>CM034154.1:91225453-91825453 GCA_019776745.2 Taxus chinensis | reverse complement strand
ATCATTATGTATCTCTTTCATATATGTTATATTATCATTAGCGGGTCGGCCTTGGTGTTGGCCATAACATAGGAATAGTATATATAGGGGTTGGTTGGCAATAGTTGATCATCATATTGAGCATTTGAGTCTTATTGTTTAGTTTAGAGGTTGCCCCCTCGAAGTGGATAAGTTATTCTACTTGCATATTGAGATCATTTATCTGAAACATTGTGCTCATTGGTGTTACATTAATGTTAATAATCAGATTTATACAAGTAATTCCATTACAAGTGGTATCAAAGCTTGAACTCAGCCAGCACTACGTCAAACCCTAATAGTGAAGATTCTACCTTATCTCAAAATTCGTAGCAAATTTTTCTGCAAATTTTATTTTGGCATGGTAAAATTAATCAATTAAGCTCCCCTCCAAATTTTAATAATTTTTTACTTTGTTTGCAAAAGTTATAGTGATTTTATGTTTTTTCATAATTCGGCTACCTAGGGTGAAATTTGTGGAATTTTTCAAATTTATTTACATTTCCAGAAAGAGGATTAAAAATTATTTTGAGTTCATTCTTTGAGTTTTTTAAAATTTGGCGGAATTCCTATTGAAATCCCAAACCATAAGTTTTGACCTTGATCCCTAAATCGTACCATTTGGGGGCATCATGGTTCGGCCTTCGACAAGAGGAAAAAATAATCCCATCACTCCAAGTAAAACCCCTGACAAGGATGAGATAATAGTTTAGGAGTTAGATTCAGAAGGGGTATCTACAGAGTCCTCAGGGTTAGGGTTTACTTTAATGAACCATAAGGTCAACTATCTTGAGTAAGAGTTGTGAAACCTCGAGGGTAGAGTGGCCAACAAAGAAGATGTAGACAAGATTGGACAATGATTGGAGGATTTCATTCACCAATTTAGTTACAATATAATGGGTCATCATAACTCAATCGTACTCATATTAACCAAGGTGGATCTTCAAGTCAAAGTAATAGACAAACTAGCCAGGGTGGATATGCAAGCATGACCAATCTAAATACAAACACTCTGCAGGCCCGTAACATGATTCCAAAGTGGAAATGCGTAAGTTTGATGGAAAGGATCCACTCAATTGGATTAACCAGATGGAGAATTTTGGGACAAAAGGTTGCCATGGCATCTTTGTACCTCGAACCTGCCCAATTCATTTGGTATCGATGGTTATGTGCTCAAAGGCAAAAGTGTGGCCTCAATGTTACATGGGCAGTCTTCACCGAGAGTTACAATTACACTACAGTTCTAGTGTGTCATAGAATTATTTCAGTTAATTAGCAAATCTAAGACAAACATGAATAGTCAAATATTACATCTATCAATTCCAAAACCTTTCCTTACGGGTGGAAAATATTCTTGAAGAGAATCTGAATGACTTATTTCTTGGGGGTCTTAAAGAACACATTGAGACTGAGGTGTGTATGTTTAATCCTCATAAATTTTTAGATTCTATGATCATGGCATGTAGGGTAGACGAAAAATTTATTTCCAGTTGGAAACAAACTTTCAGTAATATCAGAGATTGTAGCACCTTTCCACCATCATTCCCTCGGTTAGCTATACTGACACCTCAACAAATTGAAGAAAAGAGAGCCAAAGGGTTATGTTTTAATTGTGACAACAAATTTGGACGAGGAGATAAGTGTGCTAAAAATAATTTGTTCTACATTGAGGGGCCTAATGAAGAAGAAGAAAATGAGGAAGACGAAGATGTAGAGCTAGAGCAGGAATTAGGATATCCCCAGCCAACAATATCATGCCATGCAATTTCAAGTATTAACACTCCCCAAACTCTCAAAGTAGTTGGATTCTTAAAAAAACAGAGGGTAACAGTGTTGATTGATTTGAAAATTACTCACAACTTCATCAATCATAATTTGGCAATACGCTTGAACTACTTTGTTTATCCAACTCCAAAATGTCAAGTCATGATCACTGATGGGAAAATTGTTAGTTGTTCAGGAAAATTCCATAACATTAATCTCACCATGGGAGATTACTTGTTAACTAGCAATATGTATGTTATTGCCATGGGAGGAGCAAACATTGTGTTAGGAGTTCAGTGGCTTACCACCTTGGGAACCATTGAAATGAATTTCGAAGAGTTGTTCATGCAATTCCAATTAGAAGAGAGGACATTTAAACTAAAAGGATTAAGAGAAAAGTCCCCACATATGGTAAGTTCTCATCAAATTCAAAAATTTCTTAGAAAAGGTGCCAAGGGGTTTGTGGCACAACTATTTTCATTGGAAGCACATCATTCAAATACATTTATACCCGTAGATATGCAAGTAGTTATAGATGAGCACTCATTGGTGTTTGGAGAAATGCCAAAGGGTTGACCTCCAAAAAGAGACCATGACCATACCATCCAACTAGTATCAAGGAGTCAACCACCCAACATCAGACCTTATAGGTACCCCTATATGAAAAAGAGTGAGATTGAGAAGATAGTTCAAGAGATGCTAGAAGCAAGACTTATTTGCCATAGTCAAAGTTCTTACTCTTCTCCTATAGTGATGGAATGAAAAAAATATGACAATTGGAGCATGTGTCCAGATTACAGGGAACTCAATAAGTACACCGTTAAAGATAAGTTTCCTATTCCTGTAATCGATGATTTGCTAGATGAGTTACATGTTGTTGTTTACTTTACAAAACTTGATCTTCGTTCTGGATATCATCATATTAGAATCAGGGATGAAGATATTCATAAAACAGCCTTGAGGACACCCGAAGGACACTATGAGTTCTTGGTAATGCCTTTTAGACTAACAAATGCACCCTCTACATTTCAAAGCTTGATGAATTCCATATTTAAGCCATTTCTACAAAAGTTTGTTTTAGTGTTCTTTGATGATATATGAATCTATAGTAAAACATGGGAGGAACACCTACATCATGTAAATAAGGTGTTGGAAACTCTTGAACAACATCAAATTTATGCAAATCCTTCTAAGTTTTATTTTGGTGTCAATGAGGTTGAATATTTGGGTCATATTGTCTCTTATGAAGGTGTTAAAGTGGATGCTAACAAGATAAAAGCCATGCTTGAATGGAAGGTTCCCAAAACCCTAAAAAACCTTCAAGGATTTTTGGGGCTTACAGGTTATTATCATAGATTTATAAGGAATTATGGCAGCATCGTAGCACCACTCACTGCTTTATTGAAGAAGGACTCTTTTTATTGGAATGAGCAAGCTACTACGGCATTTGAGAAGTTGAAGGAGGCCATGTTCACCACTCCGGTTCTAGCCACCCCAAATTTTTCCAAAACATTCATTGTTGAATGTGGTGCTTCAGAGTATGGTATGGGGGCAATACTCATGCAAGAAGGTTGACCTGTTGCCTTCGAGAGCTGCCATTTCAAAGGTAACAATATATCTAAACCATTTTCTAAGAAAGAAATGCTAGCCATACTTCATGCAGTGAAGCAATGGAGACCATATCTAAAGGGCAGACATTTCAAAGTAAAGACAGATCATGATAGTTTGAAATACTTCTTAGAGCAACATTTACCATCTGAAGAACAACAGAAATGGGTCTCAAAAATGTTGGGTTATGATTTTGAGATAATATACAAGAAAGAGAAAGAGAATGTAGTTGTTGATGCTTTATCTCGGAAGGATGAATTAGTTGAGGCATTGTTGTGTGTCATATCTATATTACAGGAGGATTGGATAGAGGATGTCAGGTTTGAATGGAAAAATGATCCATGTACACAAAATGTCATTCAGAATCTCCAACAAGATCCAAGCATGTCAGAAAAAATTGTATGGAAAGGAGATTATTTATGGTATAAAGATAGATTATGTCTATGTAAGAATTCAATCCTTAAATATAGGGTTCTATCTGAGCTGCATGTTTCTCCAATAGGGGGGCATTTTGGATTCCTGAAGACTTATCATCAAATCAAGCATGATTTTTTCTAGGAAGGGCTAAAAGGGGATGTCCAAAAATTTGTGGCAGAGTGCATGGTTTGTCAGCAAAATAAGGGAGAAATAATTAAGTCCCTAGGTCTTTTACAACCTCTATCTATTCATAGCCAGAGATGGGAAGAGGTGTCCACAGACTTCATCACACTAAATCAGAAGGTAAAAATGTAATCATGGTGGTGGTGGACAAACTCACTAAATATGCCCATTTTTGTGTGTTATCACATCCATTTGTTGTGAGTACAGTAGCAATAACCTTCAGGGATACAGTTTAGAAGATACATGGGACACCAAAGATTATAGTAAGTGACCAAGACCCTATCTTTACTAGTAATTTTTGGATTGACTTGTTTTCATGTTTAGGCACACAACTAACTCGTAGTTCCTCTTATCATCCCCAATCTGATGGGAAAACAGAGGTGGTAAACAAGTGTTTGGTGGGATATCTTCGTTGTTTTACCTCAAATAAGCAAGCGAGATGGGTCTAATGGTTACTGTTAGTAGAATGGTGGTATAACACCTCCTTTCATACTTCATCTAAAATGTCTCATTTCTTGGCATTATATGGGTACCATCCACCATCTATCACCTCATCTTTGAGATTCCAACCAAGGGTTCGAGCAGTTGAAGAACATATTCAACACCAACAAGAGGTGCTTTCTAGTCTTAGGGAGAATTTGGCCATGTCACAAAACCGCATGAAGCAACAGGAAAACCAACATCACAGTGAAAGAATGCATCCTTCAAACACACACTAAGTGATTGAGGACAAGGGTCATGCCTGAGTATTTGATCAAGTGGAAAAATCTAGACAATGAAGATGCAACTTGGGAGGATGCAAACTTCCTGCAGCAGCATCCAGCTCTTCTCAACATTGGGGACAATGTTGCTTCGAAGGGGAGGGGCATGCTACGCCCTTAATCATATATCTTAAATTGAATGTATATAGTCGACTTGTGGCTATCATAACTTCTTATCATTATGTATCTCTTTCATATATGTTATATTATTATTAGTGGGTCGGCCTTAGTGTTGGTCATAGCATAGGAATAGTATATATATGGGTTAGTTGGTAGTAGTTGATCATCATATTAAGCATTTGAGTCTTATTGTTTGGTTTGGACGTTACCACATCGAAGTGGCTAAGCTATTCTACTTGCATATTGAGATCATTTATTGGAAATATTGTGTTCATTAGTGTTATATTGTTGCTAATAATCAGATTTATACAAGTAATTCCATTACACCTAGTGACTCATTCTTGGCTCACACATCTTCCCCAAGGAATTCAATTTTTCCTTAGAGCTCTCAAAATAATCTTTAGTCTCTTGAAGAATTTATTTTTGTTTCCTTCCGTCAAGATAAATTTTTTGTATACACTTTCTTCATGCCTAATATCATCCAAGGGAGATGTCGAAGCTTGCGCACATGCTGCAACTCCTATAGCAATGATTTTTATCTTAGGTGATAGATTGGATTTTGGTACGCTAATATTTTCTTGTCAATCATATGAAAAGTTGTGGATAATCCTTATCATCCCCACACCCTTTTCACTCATTTTCTTTATTGAGCATTGTAGTGGCTAGGGAAATCCTCTACCCTATGCTCCCTTTGATAATGCACACATACTAGAAATACTGGGAAATCACAATGATAATGATACGATGATCCAAACTTGTAACAAGTTCTCAGTTAGAGAATTTTTCCTCCTACTCCACCTCTTCCACACGTGTTTTTGCCACGGTCTTCTCAATTAATCCCAACTATAGTCCACCTTAGCCTAAGGGAATGGGCCTCATGTAGTTGATCAATCACATGAATTTTTTTTGTAATGTGTGTGCATCACAAATCTTTTTATACAACAACACTTTTGTTTGGATTGCATGTTGAAGCAAGTGGAGCTTCCTCACATCATGGATTCCTTCAAAATTTTCACATGCCATCAACATGAGTTTCATGTTATGACGAGAGTAGGTTGTATTTATGTGGCCTTGCACTTCGCGATTTGTACACTAGATTTTGTTGTGTGTATCCTTGGCATTGTTTCTAGTTATTTTATCTACTTGGCTCACCATAGATGTGATCTAAGCCTCTATGAATGGGATAACCCCTATATCAATACTCATAATTTCTTCTACATGTAGTGCTTCCTATAATTCTTCTCTTGGTTCTATGAAGGTCTTATGGGATAAGGTGTATCTGAAGATAAACCATCCAATGAACTCTTGCAGATCTGTTGTATAGTGTGGATCTTATAAGATACCTAAGAAATCAACGTTATGAATCATGTATCACATGCACACACACTTTTAGTCGAATCTTGCCAGATTTTTTTGAGTGCAGAGATACTTGTTTCTCAAACTATGGAATATTACACTCCTTTAGGAAGGCCTCTTTTAGCTGGTCATAGTCCACAACGGTTTTTTGTGGATCATGATTCATATACCATGTATGCACATGATCAAACATTGTAGTAGCAAACTGGTTTACATTACACTTAGAAGAAATGAAACTCTTGGTATGTCAAATAAGCTCTCACTTATAAATATTTTCAACAACATTTTCAATGTTGTTATACTTTGGGATATGTAAATACATTTCATAAAATATTTTGGGCGCACGTGTTTGTTGTACAGAAACTGTAACTCTTCCTTAAGCCATTGTGTTTATTGTTAGTGCTCCAAATATTCCACTGCTTCCACCACTTACAAGTGGCATAGTGTTGGTTATTATTGTGTTCATAACTATTCCACCTAGTTGAGTTGTAGCTACTTGTTGAAATAGTATAAAACTACTAGTTTTTCCTCCCTACATGCTTCCAGTTGCCTAAGTTATCTGTTCACTACTCATCATTTTAAATCGACGTGATTTTGGAGCATTTGGATTTGGTGTAAACTGTGTTCTTTTTTTTTTGTGAAATAGGTTGTATCATGAAAGAGAAACTTATATCTAACACGTCCTTTCCCTTCTCCTTATCTAACTCCTCCTCACTAAGTACTTGGTCTACATTATCATGAGATCCAAGTGCATGAACATGCACAATAGGTTGGGAAAGGATGTCATTTTTGTTGTATTGCGCCTCGTGATATTACAAAGCTAATGTTTTTATGGAACCTATCTCATTCTTTCCTTGTTCCACTTCATCACTTATATCTCCCTCCTATGATAGTTATTCCTCGTGGTTTTGCCTAGCAGTTCCCAAGGATGATTTATATTCATGAAGTAGCCCCTTCTTAGCTATAATATTACTGCTAGCTTCTTCATAGCACAATCTTCTTGACATCCACTCATCTGATGGATCCATGTCACAAACAAATTTTTATCCCCTCCCCTAACTTTTGGCACCACTCATGTATGTAGGAATTTTAGCCATCCATATGGAAGGTTTTAATTCTCAAGTCAACCATTATCTTCTTTATCTCTAGGTGATATTTTTTCAGATAGGATCTAAAAAGCTCATGAAATAAGTTCAATTCTACTTATTTAATGCAAGAAAACATAGACACCATGTATTCTATGACGTAGATGAGAAGAGTTCCTTTCCATCATAAATCAATGACACATGTCCAAGTTGTGTCATGCTTCATGAGTCTCCTCATGTGTTCACGATTCCAGTTATACTTTTTCACCAAATTTAGAATCGTGTTCAAGCAATAAACAACTAACTAAACACATATATTTATTGGGATTTTGTAGAAGGTATCATAAAGAGAGTTGTACATATTTATACCCAAATCCTTAGAGAACAACTCCTTCTACCATGAAGCATTTTTACGAAATATTTTTCTTCTTTATCCTTCCAGTGCTTAATGTTATCATGTGCAATTTGAAACATCTTGTGTCTACTTCACCATTTCAACACAACAACAATGGGTCCCAAAAATGAAACCAAAATATTGCACATATAGTTTACCACTATCTAGATTCTTACATCCACGAGCTCATTCAGTTATGACATGCAGAGAGTAAATACACCATCCTATGACATTAATGTGAATCTTAGCACACTCACTCGAGGTGTGAGAGAATACCAGTCCTCACCATGTCTGTCCTAGACATGAAGTGTTCGATAACTTGGATTTTCTTACTTAGGAGACAAATACATTATAGAAAAAAACATTAGATTATGGAAACATGATCAACATAATTACTCATGTGCAAGAATAACGCATTGACTCCAAACTCTTTGCTCTCCATTCATCAAACACATCTCTCATACATGACTTATGCATGCAAATCTCTCACACAATCTCCTTATCTCTCTCTCTTGGATATCTACCTCTCGTTCTTTGTGTCCCTTACATTCATCCCTCAATGGCATGATAATAACAACATGGTCTTTCCCTTCATTAGTTTGAACAAGAGTTATAATAACCATTGAGTTCAATTTATAATAGTTTAACTAGTAAAAAATGGGTGTCAAAAATGCCACATGGAACCGCATTTTTTTTCTTGTGTCTTACATGGAATCCTTTATCACTTCCGGGGATCCAATATTCTAATTAATTTCTCTTGCAATATTATTTTTATGCCGCTATTTTCAACTTGTCATGTGTGGATTTCATACAACAGTTATCTAGAATTAATCTGCATGTATCTTCCTGATGAGTTTCAATTTCTTACATTTGTTTCCTCTTTTGTCAAATCCCTTTGTGTCAAGACATCTAGTCCCACCTTCTTATCTTTGCCATGCGGGTATATTTTCTTGGTTCACTAAATAGGTGTGTAGTTCTATTATATCTTCCAAAAACATGAGTATGCTTCAAAATTGGTGTCTTCTTAAGACCTAGCCAAAAATTGTACATATAATTATAGACAAAATATGGGCTTAATTATAACACTTTCATGTCTCCATCAAAAAATTAGGTACTGATCACCCCCAAAAATATAGCGGCTCAATTCCAATTCCTCTTTCCAAGAACCTCATCAAGGAGATTCTCATCTGGATAGAAAAATAGGTGTACTCCTTCATTTCTTTTCCTAGTTTTCAAATGTACAAAGTTACAATTTCAATTTGAAAGTTTCAATTATAGTTCCAATTTTGTGTTAAAGTTCAATTATTTTTATGGAAATTGATTACACATTGTGTGTTGGTTTCACTATGGAGATTGGATCAACACTTAAGTGAATCAAGCACATTGATTAAATAAAAAGTGTGTTCACACACTTAGGTATCTTTTCTTTTAAGAAAAAAAAATTCATATCCTAGCTTAAAGGTGGGGGAAAATATAGACACCTAAATTTGGTAATTTATCTCTTGATAATAGCATTACTGGTTTAGTCCCTAAATCATAACTTGTGTGAACATTCTAAGCTTAACCACCTATCCTTAGTCCTATGAATAACTTTCTCTCCTCATTTTCACTACTCGATCACTCACAATATTTTTTTGGATCAATCCATGACAATCTATCACTTCTAAGTTTCATGCTCAAAATTTCAGATGCATCACTTCTTACTTATATAGGAATACCAAACTATTTAATAATTTGGTTTGAAATTGAAAGTTTTATCCCCGACCACCCAACAATCAATTTCTCAATTTGATGTCTTTCTATGGGTTGGTACGTTCCTCGTGGATCTACCTTAATGTAAAATTATACCTACAAACCCCTATAAGCAAGTCCAATTAGACCTACGAATCCCTATATAAGCAATTCAAATGCACTCATTTACTCACTTGACACTTTTAAGAGCACCATTCGCAAATATCATTCCAAAATTACTCCAAGATATCCTAAATTACTTAAAATTAGTAGCACACTCTAGGATTATCCCCTACATAGGTATGAATCATCTAGGTTTTAGAGTTAGGCTTCCCAGGCTAGAGACCACCCGGGCTAAGTCAAGTAAAAAATCCAAGCCGTTTCCTACATTATCAAGTGATCAACTGGCCAATGTTAGTTGCATCCACTCTTCCCCCCACACACACATGCCAAATGTTTTGGGGAGAATTACATCTGATTTGAGGCCTCTTTAGATTATTGCCAACATATGTGGTGTATTGATTACACTTCAACCCAACTAATAACCTTTTTATAGGGTCTCCTACTTGTGGTTAGGGTTTGAAGCTATTTTGGGTCATACAAAGGGTTTCACATATGTGTAGCATATTACACATGTGCGCGCGTGCCAAATGCTTGGTGGAGAACTACATGTGGTTTGAGGCCTCTTCAAAGTATTACCAATGTAAGCAGTATATGGATTGCACTTCAACCCAGCCAACTAACCTTTTTATAGGGTCTCCTACCCATGGTTAGGGTTTGAAATTATTTTGAGACATACTGATGGTTTCACACATGTGCGACATTTATGGTTTCACAATGAATCATATTTCAAAAGTTCACATAGGCACATGAAGTTTCATAATGTTAGCAACTTGTTGTATGAAAATTCCAAATAGGTATGGAACCACCAAACAACTCCACATGCATTTGACGGTTCCATACCTTCTCATTTTACACTCCTAGATCCAAAGATGAAGAATTTACAAATTAGTTCCAATCTTATTTCCCTTCTCACTGTTAGATTAGCCTTCTGAACATTTAGTTAGCTAAGCACACCTCTCTTATTGCACCTTGTCACATTTAACACTTGTTTCAATCCATTTATCTTACATACTACTAAATAGATATATTCTAATATGCAAATTAATATTTATTTAATAATTTGAATGCATATCTTGTTTCTAACCCTAATTCAAATATAATAGATAAGTAAAAACTCAACACGTATTTATTTTGGGTTAAATCACTCTCATTATCAAAATTTGGATTTCCATAATTACAAAGGGTTAGAAAAAGGGAACCACAATCTTAAGAAGAACATCTAAGGTTTGAGTCATTACAAACACATTATGGCTTAAAATGTAACAAAAAAGAACTAGAGTTAATATATTTCAAGCAAATAAAATAAAACAAGCCCTAAAACTATCAAATCTATCACTAATGAAATCAATAAAGATGCAACCCTAAAAGAAAACAAAACATGCAAGCAATATGGGTTCACCAAAAGTTGAAACCCTAAAGTTGGGTACAAGATAGTTCAGGTTCACCAAAATATAACTGTGGAAAGTGGGTTTGCATCAAAAAAGAACAACTAACCACAATACATTGCAATAAGATCTAAATAGACATAACACAATAATTCAAACCTAATTGCATAAGGGGCAATATTATGATTACCTTAAGAACATATAAAAAATGTAAATCATTGATATTAATAAACAATGTAGTGTAGTTCCATTGGGTGAGGCTAAGCAAACCCATAAAAATGAGTGAAAATAGTGCATCTAGGCCAAAATCATAGTCTTTTCTAAAATAATACCCTTTTGCTAGAACCTAGTATTATCCTAGAAATTATCAACGAACATTAGATCTTAGTTGACAACCCTATTTTCTCGCTCTGAGCTCTAAAATTCAGACTTGATTTTCCTTAATTCACTTTGGATCTATGGGAAATCGTTCTCCTTCCTTAGAACCCTAATACTCCTGTAACACCTTGTAAAAACCTGTAAAAATTAGATGGAGTGTGGGAGGCATGTGTTATGCCTCTATTCTTATTAGGCCCATAGGATTTTTTAAAGTCTTGAAAATAATACCAAGTATATTGCAACTCAACAAGAATTACATTGTAATGCAAGTGTCCCAACCCTTATCAATTGTAATTCTTTAATCAATTCAACATATAAATACTACATGATCTTCTCTAAATGGTGAAATTAACTTTTGGCATGAGGATACTTAAACAAAAATTCTTTTCATTTTCTACTCATTATTCATTGTTCTTCTATATCCTAAATGCGCTAATGTAACTATGTATTTATGAACTTCTTGAATTCAAATTAGGTCCATATTGGTGTACATGTCGACACACAATGGGAGGGAAAGGCCTATAAAGAAGGGATAAATTACCTTGAGGGAAAGGCCCACACAAAAAGGGGAACCAAAACCAACCCCTTTTTTGTCCCTTATTGCTTTATCCCCTTGTTAGGTCCGTTTTCCATGTATTTTTGGATTTCTGCTTGATGATCTTGGGTCTCTTCCTTTTTTTAGGTTTTCTCTATTCCTCTATATCTTTCATATCTCGTGATTGACCATTTTCATAGAAGTGTGTCTAGTTTTCTACCCCATAATCTTGTCACATCTCTATGAAGAATGTCCCCTACCTTTTCTAAGCACTTCTTACCCCCAAACTAATTTTATTGAGTTACATGCCTATTTTGGCTAGCTTTCCACCTAATGTTTAGCATATGGAGTGCTAATAGGGTCCCAATTTAAATTCAAGAAGTCTATAATTACACAGGTGCATTTAGAGACAAGAGGCAATCATACATTGAGTTATTTTCTTGGCACAAGAATAACATTGAATTTGTAAGGGCAAACTTCATTCTATTTCTGAAGCATCCTTGTGCAAAGAATCCAATTCAAGCATTTAAAAAGATGAGGATTGTGGAACTTGCATGCACTTAATTGACTGTTAACTTGTACTGAGTGTTGCTTGTGATTTTTTCATATCATAAGGGGTTTGCTAATAATAGAAGAATAACATAGAACCATGTTAACATCCCATATTTTTTATGAGTTATGAAAGGAGTTGAGTGCAAATTAGGGTATGGTAAAAGAGATCAAGTTCTCGGTGATCTACAACAGAAACAGACAAATCGAGATACACTTTCACATATTAGGGCATGAAGAAAACATTTACATCATAAGAATTATCTCAACCCAAACAAAACCATTTTTCATAGATTTGAGATCTCCACAAAACTAGACAAGTCAATTTTTTGGTTTGATTTTTTTGGGTGTTGTTTATATCACCCTCTAGACCAATTTCCACAAACTACCACTAACAAAAGCTTCTAAAGCACATATAAAGACATTGATATCAACATATTTATGTCTCATCTTTCTAAACATTTAATTATTTTAAATATATTTCCACAATTTCCCACACTTTCTTTAATATTATATAATTAAGTATGAACCAATTGCATTTTTTTTCCAAACCCACTTCCCAATATCTTTGTCCTTACCAAAATTAGTTGTTAACAAGTGGAGAATCGAGATGATTAGTCACATTCTTGGGTGTGTGAGTACAATATTAAACATTTCCTTTTAGGTAAAACAAATATTGCCTTAGAATCTTATATCACCCACCCAAATTCCCAAAAAAAACTTCTATATTGTTTTTTGTAATTTCCTAAGGGAAGTGTGCGAAATGCATGTTAAGTATATTTTATTAATTATTTTAAATATATTTCCACAATTTCCCACGCTTTCTTTAATATTATATAATTAAGTATGAACCAATTGCATTTTTTTTCCAAACCCACTTCCCAATATCTTTGTCCTTACCAAAATTAGTTGTCAACAAGTGGAGAATCGAGATGATTAGTCACATTCTTGGGTGTGTGAGTACAATATTAAACATTTCCTTTTCTCAACCCAGACAAAATCATTTTTCATAGATTTGAGATCTCCACAAAACTAGACAAGTCAATTTTTTGGTCTGATTTTTTTGGGTGTTGTTTATATCACCCTCTAGACCAATTTCCACAACCTACCACTAACTAAAGCACATATAAAGACACTTTACATCTCATCTTTCTAAACATTTAATTAGTTTAATTATATTTCCACAATTTCCCACACTTTCTTTAATATTATATAATTAAGTATGAACCAATTGCATTTTTTTTCCAAACCCACTTCCCAATATCTTTGTCCTTACCAAAATTAGTTGTCAACGAGTGGAGAATCTAGATGATTAGTCACATTCTTAGGTGTGTGACTACAATATTAAACATTTCCTTTTAGGTATAAACAAATATTGCTTTGTTTTTTGTAATTTCCTAGGGCAAGCGTGCGAAATGCATGTTAAGTATATTTTATAAAATTTTGACCCACTTTGAAAACTAATTTTAAAAAAAAACAAATAATAATATGAATTGACTCGAAAAACAGAAAACCTTCAGACATGTGAGAAATCCACCCATATTGAATTCGACGAAGACAAACCATATTTCATAGAAAACGTGAACAATCAAGCGAAATACAGTCGGCAATTTCCTTTTCCCCTACATAAACAGTTATCCTGCACGTAATTTCCGTCCTATTCTACAGTTGAAGATTTTCTGAGCTTGATCTGAGATGGCAGGCTCAACAGAATTTGTGGTAAGAAGCTTAGAGAGAGTGATGGTGGCTCCAAGCCAGCCATCGCCCAAAGCTTTCCTGCAGCTCTCCACCCTTGACAATCTACCAGGGGTGAGAGAAAACATTTTTAACACCTTGTTAGTCTACAATGCCTCAGACAGAGTTTCTGCAGATCCTGCAAAAGTAATTCGGCAGGCTCTCTCCAAGGTGTTGGTGTACTATTCCCCTTTTGCAGGGCGTCTCAGGAAAAAAGAAAATGGGGATCTTGAAGTGGAGTGCACAGGGGAGGGTGCTCTGTTTGTGGAAGCCATGGCTGACACTGACCTCTCAGTCTTAGGAGATTTGGATGACTACAGTCCTTCACATGAGCAACTACTTTTTTGTCTTCCACCTGATACAGATATTGAGGACATCCATCCTCTGGTGGTTCAGGTAATTCTATACAATCATTTCTGTCTTTGGTAGCCTCATGGACATTAAAATATCTTTTTCTTCTTCTTCTTTCAATTTTATTTGGATAAAAAATGTAAAGCTGCCAACAAAACTTTGAATCTCCAAAACAAAACTATCAACACTGATTGCACAGGATTTTCCCTGCACATGTTTCTACTGACACCATTCTTGTATTCTCTTTGTGGCGTGTCATTGGAGCAGGTAACTCATTTTACATGTGGAGGTTTTGTTGTGGGGATGAGTTTCTGCCATGGTATATGTGATGGACTAGGAGCAGGCCAGTTTCTTATAGCCATGGGAGAGATGGCAAGGGGAGAGATTAAGCCCTCCTCGGAGCCAATATGGAAGAGAGAATTGCTGAAGCCGGAAGACCCTTTATACCGGTTCCAGTATTATCACTTTCGATTGATTCGCCCGCCTTCGACATTCGGGAAAATAGTTCAAGGATCTCTTGTTATAACCTCTGACACAATAAATTGTATCAAACAATGCCTTAGGGAAGAAAGTAAAGAATTTTGCTCTGCGTTCGAAGTTGTATCTGCATTGGCTTGGATAGCAAGGACGAGGGCTCTTCAAATTCCACATAGTGAGAATGTGAAGCTTATTTTTGCAATGGACATGAGGAAATTATTTAATCCACCACTTTCGAAGGGATACTACGGTAATTTTGTTGGTACCGTATGTGCAATGGATAATGTCAAGGACCTATTAAGTGGATCTCTTTTGCGTGTTGTAAGGATTATAAAGAAAGCAAAGGTCTCTTTAAATGAGCATTTCACGTCAACAATCGTGACATCCCGTTCTGGATCAGATGAGAGTGTGAATTATGAAAACATAGTTGGATTTGGCGATCGAAGGCGATTGGGATTTGATGAAGTAGACTTTGGGTGGGGACATGCAGATAATGTAAGTCTCGTGCAACATGGATTGAAGGATGTTTCAGTCGTGCAAAGTTATTTTCTTTTCATACGACCTCCCAAGAATAACCCCGATGGAATCAAGATCCTATCGTTCATGCCCCCGTCAATAGTGAAATCCTTCAAATTTGAAATGGAAACCATGACAAACAAATATGTAACTAAACCTTGAAATTGTAGTAACTTAAGCCTTGCATTTTCAGAATAAGTTTTGGAGCTGGCTTGTGGTTGAAGTAATGTACTTTTGAATTTTGATTTAAAGTTCTATTCAAAGTTATAAAATGTATTATGTGAAAATATGTTGAAATTATGGTAGAATTCACTTGCCAACAAGTTGAGAATGATCTTTAAAGTATGTTTCATTTGATTTTGAGTTGAGAGAAGAATGAAATTTTGAGTCATTTCATCAAAATATAGAGAAGCTAAAATTTTACTATTGAAACTGTTCTTTATATTAATTAAAATAAAAGAGAGTTACAAAAATAGGAGCAATTGGAAAACTCGTGGTCGACAAAAATGCCACATAGACACCACAACACGCCCAACGGCTAAACAAAAAGCACTAGAATTCTCGGCCTCGGCTGAGCCGTTGAGAAGCAAATTTTTTGAAAAGCATCATACTCCCATTTAATGTAACCGTTCCCATCCTCGTGTGGACAAATGCTTCTCACGAGACAAAACAATATTTTCATAAAAGCTATAAACCTTGAGATGAGGAGAGAGTTGTTTTGTCATGATTGATAAGGGAAATAAGCATTGAGAATGAATAATTATAATTAGAACACATTCCCTCTCCATTTCTCAAGACAGAAGCTCCATAGTTAGGCAAAAAAGTTGCAGGCTTGTTCGTCTCACTGTAACAATGTATAAAAGAGATAGCTTCAAACTCATTATGCAACATTTTTACCCAATTGGGGTTTTTCCAAATGGAGTTATCTTTTGTTGCCCGTTGTTTTCAATAAATGTTTAATTGACACATATGTGATACTACCATTTTCTGGTCATATTTTTTCCGAGAACAACCCATTTTTGGTTATATTTTTTTCCCATAACAATCATTTTGAAACTAAAATTTAATGGACTGTTTTCCCGTTATTGTTTTTTTTGGTAAATATAGTTAATTTTAAAAAATAACTAAATAAATTCTGATGTAATAAATATTTTGGTAGTTACGGTAATTCTGTTATATATTATTATATTTATATGCTTTGGTCTACATGATTTGTTTGGCAGATCATTGGACAACGAAACTTTTTTTAATTTTTCATTTTGTTTCACCCTGAAATGAGCAAGATTCCTCTGGTAGTGTTTGGGATCTAAGGGCAATTTTTATTTTTTTTGATGAATTAGATCTTATATTATACTAACAAGTAAGATGATACAAGATAATTCACAAAACATCAGGCGGTATGGAAGCACGCTCCAAAACCACAAACCAAACTAGGCAAAAACATAGCCTAGGAAAACATCCAAAGTACAAAACATCAGAGAGCACAAAAGCAGAATAGTTAAGTCGTTGTTGCGAACTGTTGTCCTGTAGAGGGCGGGTCTTGGTCATGCCACCCGAAACCAGGCAAGTCCTTGCCACTATCCGGCACGTCCCAACAAGAGCTATGTTGGCTTGCGTCTTTAGTATCTTCAGCAGGGGCTCGAGAGGGCGATAGACAACCTGGGAAACTTGTTGGGCGGAGGTGGGAGGCTCCAGCCATCGTGAACGTGCAGCGCGAGGGCAGCTAACGAGTCCCAACCGAGCTAGCTGGGTGGTGGGGGGGCATCCCAACCGCGGTGGTGGGTTGAAGGTGGAGGAGAGAGGCTCCTCCTAGAAGGCTGATTGCGAGGGATCGACGGGCCCGGTCGAAGGAGCAGCATTAAGAGCGGCTCTATCGGCCACAACCTCTAGGGCGCCCACTAGCACCGCCCAGTGGTGGAGTGTAGTGAGAGAGCGACGGTGGTTCACGAGCACCATTGCATGGGGTGTCGCCTCAGTGACACAGGAGCGTTTGCAAATGCTCCACCTTGGTAGCCACTTTATTGGCTTGCACTTGAATTTGCAGTAAGACATTTGCGATGATCATAGATTTGTTATAAATAGAGAAATGTTGATCTGCTTCAATGTTAGTGAATATACAAGAATTCCTTTCTTTCCAAAGCCATAATAAGATTTCCCCTCTGAAAGCATGCCAATTTTGAGAAAATTGATGAGCCATTCGAGGATTGTCTCCTAAAAGCACATGCTGCCAAGTAAAACACTCCGGTCGGAAAGGGAAGAAGAAAGAATGGATTCAATTCCAAGCCCTCTGGGCTTTGCGGCAATACCAGAACAAGTGCAAAAAGGTTTCCAGGTGACCACAGAAGGGGGATTTGGGGACAGACACTCCCAGGTGCACCAAATGGGCACCAAGCGGAAGACCTTGGTGCAAAACACACCACATGAAGTGAGCAATTCTGGGTTCCACCCATGCAGACCAAATTGTAGCAAATCTCCTTCACTAAATTGATGGTGAAGATTAAATACCCCATTGGGCATTGAGTTTTCCCACCATGGGTAAGTGAGGCGAAAGCCAGACGTAACCATGACTAGCAGAGTAATTCCTAAATGGGGTGTCCATATACCATTTTCAGTCTGTCCACCAAGGACGAGATAGAGGAATAACGATCTTATGGGTCATATGGTTTGGCACAAAGGAAATGATGTCATTGATGAGGGTTGTATTTGAAAGACCCAATTTAAACCACAACTTGAGCTCTTGCCAAGAAAGCCAAGAATGGGTGTGTTTTTAGAAGAGGTCTTGCATGGTGTGAATGCCACGCTTGAAAAAGTGAAGCACATAAATCCAAGGCACCTCTGCCAGACAACGATCCTGGTATTGAATAACAGGAGACCACCACAGAGAGTGGCAATTGAAAGAGAGGTCGTACCAAAAGCCATTACCGTGTCACTAGAGACATGGATTTCCACTGGTAAAGGTTTTTATAGAGATTCTGGACATTCTTCGTCAAGGTCAGGCTCTATGTGCCAAATGGATCTAACAACATTTCAACTTCCCTACATATGAGTTTTTCTAGGTAAACCAAATTATGAAGTGGGTTTATTTGTTTTGCTGCCAATATTGATAGAATTTTACTATTGTAAGTTGTGAGGAAGATAACGATCAAATATTGGTTGTTTTTCCCCCTAGTTTAGTTTTTGAACTTATCATATAGCCCCTTAGTTTGCGAAGCCGCCATATATTTTATTTTCCGAGTTCAACTTCTGTGAAGGTTTTTCCCCTTACTAAAAATATGGTTTGTTGAAATATATGTGATTTTGGGTTGAGGATGATTATTTAAAATGATACAGACTTGTGAGGCAATAATATTTATTTTTTCTGATTCTGTGGGTAGTGGGATACAAAAAATAATAATTTTTTTTACGCTTATAAACTTTTCTTTTATTGAATTTAATGATTAGTAAATTTACTAAAAGAAAATTAACACAATATCTCTTCTCTCCTAAAGGAATCTCAAATATCTATTTTTTTTAATTTTTAGAAGCCATGAATAAAAAAAATTTAATCTTTTTGGGTGTTGATTGTATGATAGTTTAACCCTAATTTTAATTTGGGATTGTAATAGGGGCAGTTATACAAACTATAGGAATCGTAATTGGGGTTCCATTGAATATCAACGGTAAAAAATAACCGGGTCACATTATAGAGAACAACATAGTGCCTAGTTTTCATAACCCACGAGAATAGTTACAATTAGTTTATACATATCCATGATTGAATTTATCATAAAGGATGTTGTATTGCTCCCACATCACACTTTGTGAGAGACACTAACTTATACATATCTTCTAAGGCTTCCCACTACATTGACAAAGAAACTAATAATGAGCGCAAGAGGTTGTTTGTGAATTAGGCCTTGAAAGGTATTTCCAAATCTCTTATTTGAATCTACGGAGATATAAGAGTGCCATCACTTTAAGTTCAAATTCCTTCTCACATTTGGGACACATTTTGAGAGAGGCATCAAGGAAATTTATTACTGAGAAGATATCAAATGATTATGTAACATTCCCATTTAAGACTTTAGAAACAAGGGAAAAAAAATTATTTTTTTATTTTTTAAAATGATGTTCTCTACTCTAAATAATAATTATTTAGAACACACATTCCATTTTGGTAAATGTTCTCTGTTCTCATATTCATAATATAGAACACACATTCCATGCCATTCGATCTCATAACAGATAACCATATGCAGCTGTAATGACTCGATGCACTGCTGATCTCTCATTTCATGACTCAGAGTTTCATCGATCTCTCATTTCATGACTTGATTTCTTACTTCATGTGAACTCAATGTTTTGTATACTAAGTATACTTGGTTCTCTTACCCTTTCGGGTATTGAAGTGTTTTGTTTAAGAGGCCTATCTGAATATTTGTTACCAATATTCATCTGATATCCTGCTTCTTAAACTAGGTGACATAGGACAACACAACCAACAGCTTGCGATACTTTGGCCAAAGATTTTCACATGCTTTGCATGATCATATTCCTAGATGAAATACTCATCGACAGAATACGTCCTTCACCCCCACTTCATCTGTTATCTAGAATGGTCTTTACTGACTCCTGTCAGTCCTCTTGTCCAAGGCTTTACCATAACCTAGATTAGCAACATAGATTGGTATAGAGGACCACTCATGGTGATTAAGGGTACATAGACATACTCAATCAACCTAGGTTGATTGCATGTGTCTAGTTACCTTCAGTCATCAGGAGTCCTTCCCTATACAAAATCATGTTCCTAAACTAACCTAGAGTGTAACCAAGTCAAGTTCAAGTTTATGTAAACCTAGATGATCCGATTCGGAAGGGTGTTGCGACATGTCAGCTACAACATTGTGTCCTCATGAAGGCCCATCTTCATGATGACACATTATTGTAGTTTGGTGTACCAACATCCTACGGAACCACCTCATCTAGAAGTACATATCCAGCTAAGAGGTTAAATGCTTTCTTATCTTCTTAATTTAAGATTTAGTTTCAACAACCCTGCTGAATTTCTAACCTCTTCGATCATTACGATTGCTAACCATCAATGACTTATAATTTCCATGTAGATTAATCTGCAACCAATCCCTCTTCTTGGAGGTTTGTGTTTCATTCTTTGGTTTATTAACTTAAGTTTTGAACTTACAATCCAAATCAGCTTAACAACAGAAAGGCTAACTTACTTAATTTAACCAAGTTTACGCATGACTAAATTTAGATTATGATTCCTTGATATTAGACTTCATTAAGATGAAGTCTAATTCTTATATATATATATTCATCCATTTTCCATTACCTTATTTTGGTTTAAGGTTTTCTAAGAAGAGGTATAATTTCCTCTTTCCGAATATCCCTTGGGTATTATACCCAAAAAGGATAGTAACAAATATTTAATTCTGAAGACTAATTGTCTTTCCCTTAACATATATTTGTTAGGGTCCATTGCAACAAATTACTTATACAAAAACCATATGTAATTTACTTATCTATTATTGTCAATGAATAAACCATATTGACCTAGTTGAGTGTTCATCTATGCATGCCAACTTAAAAGTTGCATTTAAGAGCAGAATAGAGTATCAATACTCTTTTTCTCTATTTCATTTGAGTCCAACTGAAATAATCCAAAACAAAGATATGTTTACAAGAAAATATCAATAATTTTACAATCCCCTTTACAGTAAGCCCAAAATATAATGACACATCAAAGATTAATAACACTCAATCCCTTTTCCATTTATCAAACAAATACATATTTTATAGTTCTAAACATTTCAGACATCTTTCATGTCAATCAACATTGATAAGATTAAGTAAAATTTACAACTTTTCCCTTTTTCAATTACATCTCAAAAAGAATAATAATTCCTCATTAAAGATGCAACCTTTAAGTAAACAAAGGAAGCATCATACAAGAACTTGTCTTCTTTTATCACTTACGGAATCCATCTGCAAAAATTGCTAGCACGGGTCAGTTCGTTGAACTGAGCATGATAAGCACTAAACATTAAAATGATGTGCTTTTGACTAACTGTCTCATAAAAAGAACTATGATTTTATGAAACATTTAAGCAATTCAGATAGATATCACATAAGAAATAAGGATCAAAAAGGGAGATCACGATGAAAAATCCACATTACTTTAAGTAAGGATCATGATCAATCAGCAATTTCATAAGAAAATTTACAACAGATAAGTAATATTACATCCCAATTACTTATTTGTTTCATACTATAATATCTATAGTTCATTCTTGATTCAAACAAGGTTCAAGAAGAATATTAACTCTAATAGTTTTCAGAAGAGAATTATTTTTAAGAAACAATGAATCACAATACTTATCTTTTAACATAATTCTCATTTAATATAAAAGGTCAAGTTCATTATACTTTTACAGGATGGAATTTAGAACGAACCAACAACATCCTAAAATGAGAATTCCCATCTTTCCAACACTTAAACCAATTTTCAATTCAATTTCAATTTATTGAATCAATAGGAATAAGAAATGTAGGTTTTCCGTCCAATTACCCATTCAGCCTCAACAGGGTTAGTAAAGATGAGAGAAAACAAACAATTGAAAGGCAAACAACTTAAGTCATCCTTTGGTGTTCAACGAAGACAACATTGCATTCAACAATTTAGAGAAGAGAAAGAATAGAAAGTAAATCCTTTCACATTTCAAAGAAAAACAATGATGCATAGCCAAATCAGAAAGAGAAAGAAGATCCCAATAATCCATCCTATTAAAAGGTTAAACACGGTCGATGTTCCAAGAAGACTAAACAACTCCTTACCTAACAACATCCAAATTCAACAACCACCGCCACGTAAACAACAAGGTCGAAATTGAATCGATATGAGAATAACAACTGAAACTAGCAAGACAGAGCCGAAGAGAGGGCAATTCTTATCAAATAAAGAGAACAATCACTGCAAAACAAAATAGAAGCAAGTTTTTAAAGCAACAAGCTCAGCAACGAAATTATTTAATTCTTTCCAACACAAAAAGCATCAACAGAGAAGCTTTCTCCTTTTCCAATCAGAGAGTGGAAGAGAACAACGATGAATTAGAATGTCCAAGAGAGATCTTGATTTCTTTTCAAAGACAATACATACAAACAAAAATAATGAAAACAATTCTGCCTTCCGAGACCCATTTTCAAGTTACCCAGACCCCTTAATTTTTTCACAGAAATCAAGGAGCAACATACAAGTTGGGAAAGAGTTTCAAGCTCCAAACCAATCATAGAGAAAAACAACCAAAATGAAAAGAATCCAACTAGAAACTTGAAGTCAAGTTCAATATAGAAAAGAAGAATATAACACCCCTTCCCTAATTTACGACAGCAGTACAACTATCAACCCTGTCATCAAATCATTGAAGAAAAAGAATCATCTACATCCAAAACAAGTAGGCTATAACAATCTTCACCCATCTTACAAGTATAAGAAACCAGATTAGCATTATGCAAGTTCAAAAAAGTGCTACCATGCATAAAGAAATTTCAAAATCAAAGAACCAAAACTCAGGTTATCTCCCCTCATAGCAGTGACTCAAGTTTCTGCACAGTCAACAAAGGTCCCATAAATCACAACATATAAGATCCAAGTGAAGTAACTTAGCTATTGTTACTCTCAACAAGTTGAATCCACAAGAAAACAACAATCCAAACACCCATTTCATCATGATGTTAACAACAATGATAAAATTTACACCCACTTCCAATTTTTACTGAAAACATTGATTTTCTTACCTTCTCTTAGCAAGGAAAGATAACCCTGATCAAATTCTTAAAACAATCATTGTTTTTCATTAAACCATTTTAGCACAGGAGATCAAAAGTCCGCACAACTTAAGAAAAATTCCAGTTTCAAATAAGATAAACATGATTTACTCACACATGCATCAAGAAAATACCCATATTGAATCTTTTCCAAACAACAAACTCAAACAGAAGATCACAGAAAAATACACCAAGGCATTTCCACAAAACCATTCATTTCTAAGAGAGCAGAGTTATTTTAATGAAGATGTTTAATAAAAAGTAGAACAATTTAATAAGAAGAGCCTATCATGCCTGATAGTGTTTTCTTTTGTTTTGCAGAAGATCTCCAGCCAAGCCTCCCAAAAACCTCTTTTTACAAAAACAACTTCAACAGTCAAATCTCCCAGCTCCCTCCATGTTTTCACAGGTTCAGAAACAACTCAAAGATACCCAAGATCACAAAGGGTCAAAAATGGAATTTTTGGTTCAAAGAACCAGAATGCACATGCAGAGAAAAAAAACTAGAAAGATCAAAATGACCAAAAACTTCCCACAAACCCTCTTCTCATCTTTCCTAGGCAGTTTCTTCACCGTAATCAATTTCATTAAATGCATTAAATGAAAATTCCCTCTCTTTTCTTATACCACCACCACTTCAAATTTGGCAAATTTGATTTCAAAATTTAACATGCATTTTAAATTTAGTAATGATGTCAGCTAAGCATCCTACCTACCTTCCTTTCCTTCACCAAACTTGGCAATTTAAGATGTAAGGACCGAGATTTAATCCTCATTAATACCTTAGAAACCATTGCCACCAACCTTCCATTTTCCATGTAACCCTTAGGTCCCCTTTAGGCTTAGTAATAGTTTAGGTTACCTTAACATTAGTTAGGTTTCCATCTTAGTTCTTAGGTCTTTAGAATTTATCTTAGGTTAGTTCAAAACTCATAACCATATAACATACCATCTTAGGTTAGGTCATAACCCCTTAGGTTAGAATCCATATAGGGTAGGGTACTGCAACATAGGTTTAGGCATCAACCGTAATAGTTTAGTAATAGGTCCTAGGTAAGTATTGTTACCTTAGGTTAAAAATCCAATTAGGATAATAATTACGATTTAGGTCAGATCTGAATAGCACCAACCATTCCAACTAAGGCTAAGGTATTTTCCTTATTAGTCCCTTAACAGATCCTCAATCTACTTACGTTGCTTAGCGTTATAAAATACTTATAATGGAGGTCCATGTTCAACATTTACATCATAATGCCAGGTAAGGACACCTAAAGCCAGGTCCTTCACAATTTACAACAAAACACAGCTCAGTTCCATAATATGTTTCATTCAGCATGTCAATTAACAAGATGACAATAAAGAAGATTTGAAGCATATCTTGGATCAATGGAATTGATTCAAGGTGTGTTGTTAACATATGGAAAATGTGTAAACAATGGTACAAATTTACAACTTATAATTCAAAGAGAAGAATGGTTTCACTTCCAAGTAAACAGAGATACAACAAGCATGGATTATGGATAGTAATAACTTAACAATTTTAAACATGATTTTCAACGTCAAAAGAATACACCTTCTTAAGACAAATCACATGTCAATGTTTGCAATGTCAAAAGTGAAAGTCATCATAGTAACAGTCATGACCAAGATGTTACAGATTCTTTAATTCGAAGTAAATGTCAAGATTTATGTACATGCTTCTCTGTAACCTACATTGATATTGTATATATCAGATTGATAAAAACATAAAACTGGCAGCAACCCTTCTCAATTGATGTTACAAAAAGAATATTGAATCAGGTTGTTTTAGTTTTAACAACAATGCTTAGAAATCCTCTAGGTATACAACAGGGTGATGCGATTCAAGAACACAACTGCAAGGTATATAAAGTTTAGTAGTAAGAAGAACACAACCTTCTATGGCGCCTTGATGATCAAAACATCAACACTATATGAACCTCGCTTAACCAAAAAAATGTTCTACTTTGTAAACCTAAATAATGTAGACCTACATGCACAATTGTATTTTATTGTTTTATCGATCGGAAAAAATATAGAATTTATATTTGTAAAAAACAAAATTGTAAAACCTCTGCAACTAGTACACCATTAGAAGAACACAACTGTAAGGTATACATAATGAAGTAGAATAAAGAGAAATGCCAAAAGAACACAATTATAAGGTATACAAAATGAAGTAGTAGCATGAAGAACACAAACTTCTATGGTGGCTTGATAATCGAAACATTAATACTAGATGAACCTCATTAATTCAAGAAAAATAGTTCATAGTAAATCTCAATTAAAAAAGATCAAATTTAGGAACACAATGGAAAGAACTTAATCATCGATTACTAGAGAATCTATCATAAGAAGAATTCAAATCCAAACTATGAAGCTCAAATCAATCACATCAAAAAATGAAAATACATAGTATTAAGTAATTCACATCATGGAAGTGCTTGATATTCAAATCTCCAATCTAATTACAAAATAAGAATAATACAATGGGAAGAATTCAACTATAATGAAATAGAAAATGAATGAGAGTTAAGAGACCCTTAGAAGTTGACTCACCACCACCCCATTGAAACTATAACAAACAATCATGATGCTTCCATTGCAAAATAATATGTCAATTCTTATTAGCTAAGGATTTCAAAATTTTATTTTTTAATCATGTGTAGGATTCATACAATGCCTATGTCTTCACCAAGAAGAAATAATATGAAGAACTAGAAAGGAAAGAAAATAAAAACCTTCTATCCATACACACTAAAGACAACCATTCACATTATAATGTAATTTCTCTCCATATGTTTCATATAAAACAAAATGTTATTTATTACAGTTTTAAACTAAAAACTAACATTTTATTTATGTAACTATTGTAGGATGTTGAGAAACATTCAACCATACACTATACCCTTGCTTCAAAGGTAAAAAGAGGATCTCATAATAAGGTTCAAAGTTGATGACCTTTAGACAATCTCCCTTTCTAAGATTAAAATAATTTTATTTATGTTACCTTTATTCTCTATCGGGTTGTTTTTGCAACAATTGGTGCAACTGCTAGTAAATTATCTATCAACTTTCTTAATTGAAAGGTCATGATTCTATTATGGTTGACATAATTAATGATCAATTGAGAATCGTCTTTAATGATTTTATGATGCCAAGATCAATGGTAATTTTCAGATTTTGGGCAAGATCCCAGGTTCATGTTATTATTAGTAGCCCATGGGATATTGTGAGAAACTATTTTGATGGTGTACCCCTTTTAATTTTGGAGGAGTGCACCTAACCCCAAAATATCAGCATTACCTTTTGATGCCGCATCAAATTTGAGGATAATGAAGTTCCTTGGATGGGTTTTTGATCTTGCTTTCATTATTTTGTCTTCAACATATGTCGTAAGGTTATCCACTTGACGAAAGAGATTCCATTATTTTAAGAGAATGTGACCCTATAATTTTCTTCTTGGGCATAAGAAATTTTTCTCAAAACACCTCTTGAATAGAGTTTTCTAATTTGATAAGAGTTGTGAATTTGACCTTCCCAACCAAGACCTTAAGTAGTTATGATATTTGAATGAGATGAGAAAGCAATTGTAAATCATAAAGTTGCACAAGGATTGTGAAAATACAAGATAAAGATATGTGTTTATCTTGGGAAAACCATTTCAAATAAAAAACCCAACAACAAAAATCTTTCTTTATTGCAATAACTTGAACACATATGACAAATACAACAAGATCTACAATACTCTGTTATTCTAGTACTTCATTATTCCACGCGCAAAAGAAGTGCAGCTTTTTTTAACCGATAAAAGAGGGTTGGTGGGTCCCTCACTCTTTTATTAATATTTTAGGTAAGAGTTACAAATACTCCATTGGCTACACATAAGCAAAAAAACCAGTCCAACTACAATACCATAATCTCTTATATTCTTTTTTAAAACATCATATACTTGGTTGGTATTTATAGATAGAAAGTTAGCAACCACAAAAATTTGTTACAACCATTTTCCTTAATTTATGCCTAGTAAATTACATGTTTTAATCAGTTACTAGCTTTAAATAAATCCATGAATTTATTGATAGAGAATTCCTAGATTTTTGCTAATAGTTACTTAGTCATCTTCAACACGTCATTTTCCACCTCCAATATTCCATCCTAGTCAAACAAGTGTTGACCATGCACTCTTGTTACACTCCAATGTCGCGCACTTCCTCTACACACCATCATATAACTCCCAATGTGCACTATCACTGCACACAATTATGTACGCAACCCATGGTTGCACATTTACCTTCCAAAACATGTTAAGCTAGTACCATGCAATACCCATACATTTGTATACTTGCGCACACACCTTGTGAAAGCTTTCCTTGTGCAATAGTGTTGTGTAATCCATCCTTGAGTGCACGAGTTATGTAATAGACCTTGTGCAATTCTTGCAAAGTTGAAACATTCTTGACATTCTCCCACTTGTCAAACACTTTGCGTAAAAGGGAACACAAACCCATTCTTTAACAAAAAATGTGGGTGCTTAAGCCCATGTTTTCTTTGCTACAAGTAAACTTCTCAACAGTCACTACCTTTGTTAATGAATCTGTAACATTTAGATCATTATCCACCTTATCTAATCACACCTTCCTTCCCTCTACCATTTTTCAAAATGATATTTCACAACAATGTGCTTTGTTCGTGAGTGATACTCAAGGTTCTTTGTCATACATATAGCACTATACAATTCACAATCTATCCTCATTATACCTTTATGGAACCCAACTATGGAACTTAACCTCTAAAGCTAGACCGCTTCCTTGCTTTCATGAGTAGATGCCATATAATTTGCTTTAGTGGTGGATATCACAACACTTTCTTGATGCTTTCTCATCCAACTTCCCTCTCCACCAAACAAGTTTAAAATGTACCCACTGGGGGATCTGTGCGTGGCCAAATATCCTCCCTAGTTAGAGTCAATAAAACCATGCAAACTTAGTTCCTTTCTTTCACCATGGATTTTCTAATAACAAATTACATGATCATATGTTCCACACACACACACACACACACACACACACACACACACACACACACACACACACACACATATATATATATATATATATGAAGATCATCTTCACTACAATCCAATGGTATTTCCCTAGATTCAACATATATCTAGTAATTAATCCCATTACTTGTGTAATGTCAGGTCTTGTGTATACCATCGCATACATCAAGCTTTCCACCACACTAGCATATAATATCAAATTATTTCCTCGACTCCTCTCTTTTCTTTGAACATTGCGCAATAGAGAGTTTCTAACCAATTGGGAAAGGTATGCTTGCATGTTTATTTTAGTGCATTTTAAAATTTTCCAACACTATCTCAATAGAATTCCTCTTAATTAACCAAAGTTTCCTATTTACATGATCTCACACTATTCTTGTGCCCAAAATTAACTTTGTGGAAATGAGAATCTTCATGCCAAACTACAGAGACAACTAGTACTTCACCTACTTGATCATTGCCTTGAAATTTCTAATCATAACGTGTCATCAATATAGAGCCCTATGATGACAAAATTCTCCCCTTATTTTTTAAGTACACACAAGGAATTATAATTAATGTAAGTCCCTTGCAACATGGATTAGAGGATGATTTTTGAACATATTTTATTTTTTACGACCTCCCAAGAACAAATATGATGGAATCATATATTAATGTTCATGCCTCACATCAATAGTGAAATCCTTCTAATTTGAGATGGAAGCTATGATAAAAAAAATTGTAACTAAACCTTGAAATTGTAATAACTTAAGCCTTGAATTTTCAATATAAGTTTCAGACCTAGCTTATGGTTGAAGTAGTGCACTTTTGAGTTTAGATTTAAAATTACATTCAAAGTTATAAAGTGTGTATGATGTGAAAATAATAGAATATTGTTGTTTAATTGATGTCTTGAAGTAGAAATAAAATTTTGGCACTTGATTAAAAGTATAAAAGATTTGATAGTTTCAATTATGAACCAATCTTTATGATTTTTAATTTATATTGAAATATGTTTTATTTTTCCTTCTTAATGAAATTTACAAAGTATGGACATTATCAAATTATGCTAACTAATAACAGAACTGTCACCTTGACAGAGTAACAACATCAAGATGGAAATTATGCATTCCTCTTAGGGACAAAAATAAAAAGACAAATTGGAAAATTACACTGTTGTATATATCTTCCCCCCGGGTAGATATAGAAAAATGAAAGAATATGGAAATCAAAGAAACTCGGACCCCGACATTTATTGAGTCGCCCGCATGAAAATGGATGTCGACATGAAAATATATGCGCCAAGGCACAGGTCAAGGGCGCATGAAAATGGATGTCGACATGAAAATATATGCGCCAAGGCGCAGGTCAAGGGCACATGAAAATGGATGTCGACATGAAAATATATGCGCCAAGGCGCAGGTCAAGGGCGCATGAAAATGGATGTCGACATGAAAATATATGCGCCAAGGCGCAGGTCAAGGGCGCATGAAAATGGATGTCGACATGAAAATATATGCGCCAAGGCGCAGGTCAAGGGCGCATGAAAATGGATGTCGACATGAAAATATATGCGCCAAGGCGCAGGTCAAGGGCGCATGAAAATGGATGTCGACATGAAAATATATGCGCCAAGGCGCACGTCAAGGGCGCATGAAAATGGATGTCGACATGAAAATATATGCGCCAAGGCGCAGGTCAAGGGCGCATGAAAATGGATGTCGACATGAAAATATATGCGGCAAGGCGCAGGTCAAGGGCGCATGAAAATGGATGTCGACATGAAAATATATGCGCCAAGGCGCAAGTCAAGGGCACATGAAAATGGATGTCGACATGAAAATATATGCGCCAAGGCACAGGTCAAGGGCGCATGAAAATGGATGTCGACATGAAAATATATGTGCGAAGGCGCAGGTCAAGGGCGTATGAAAATGGATGTCGACATGAAAAAATGTGCGCCTTGGCGCACATAAGGGTATGTTGACATAAGGATGGATGCGCCAAGGCGCAGGTCAAGGGCGCATGAAAATGGATGTCGACATGAAAATATATGCGCCAAGGCGCAGGTCAAGGGCGCATGAAAATGGATGTCGACATGAAAATATATGCGCCAAGGCGCAGGTCAAGGGCGCATGAAAATGGATGTCAACATGAAAATATATGCGCCAAGGCGCAGGTCAAGGGCGCATGAAAATGGATGTCGACATGAAAATATATGCGCCAAGGCGCAGGTCAAGGGCGCATGAAAATGGATGTCGAAATGAAAATATATGCGCCAAGGCGCAGGTCAAGGGCGCATGAAAATGGATGTCGAAATGAAAATATATGCGCCAAGGCGCAGGTCAAGGGCGCATGAAAATGAATGTCGACATGAAAATATATGCGCCAAGGCGCAGGTCAAGGGCGTATGAAAATGGATGTCGACGTGAAAAAATGTGCGCCTTGGCGCACATAAGGGTATGTTGACATAAGGATGGATGCGCCAAGGCGCACCTTCAGGAGGCGCAACATTTTGAGCGCTGACAAGAAGTAGACCCTGGCGCAAATATTCAGATGGCCATAACTTTTTACAGGGAGCTCAGATTCATGCAAGGTTGGACTTTTTGGAAATCTTACGAGGTCCTCTGTCCAACTACGACTGGATATCTTTATTTGGGTGGGAACAAGTTCTTAAAAATGCAAAATACAGTTCGCCACTTTTTGGGTTTGCTAGGGTCCTCACCTACCACCATAATGAGATGAATTAAATGCAACCTGGAGGTGGTTGGGGTAGATTTGGATTGCCTCTCTCTTCCCTCTCTCATTCTTCCTATAAATTGTAAGGAGGGGCTTCTTTCTAAAGGTTGGACATTCTTGTTTTGCCCCTCCCTTCTTCTCTTTGGCAGGTGAATTTGTGGAGTTCAAACCTCCCATATAAAACTGTAATGCAACTTTGCCTCTTGGCATTTTGCAGTGTGTTGTATCAATCTTTGGAGCAAATAATACATGTCTGTGGATGATTCTCAACCCTCTCTGTGTTCATTTGCATTCCCTTGATCTTTCACTGCAAATCTGGTTATTTGTGCATGATCTTGCATTGCCTTTTAATGGTCTGTGTTTATTGGCAAGACAGGTGTTCTTCATTCCTCGGTGCATCACCTTTGTAGTTTAGGTTTTATTTTTATGCATCTTCTTACCTTGTCTCCTTGGCAAGTTAGTTTAGGTTTCGAGTAAACCCTTTGCATTTTTTACGTGTGCATCTGAGCAGAGGAATAGGAACCGGCCTTCATCCGGAGAGCTTTTCCGATTTCGCAAGGTCCCACACTTGGGGAAAGCTCCATGTTATGCAATCGCACTGAGAGTCCCAACCCATCGAGTTGCAGACATTCAAGGGTGCTGTGATACGCCATCAACATACACCTCTAGTTTCGAAATCAAATAAAGCAAAAATTCTTCATCAAAGGTAAAAAATGATAGTATTATACTCATAAAGCAAGTAAATATAAACCTTGCAAAAAGGATAATGTTCTATAAAATTACCTAAGAGATGATATGATTGAATTGCTTCAAGGTCACTTCTTTAAGTAGATTTTCTACCAACAACCCTATCATATCAAAAGTCTTGAACAAAATTGGGTTTTTTTATTGGTCCTCACCATCACATGGGACTATTTAGGGTAAGTACACATTCGAGTCATTATGCATTGGAGAACCAAGAAGTTGAGACCAACCCACTTGATAATACACCACTACATAGTGCAAATAAAGTCACAATTTGTGTCATTTTTTTTCATTTGTATAGTGGCGTAATAATGATGCTAAGTGGTGGCACAAATTTTATTCCATGTTTGCACCACATAAGCGACAAAAGTAACTTTCTAATTTTATTTTCCCATTTGCATTTGATATAAAATTTGATCCATGTTTTCCTTCACTTTCCCACAAATTTGATCTTGAAGCTATTCGGAAAAGAATAGAAACCTTGAACTCAAATTTTCTAAGTTATTGCAATCGTCAAGTGCAAGTATCTTGTCTTCTTCTTTTGGATATTTAATGTAATGTACCTTCAACTATTACCCATTAATTTTTAGAGATATATCATACCATGTTTGGTCCTAATATTTGAACTCTAATTGGACATACTTCTCTTTCAATCCAGATATTTGTCAACCCAAACCTCCTGTCTCGCTCATTTGAACCAAAAATATGACCAAATTTAGAACCTATCCGTCTATTTAAAAAATAGAGATATAAAGAAGGTACCTCAGATAAGTGAAAACCACTGCTCATTATGAAGATGATGCACCACATCTAAACAAATAAGGATGAAGACTGATCCATACAGTTTTATCACTAAGACAATCGTTAATCAATTAAATTATGAGGGTCTAAATCAATCTTATGAAATATACATGTTAGGTTGACAAAATACAGGTAAAATAGTGGTTACGTTTGAAAGAGTGCATCCGGTCAAACTGCACCCATTTTTACACCGATAGGCATGCCAAATTAGAATAGGGGAGTTGCTTCAAACATGTGTCACAACAACGATATATCATATATTACACGATTTAATTTTCTTCACTGCAAATCTAATGTCTCACAAGTCGCCTACTTCTGGCAACACCGCGAATGTGGTTGTCATGTCACCTCGCAATGAAATATGTGGCAAGATCTCAACCCCTGCAAGCTGGTAAAAATACATGCAAATAGGTGTTGAACATTTGCATGTAGGAGCTAGGGAACGTTGCGATGGTATGGGTCAACCACCACTTGAGTTTGTAGATATATCAATTAAGAGAAAAAATACTATCATTTTAGATATGAGTTAAAGTAGTTTTGTATCGAGCTTGGTCATGAGATCTTCAATAAGACTCAAGTCATTGTACCATGGTAAATGTATGTAACGATGGGTAGGTATGAGTCAAGTCACGATAGCTCAACTCTATAGGCTGAAGATCATGGGGAGCAGTGTAAGGAGCTCAGATTTATAAGTAGCTTGCAAGGGGTTGGTATTCAATGTACGACAGTCTCAATCGGTTGAGGGGATCTTGCACTCAAGCTCATTAGGATCTTGGTTTGGAAAATGATGAGCTCAGATGGAGCTCAGGGCAAAGATGGGAAAATTACCTTGGTCAGTCGAGCTGGGTAAGGGGTTTGTAAGTTGGGGTGAGCTAGAAGTTTGAGTTCCACATGCAAGGCCTTTGTGTTTTCACACTGTATGTTCATTGTAATTTTCAAAACAATTAATGATGGTCTCTATTCTTTTGGTACAACACAAAATATTATTTATTTTTCTCTCTAATTTTCTACTTTCATTTCTCTTTCTTGGGAATTTAAATTCATGTTCATGCCTATGTACGATGAGAAGGAGGGCATGGTGAATAGGGGCAAAAGTTTGAGGGATTCATATATCTACAATCAGTGGTGAAGGAGACTCTATGATTGCATACACCTAGTCCTACCTCTCCACACAAGGCACCAACGTGGATGATGGAATGATTTTTGTTCTGATGGGGATTTATCGCTATGATCAAAGAAGACGAGGCCATGTTGAAGATGATTATAATAAATGCCACTACAATGCGGTGATTATCACAGAGGTTGCATAGGTTGCGTTAGAGGTGGATTAACATCAACATTGTTGGAGGGGGAAGTGGCATGAGAGAGTTTAGAGGGATAACATTTTATGGACAGTTTCCTTTACTAATGTAGTAATGTCCCTCTTCATTATTTCAATGTCCTAAAGGTGCACTCATAAACAATTGATTTTTCCACGTCTTGTTCAACTTGTTTTCATTGAATTTTGCATGATTTGCCTTTGTTAATATTTTTATGGGACTCTTGCGCTATATATTCTATATAGTAAAGTAAGAGTCGAAAATGACTGATCTAACATTTTAAATATTTTTCACAGTTCATAACTATTTATTCATTTACAATAAACTTAGGAGGATTGAAACATAGTTGTTTCAGGGGAATTTGAGGAATTGGTATTACCGCATTGTACTAGGACTATTAGGATTCCCAACATGTATATTATATTTGCGTTGTATAAGGTAAATGAATGGAGGTTTAGCGACATCAATATTATACCAAACACATAATAGATCCCCCCCCCCCTTAATTTTCACATCATAAATATACACGGTTTAAAAGTTAGAATAAAAGATGTTTAGAGTTATCCTCTATTTTACATTTTAAGACCTAAGAGTAAGTGTCATCCCTAACATTTTTATGGATGCGACCTATTTTTTAATATTAATATTTATGTTTGTTTAATTTTTCATGACCCTTGCAATTTATGTCCAAATTTATTCTTAATATAACACATTTTAACTATTTTTAAGCACTTTCTATTTTCATTATAGAATATTTTAGATGTGTTATTTAAGTGCTTATGTTATTAAAACACATAATTTAATATAATTGAGTAATCCCAAAAAGTTGCGATGTCGTTAAAAGGGCAAGATTTTTTGTGGCAATGAAGACATATTTAATACTCAATAATGCGTTAAATATGACAATCATTTGTATTTATTATTACTATCTCAATTTGTAAGTTTATAGTTAAGAACACATTTTCTTCTAAATATTAGTATACTTGTGAGGCCAAGTATGGCCAACCGAAATTTAAATATTACAAGGGAAATAAAGATTTCAAATTAAATTTAATTAAATTTATCTTGCTTATGTACTCTAAAGATTGATTTTTTAAAATGTACATATATTTAGACATCCTCACAACTCATGTTTGTATGTTTACATGTTAATGTATTGTCATTTTGTTGGTTGAATCCCTCGGTTTCACTTTTTGGAACCCCTTCAAATACAATCGTGTTGTGCTCACCTTGTGCCACATGTAACCTGATAACTCAACCAAAAATTCTTATTATCATTTTTTTGGTCAATTGGTACTTGTGTGAAAAATCCCACAGAACAATTTGTGGTCCCACAAAAAATTGATAACTCCATGAAATTTCAATTCCCTTATCAAAAATATCTCCATCCTATTTTGGGTCCCTTTTTTGAATGAAAACTCGTACCATGGATAGCCATAGTAACAATGGATTCATTTTTGTCATTTATTGTTGGAAGGAAAAATGATGGTATATAATATATAGGTCATTTCTCGATGTCAACATCTTTTACCACATATCCTTCACATACTCTACACCCCTTTCTCCTTTGACTGGCTCACACAAATGACACATAGTCCATATGTGACTTACCAGAAGATAGAAGATGATCATAGATGGAAGAGGAGGGATTTGAGATGGGGGGATTTCAACTAGACTAACCATCTACATCGACTTCACTTGTCACATCCCCTTTGAATCCACTCATGTTGTGTATGCCTCGTGTAGTGCATGTCTAACTTCTTTTAAATTATAGCTTGAGGTGCGAATTCTCAACTCTTCCACTAGAAAATTTGTCAACATTTATTATTGAATTCCTTGAAATTTTGTCACTCATTTCATTGACTGATCGATGTAATTGTGAAGAACAAAAGCAACATGAAATCAAAGAATCGTGTTACTCTTTCTTCTTAATCCTCGCATTCTTTCATTTGATATGAAAAACCATCTATCCACGAACTTTTAAATTCCTAAAAAATGCTCAGCTGGGATAAAAGTGAGAAAACACACGAGCTTCACCTAAAAACAAGAAAATAATAAAAGTGATGCAAGATTTCATGTTCAAACACTAGGGATAACAATCTTATCAGTGGAAAAGTCATTTTAAGCATTGGGAGTATTGAATGATAATGAATTTACTTTTAGAGCTATCTCTAGAGCTTGTTGCCTCAAGGATTTGCACATATCACCCCTTTTCTCCTTCAAGCAAGTTGAAGCTACCTCGATTTGTTGGAATCAGATTAGTGTAGTCACAAAATCATGCACTTTAGACATTATTTAGCCTGGTCTCATACTACTATTTAGAAGGTTCTTGAGTAAGAAAAGTACTAATCAATCCCACCTTTTTGGCCATCTTGTTTTACTTTTATTTCATCATTCTCGCACATTTTTAAATACATGCCCAGTTTGTTTTGGTACTTTTCCGTCATTTTCGCCTAAATCGGGGCGCTAAGGCCTGTACTGGGGTGCCCTGGTCCAACCTGGGGTGCCCCGATCCCTTTTCTACTTTTCTGCCTCTTTTTGGGCCTCTTCTAGCCATTTTTCATTCTTATCTTTTTCCTAGTCGGCCATGTCGGGATTAATTACGAAATTAGATCAAGAGAACCCTAAAAATATAAAGTTATGAGACCATAATGAGGGTCATATCATCACATACTACTATCACTCCATCTAGAGTTTATTGAGTATGGAGCTTGATTGCTTCACAAGAAACTTGCTTTTACATGTTACTAGTTTTGACAGTGACCGGCGTTGGTCAAGGAGTAACTGGTATCGGTTAGGATGTAACTGCGTCGGTCAGTCTAGGTCAGGCAGTGACCGACGATGGTTACCTATGTGACAGTGCTTTTTTTTTTGACGAGAATTAAAATAAATCACTTGTTTTAAAGATGATTTATTGATTGTAAAAGCATACTTAAGTTACCCAGAATAGCTATATATACATGTATGCATTGTATGAGGGTAAGTAAGAAGAAGAGAAGAAAATAGCAATTGCTTTACATGTAAGTTTTCTTGGTGAACAAGAAAGAGTAGTTGAGTGAGGGAAAAACATTGAACATCCTGTGAGGTGTTGGAAGACAACAGATCTTCATTGTATTTCCTTTGTAAAGCACTGAATAATAATATTGGTCGTTTTCTTGGTGGACGTATCCCACATTGGGTGAACCATGTTAAATCTGGTGTAATCTTTCTCTTGTCTTCTGGCTATTTACGCATTCATTACTTGTATGCTTTATCTGATTATAGATTTGTGCAACACTGTTATATGGTTTAACCACAACAACTGGTATCAGAGCTTTGTTTAGAGGTTTTGTGTGTTGACAAGATTTGTTCACAGAGGGTTTTCTGATTAAGTGGGAGCAGAGCAATGGCAGAAGATAATAAATACTGAGTAGAGAAATTTGACGGTCGTAATTATCAACTATGGAATATGCAAGTGGAGGATTATTTGTATTAGAAAGATCTATACTTATCGTTGGATAAACATGGACAACCGAGCACGATGACTGATGAAGAATGGAAGGTTCTTGACAGAAAGGGTCTGGGATCTATAAGATTGAGCGTGGCAGCAACGGTGGCTTTAAATTTTACTGATGCAAAAACCACGATAGAGTTGATGAAATCTTTAGCAAATTTGTATGAAACTCCTAGTGCTTTGAATAAGGTATATTTGATGAAAAAAAATTAATTCTAAGATGCAAGAAGGTGGATCTATATCTAATCATTTGACTGATTTCCGGTCTATTGTAAATCAATTAAAATTGGTAGAAATTTCATTTGATGATGAAGTGAAAGCACTTTTATTCTTATGTTCTTTGCCAGATAGTTGGGATAACTTGGTAATGGTTGTTAGTAATACAACAATTGCTTCTAAAGGTTTGGAATTTGATGATGTGGTTAGTGTAATCCTTAATGAGGAAATACACAGGAAAAGCTTTGGAGAAGCATCATCTAGAAATGCTTTAACTGTAGAAAGTAGGGGAAGATCTAAGGAGAGATCATCTAAGAGCAAAAATAATGGGAGATCAAAGTTAAGAAATGGAAAATCTAGATTCAGGTACAAAGATTTACTTTTTCGGAATTGTGGAAAGAGAGAACACGTAAAATACGAGTGTTGGTCCAAGGAAAACAAAGAGAATACATCAGACAAAGGTAAAGAAAAAGATAAGGAGGAAAACGTTGCAAGTGAGGTAAAGCAAGATGCCCTTATTCTCTCCTTAGATAATAAATTAGAATCTTGGGTGTTAGATTCTAGAGCTTCTTTCCATGCTACCCCTAATAAGGGTTATTTCAAAAATTATGTTCAGGGTGATTTTAGACAAGTTTATTTAGGTGATGATGAGCCATGCAATATTACTGGTAAAGGTGATGTTTATCTAAAGTTACAGAATGGAAACCCATGGGTATTAAAATATGTGAGGCATGTGCCAAGCCTCAAAATAAATCTAATATCTGCAGGGCAACTTGGTGAATCTAGATGCATGGTTATATTCACAACTGATTATTGAAATGTTACCAAGGTATCTCTTGTTGTGACGAAAGGAAATAAAGTGGGAACTTTATATCTGTCTACATGTATTACTAATTTCATTTTTGTGCTATCTACTACAGATTCAGATGCAAACATGTGGCATAATCGGCTAGGCCATATGAGTGAAAAATGAATGCGGATCCTAAAGGCTAAGGGTAAGTTATTAGATTTGAAACAATTAGATCTTGAATTTTGTGAGCACTGCATATTTGGAAAGCAAAAGAGAGTGAGATTTCTCAAGGTTGGGTCAACAAATAAGGAGAAGAAATTGGAGCTTATACACTCAGATGTGTGGGGACCAGCCCAGGTAGCTTCTATTGGAGGATCCCAATATTATGTGACTTTCATTGATGATGCCACAAGGAAGGTATGAATCTATTATATTAAGCGTAAATCTTATGTTTTTGAAACTTTTAAAAGATGGAAAGCCCTTGTAGAAAATGAAACAAACTTAAAATTGAAGTGCCTTAGATCTGACAATGGTGGTGAATACTGCAACAAGGCTTTCAATGATTATTGTTCAGAGAATGGAATATGGTTCCTAGAACTCCACAGGAGAATGGAGTTACAGAAATAATGAACAGAACAACCATGGAACGTGCTAGAAACATGAGGATACATGTCGGCTTGCCTTTGAAGTTGTTGGCTAGATTTTCTGCATAGCATCAAACCTAGGCAGTCATGAGATAAATCTCCCTCATTTAACCGGTGAGGCTCCCGTGTCAGATTTGTCAATAAAAATGTGTTATTATCTATCAGGGGTTTTACTTTAACCACTTAGTTCATGAACCATAACTAAGAAGTTTTGCAGCAAGTAAGCAGCTGTTTAAGAAAGGAAAATTATAGATGAAAGAAGTAAAGGAAATGCAGAGAATAAATGGGGAAGATGTGCATCCCAATTAGTAGATAACAGAGCTAATTGCATGCACATAGAAGAAACTTAATAGATATGAACACATAGAATTATAAAACAAAGGAAGCGCTAGATCTAGATCTAAAATAACACAAAGTTTATTAAGAGATCTAAGATTCAAAGCAAGAAACACAGTACACCGTGACACAAAGTTCTCCAGAAACCTGCTCCTTTGTATTCCTTTGCTCCAAGTTGCTCTCAAGGGTTCAGCACAAAGTCTAGAACACAAGATTGCTTCTCACCAATTCGGATTGATTTTTTAACCCGAAGGTTCTTCCTCTACTTATAGAATGTAGAGGGGCAATTACAAGTTGGAAGTTTTAGTTGAACTGGCACATGTGGAAGTCGGAAAGAAACAACTGGCAATCTTCCTCCTGGAATTCCTCTTTGCATGACATGTATGATTTGCAACTGAAAATAGAAGCTTCTATTTTGCACGTCCGCCACCTATCTCCAAGTAGTTGACTTCTTCAAGTAATGGCTTTTAAAACCAATCACTTAAGTTGTATAATTGAATTATCGCTCAATTACTTTGTCGGAGGAAAGAAGAAGGAAGAGGAAAGCTGACTTTGTCGGAGGAAAGAAGGAAGAGGAAAGCTGACTTTGTCCTTTTTCATGTCTACATGCAACTAATTCAAACTGGATCTAGAAGCAGCTGGATCTGGAAACAAGCTGGAATTGCAAGTAGTTGGAATTGGAAGCAAGCTGGAATTTTGCCTTCGCATTGTCTTCTCTTTTATCCTTGAAGGTTTTGCAGTTCTTCTTTTGTACATGCATCAATGAAAGGTTGGTCGTAGATAACTCATCATCCTTATTTTTAATTGCATATGAGCAATTAAAAATTCTGGAAAGCACTCAGGGTGAATGAAAATTCAATGAAAACTTCAACTGGAAGATGAGAGCACATGCACAAGATCTTGGAAGGAATTTTCCACGCACTGTCTTCTTCACGGGCTGCATTCGAAACAAGAGGATGAAGCCTTTGTGCCAGAATCTTTTGCAACTATGAGATCTGGATCTGGATCTACATATGGATTTGCATCTGCATCTGGATATGGATATGGATCTGCACCTGCATAACAAACTTTGGCAATAGGGCTATGGATGGAAAAGCTGCAACTCGAATAATTCCACTGCTTTTAATCTGCACGCATGAGTGAAGTTTCTCCTGCATGCACGAGTGAAGTATTTCCTGCTCTGAATCTGTCTATCAATTTAGCAAGAGGTTCCGAGCCTAGATCCATGTCTCCAATATCTATAAATTTAGAAGTGATGCATGACTCTGTTGTGCTTTCTTTTTCATCTTTTTTCACCATAGCTTTGTCTATCTTCGTCTGAATAATTCTTTTTCTTCTTACTTAGCCGGATTTCTTTAATACTGGTGCAGATCTGGACAATTCTTCAGATTCAGAGGATATATGCAATGTAGTGGACATTGATAAAAACTTTTTTTCCTTTGTAAAGCACCTGTAATGAATTCTTGAGCTCCTGTAACACCTGTGTAAACAATTATGCAGACAAAGATCAACCTCCTTCAAAGCATGTGCCAAATTTGGAAGCTTTTAGCCTTGTTTCCACCTTGCATGAGCAAAATCCTTCTTCAAATGGGGGCGCACTTTTCCTCTTGGCTGCAATTCTTTACCTGTGAATTAAATAATTCACCCATATGGCTGCCCATGCTTATATAACCTTCACAATTCTATAATTAATAATTGCCCTAACAATTAAAGGTAATTAATTAATTAAAAATCATGCTCTTCTCTTTTAAAAACAGCATGTTTAAGGACAGCCATCCAATAAATTAAATTAATCCAATTTAATCCTTCACACATCACTTCACTTAAGCTTCACAATGTGCTTTGACCATAGCCACTGAAAACAAGAATTAATATAATCATTTAATACTTTAAAAAGTATTAATTCCTTCTCAAAAGGGGCTGCATTAAATAAATTAAATTTATTTAATTTTGGAATTCTATTTCCAATTGATTTATTCCCCTTTGCTTTTGTTGACTTTTCCACAAGCCTGGGTGCCAAAATTGGGTGAATAAATATTAACAAATATTTATTTAATGCATTATTATTCACCCAAGGTGGGTCGCACTTTTTTGCATAATAGAATTCTATTTTTAAGAATTTCTGACAATGGGATTTTTTACCCTGCAAGGCAGCCCCGGAAATCCCATGATCCACTTAAGTGATTTGACTTTGACAATGGGATTATTTACCCTGCAAGACAGGCAATAAAATGCCGTGATTTCACTTAAGTCACTTTTCTTTTATTTCACCATGGGAATTTTTACCCTGCAAGGCAGACAATAAATTCCCGCCTGCCTGCAGCCTCTAACTTTCCCACTGCAACTTAAGTGATTTTTATATCACGGGAAAAAGTACCCTGCTAGGCAGGTATAAAATTCCCACCCTGCCTGCGGCTTCTATTTTTCCCATTGCAGCTTAAATCCTTTGTTTTCCAAAAATGCGTCCATCCCCGCAGGGGCTTTTCTGTGCACGACTTCGCTTTTTCCCAGTGATCCGGACCTCCGATGGCAACTTCCTCTGGGCATAATGTGCGTATATGTTTTCCAGCTGCTCCAGGCCAAAAATCGGGCTTGCCCGGCAAAGGAATTGTTCCAGAAAAATTTCACAGAAAACGAAACGGGACACCACAAAACACGAAAAATTGCCAAAAGTTACAAATAAAGCCCAAAACTTATTCCAAGTTAAAACCCTTCTGACACATATGAATAATAACATATTCGCTCATAATAGAGTTAAAACGGAGTGCAAATAGCCTCATACGGGGCTCAAAATAATTAAATACAAATTTCCTGCAGACAAATCCCGACGACAGAATATAACAACTTTGGGCATCTGGGTATTTGGCGAAAAAAGGCTAATATGGCTCTTTGGGAATATCTTGACGCAATACAAGAACTTTCAGGCAATAAAAATAAAAAACGACCCATTATTTTAAAAGTACGAAAAATTTTCGGATAGGGTAGTCGCAGATTTCAGGATGAAATCTGGGTGACACCAGAAGTTTTGGGCAGAAGCAGTGGATACAGTAGTATACTTGATCAACCGCGGACCTTCAAAAAAACTGGATGCTGGAATACCAGAAGAAGCTTGGTCAGGAAAAGAGGTAGATTATTCTTTTCTTAGAGTTTTTGGCTCAGAAGCTTTTGTGCATGTTGATAGAGAAAATAGGAAGAAGTGGATGCTAAAGCTAAGAGATGTACTTTCATTGGTTATGGCTCTGGTGATTTCAGATATCAATTTTGGGATTTAGAAGATTCTAAGATTGTTAGGAGTCGTGACGTTGATTGTAATGAAATAAGAATGTACAAGGATCAGGTTTTGGTGCCTAAACATGATCAGGTTGAGGATATTTTAAAGGAAAATCAATTTTTAGACCTAAAGCAGACATCCATAGACACCGACTTTGGTTCCACAGAAACCGATGTCAGTCAGGCTAACCGGCATTAACATACATGATTAGGTTCAGAATAGACATCCAGTGAAGCCAGTGTCAGTACTCCTAAAACTGATGTCGATAAGGCAACCAACGTTAATTGGTAGACAAAGGAACCACGATCGGTTACAGGTGACCAACGTTGGTCACTGACAGAGATTGACATGAATGTGCAACAGGTACAGAATGAGCCCCAGACACCCCAAATCTCAATGAGATTTTTTCTCCTATAGTTAAGATGACTTCTATTCGAATTGTTCTAAGTTTGGTTGCAACATAAGATTTGCATCTAGGACAACTTGATGTTAAGACACCTTTTCTTCATGGTGATTTGGAGGAAGAGATTTATATGTAAAAGTCACTTAGTTATGAATTCAAGGGAAAGGACAAACTTGTGTGTAGATTGAAAAAGAGCCTATATGTGCTCAAGGAAGCCCCAAGGCAATGGTATTTGAGATTTGACAGTTTTATGCATGAGCATGGTTATATGAGATGTGAATATGACCATTGTGTTTATTTTAAGAAGATTGAAAATGGGATCTATGTTATTTTGTTACTGTATGTGGATGATATGTTGATTGAAGGCTCTAGTATGCATGACATTGGTAAACTTACAAAAATATTAGCTCACACATTTGCAATGAAGGATTTGGGAGCTGCAAAGAAAATCCTTGGCATGCAAATTCACCGAGACATGAAAAAAAAGTTGTATTTGTCTCAGGAGGCTTATATCAATAAGGTGTTGGAAAGGTTTAACATGCAAAAATCAAAACCTGTTAGTACACCTATGGATGGACACTTTAAATTGAACAAAGATCAGTGTCCTTCATAATACGAGGAGGTTGAGTACATGGCACGTGTTCCCTATACTTCAATAACAGGAAGTCTTATGTATGTCATGGTTTGTACTAGACCAAACATTGCATATGCATTGGGAGTTGTGAGCAGGTTTATGACTAATCCAAGTAAAGGACATTGGAAAGTAGTTCAATGGATTCTCATGTATTTGAGAGGGACATCCAACATGGAGTTATGCTATGGAGGGTCAGATACTTCTTTACGTGGCTATGTTGATTCAAATATGGCTGGAGATTTAGATGGCAGGAGGAGCACCACTGGATATATTTTCACAGTAGGTGGAACGACAGTTAGCTGGATTTCGAGATTGCAGAAGGTTGTGTCTTTGTCTACTACAGAGGCAGAGCATGTTGCAGCTAAATAAGCTAGCAAAGAGATGATATGGATGAGTAGGTTCATAAAAGAGTTGGGTAAGGAGCAAGATGATTGCATATTATACATTGATAGTTAGAGTGCGATTCATCTGGTAAAGAACTCAACATTTCATTCAAGAACGAAACATATTCAGTTGAGGTATCACTTCATACGATAGGTGTTGGAGGATGGACAACTGAAGTTAGAGAAAATCCATATGGATGAGAACCTTGCAGAAATGCTAACAAAGCCATTGGTAAGGGAGAAGTTGGAGTTTCACTCCACTTATGTTGGTCTTCGAGTATAAGACTTGAAGAGGAAGAAACAAGCCAAGGAAAAGGAACCAAGGATGGTGATGCACAGTGTTGGTGCTCAAATTTGTCTCGCCCCATTTGTCATCAAAATTCTTCAGATTGCGGCCTCTGTTATGTTTTCTGTCTCCCCGGGCTCAAATGGTGGTTGTCTTGCATTTTACGGTTTAACAGGTGTAATTTCTTGGTCAAAATTACTTCTTGAAATCAATTGAAAAGTGGCCCTTTCTGGTTGGATGCAGCTCTGCGGGGCACTTTAAAAATTCCAAGGCTCATTTAAAACCAAAACATGTCCACGTGGAGGCTTCCGCCGGGCTTTCCCGTACTTATACTTTTCACGTAACTTCCTAAAGGGGCCTGGGACACGTGGAGGTACAGCGCATGTTTTGGGACCGACCCTTGAGTTTTATTTTGAAGAAGCGCCAGGAGGACACTTGGAGACTCTGCCAGACTAAGACGCGTGTTGGGCCCGTGCTTGTTTGGGGTCTCTACTTTTCGGGACCATCTTAAAGTGCGCTATTGAGACACGTAGCAGGCGGGGAAACGGAGGTACATGCCCGCGGAGAAAATATGGAACTTTCTCCTTTTTGGAAATTAGGGATAAAATTTGTAAGTTGAAGCATAAGTTTGCTGGGACCCACATTGGGACATGTGTCAAGCCCGTTTTTCAAAGGGTGGAGGGGCGGAGAAAAATGTTAACATTTTACTTTTTTCCAAAAAATTATAAAATGTCAAAAGATGCCCCTAGACCCGTTTCCAATCGCATTTTTCCATGCGGAGGGCTCAAATTAAAAGTTGAAACGTAGGATCAACGGTAGTTATGCATTTCATTTGATTTTGCCACCATTGAAGCTCTAGGATGTTTGGAGATGCATTTTTACATCATTCTTCATTAATTTTTTGGCAAATTTGTGTCGTTTGGGTCTACAAAGTTTAATTGAATCAATTTGGGAGCTCAATTTGTCAATTTGAAGTACTCTTTAAGTGGATTTTTTGCTCAAGCTTGTGTAGAAACGCAATATGCCAAATCCAGAAGCTGCAGAATAAAATTTCAGAGGAAAAGGAAGGAAAAGGGAAGAAATGATGAAGGTACAGGTGCGAAAGGTGAAAAAGGCATTGCCACAAGAGCAAAAATGGATGACCTGTCAAGACCAGCTACGTGGAGGCTCCGAGAAATGATTAAAAAGGGGATTTCTCACATGATAGAATCAAAATGATTAAAGGGACTCCCGAGAAGTTGTGGCATGGCATCCTAGTCAATAGTCGAGGGCCATCGGGCATATTTCAGATCTGAATTTGTTAAATGTCTGTTTGCAACAAATTGGTAGCAAGCAAAGGTCCCTCGAATATTCCTCTTTTTTGAGGGAAAAAGGTGCTGCAGGTGCCAATGATGAAGAATATGCCTCCAGTTAGAATAATGATGCAAATATTTGCAATGATTCGCCTTCTTGAAAACACTTGGCAACCTTTTTGTGAATTTGTTAAATGTCACTTTCTGCAAATCATGATCCGATATGTGCAACAAAGGTGCTTCGAATATTCTTCTTTTGGGGGGGGAAATTGGATGTAAAGGGTGTATTATAAATGCAATGAGATTACTCTTGCAAATGGTCGGGAGTTCATTTTCACGAGAAAAATTTGAGAGAAGCTCATCTTCTGAGAAAACTTTCTGAGAAACCAGGTTAACTTCCTCTGTGTTAGATTTTCATTCATGTTGAGTTGGTTACAAGTGTATAGCCATCAATAAGCTCTGAGATTGTTTAAATAACTCTCCCTTGCTGATGAATCTGATAAATTTTGAGTTAATTTGTGTCAAATCTCTGGCAAATTTTGTGTTTATTTCACTTTCAGAATGTCTGCAAGTAGTTTTCTTGTTCCTATTGCAATCTTGTATCAAAAACTCTTTGAATCACACAGATCTCAATCCTTGTGATAGTTTAGTGGCATCTGCAATTTCATTTTTCATAAGAGCTTTGATCTAGGAATGAAATAAATGATTTAAAATTACTTTTCTTTCATATGTTGACAGAGATTGTTTGTAAGCCTCTGGGTGTACCTCAGGTGTGACTGATCTTAGATTTTAATGTTTTATTGGGTCTTCTAACTCGAGCCTTTGTGCTAGAATCTCAAAGATTGTGTGAAAAAGTGCATGTTTGGGCCTCCATTGATGCACACCTTCTGGTTGAAGGAATGTTTTAACTATTTTGAAGCTTTCTGTTATTGATTTCTCCATTTGTTGTGAAGTTTCTCAAGGATTTGGCAAAGTCCAATCTATCTTGTTAATCTCCCACCAAAAATTTATTCAAAATAACCAATCCTACCCCGAACTACCCTTGTTTTGCTCTGTATATCCACAAAAGAACAAAATCCATTTGCTAAAGTATGTAGAACAGATCAGGATTCCAAATGTCTTTAGTAACCTTTGCCTTGTATTGAAAATATCTCCATAATCTGGAAGTGACAACTCGTGAGAGTCAGATTTGGTGTGTTGATCATATTTTCCCAAGGTTTTCTTTATAAAATTTGTGTAAAAGAAAGGTATCTGCGTCTCCTTCAATAATAGAGGTTACAAAATAGGTTCTCTTACCTTGGTTGAAAGGCACAACCTAAAATAGTTAGGATAATATCAAATCCTTTCAAGGTGCTACTCACTTCTTCAAGGCCCGAGTGCTAAAAGTCAAATAAATTGCTTCCCTGGCTACAAAATGACATACATAATCATTTATCTGCTTTTAAGTGTCCTATCAAATCCATGACGTCGCTCGGTTTGTGAAGAAGAGTAAATTCGGGGTACCAACACACAGTACAGTGCATCAATTGATCTCCAAGTGGGAGATTGTTGAGTATGGAGCTTAATTGCTTCACAAGAAACTTGCTTTTACATGTTACTGGTTTTGACAATGATCGGCGTCGGTCAGGGAGTAACCGGTGTCGGTTAGGATGTAACTGACGTCAGTCAGTCTAAGTCAGGCAGTGATCGGTGACGGGCAGGCAGTAGTGACCGGTGACAGTCAGGCAGTAACCAACGACGGTTACCTGTGCGACGGTGCTTTATTTTTTTGACGAGAATTAAAATAAATCACTTGTTTTAAAGATGATTTATTGATTGTAAAAGCATAGTTAAGTTAGCCAGAATAGCTATATATGCATGTATGCATTGTATGAGGATAAATAAGAAGAAGAGAAGAAAATAACAATTGTTTTGCATGTAAGTTTTCTTGGTGAGCAAGAAAGAGTAGCTGAGTGAGGGAAAAACATTGAACATCTTGTGAGGTGTTGGAAGACAATAGATCTTCATTGTATTTCCTTTGTAAAGCAATGAATAATAATAATGGTCGTTTCTTGGTGGACGTAGCCCACACTGGGTGAACCACTTTAAATTTGGTGTAATCTTTCTCTTATCTTTTGGTTATTTCCGCATTCATTGCTTGTATGCTTTATCTGATTATAGATCTGTGCAACACTGTTATATGGTTTAACCCCAACAAAGTTGCGTCCATTACATCACTTGCATCCACATAGTTCCATGCATTAAGGCTAGGAGATCTGCATCAACACACACTTCATAGGGGGATGGATTCTATTCTATTCCATGTACACATACTATTACATTTTCTACATTTAGTTATTGCTCGCTATTTCATAAAGTGTGACTGACACAAGAGCACATAGGGCACGCCACACGCACACACACACACACAAAAACTACATTTGGGTCTGAAATGTAGTGCAACGCTTAGTTTAGTAAGCCCACTGTTGTGGCAGTTGAGGTTAGTGCAACCCATTCATTTGCATCTTTTATTTTTTTAGAGTTTTGATACTTCTTTTGTCTCTTGCAGGTCTTCAATATCATCTTTCTATATTTGGTACATTCGGCGCAGTCCAACAAATCCAGTGCGGTAGACAACGCAGGTTATGGCGTATGTTCCGTCCCAGAAAGAATCAACTTCAGAGCCTTTTCAGAGACCAGGGCGCCTATTCTGCCATACCAGGGCGCCCCGGGGCGCCCTAGTATCCTCCTAGGTGCTTCAGTCTGTGCAGATTTTCTAGATCCATGCTTTTTGAGACCCTTGTGCAGTCCTTACTGCTTCTAGAATCTCCTGTCACACATGCGACAGTCTGCGACAACCACCTGCAATCAACTGAGTTCTTTCCTCACTTTACTCTTGCACATTAGGGTTTTATTTTCATTAGTCTAATTATATAACTACTTTATTTTTCTTTAGTGCACTTATTTATAGCGTGTAAGTCCTCCTAGATTAGATTAACTATCATTATACTTCCCATAGTTTAGTTAGTTTTAGTTAATCAATTAGCCTTGACCTAAGCGACCCGCTGAACTCGACCACTTTTCGCTGACTTTACCATTTTTCTCTTTAAATTTTGACCTCCACACAAATGGTACATCATCCATATGTGACTTTTCAAAACAAAGAATAGGATCACCTAAATTTTCCTCCAATTTTTTCCCTACACATGCAATTCTCCTCCTTGTATTCTCTTATTCATTTCCCAACTGCCCCTCTAATGTTTATCCTTTTATTTTACGTGGTGCAATTGCTAGTTAAGACAACTTTAATTTCGACATTACAAAAACAATTTGAGAAAAAAACAAAGGAAAATAATAAAATAAAATAAAAAATATTATTGCTGTGAAAACAAAGTAGTGTTTTTTATTAAAAAAATGTGAGAACAAAAAGCTATTACCTAGATAAAAACAAAAAGATGCCAACCACGGTTTGCGAAAAGAAGATGTCACATAACATCAAAGGCAAAACCAAAGTCACGACTCAGAGGGACCCGTGAGGCGCCTGTGCCTTTTAATTATTCCTTCCATCCCTCCACAAGTCAAATGAGAATTTGGCAGGCACAGATTCTTCTTCAAAGATTCTGCTATTTCACAGCGACAAATCTGTTCAGTGCGTTGGAGCACTTCAACCATCCATACAGTTGCGGTTGCCGTTGAATCCTGCCCAACGCAATGTTTCAACCCTTCTGGTTCGATTTTATCCCCACACAATTATTAACCAAATTTTGAAGAAAAACGTTTAAAATTGAAATCGATCGTTTTGATATGTTTTTACTGTGTATTTGAGCGTTTTTAAAACTGTCGAATTATCTTGCTTGATACAATTTCAGTGCATATGCGAGGGGTGAAATTTTGGCTCCAATAGGGTTTACTATTTTTTCTTAGGGTTTACTTAGTTTTCTTAGGGTACTCTCTCAGTGGCAGAGTACCCTAGCAGTAAATGAGAGGCTTTAGGTTCGAGTCCTAATTGATCCATGGAAATTATTGCTTTATCAGTTCTAGATTAGGAAAGCCACAAACACATAGGTGTGGCTTGGAGATGTTATGTTGGTCGTATACGGACGAGTAGCTAAGGCGGTGGAGCACGTTAACAGCAAATGAGAGGTCCTAGGTTGAATCATAGCTAGTCCGTGGAAATTAATACGGTATCAGAGCCACTTGGAGTCCCAAGCACGTAAGTATGGCTTGAGAGGGGGGTGTTGGAAGAACAACTTAACTCCTGATGGTAAAGGGACTAGTTGTTTAGTCGTAGAGCTCCTGGAGGAATTGAAAAACCAATCTACACTCCGAGCTGTAAAAGGGTAAGTATTTTAGTGGTAGAGCAGTCCAGGTGATAAAGAGACTAGCAGCTCAGTTGTCGAGTGCTATGGAGGAATTTGAAGAACAGTCTACAAACTGAGCGATAAAGGATGAGTATCGAATTGGTACTTTACTCCAGCAGCAAATGGAAAGCATGATTGAGTTTGAGTCCTTGCTGGTCCATGGATGTTAACATTATCTTCTTCTTTGATTGTTTTCAATTTTTTAAATGTTGCAGAGATCACTACCCTGTTAACATTTGGTTACAACGATCCTGTTAGGGTTTTGTAGCATTGCATGTTGCTATATTTGCCTTGCAAAGTGCCCAAATTTATATAAATGTTCCAGACATCATTATTCTACAAGCGCTTCTTAACTTTACTGGATATCAATAAACCCAAATTTTTCTCAGAGATCACTATTCTATACCACAATTGCTAAGATATTCTCATAATCACCTTTGTTAGTTTTAAAAATAAAAAAATATATTAACATGTTATTTATGCTTTCCATTAACTTTAAGTACATATATGGCCTTCAAATTCTGTTGTGAAACATGATTTTTTTCTGTTCACTGCATAATTTCCATAAATGACGTGCTTTAAATGTTCCATTTTGAATTTTGAAAGAGTACCGACAGTCATGATTAATTAACTCTCTCTCTGAAGGGATATTTTTTATTATAATATCATGTTAATGTTGTGAAGAGATGGGAAGAATTATCTATCATCAAAATTATTTGAACTGTATTAAGTGCATCATATCATAAAACTCACTCTGGACCAAGTTGAGAAAGAAGAAGACAATCGGGAGCTTTGTTTGGGAATAGAGATGGTTGGAGTTGATTATTGACATAGCATGTATTGAAATTTCTCAACCATAGATGAAATGGTTTTGAGCAATCTTTCACCTCAGTTACCAACTCTCCATAAGTGTCAGTAGACAAATTATAGAACTAGAACTTTTCCGGGAATTAAACAGTAAATACCTTTGCAGAGGCCTTATGCATGCAATTTTCAGGTTAGCAGGGGCTATTGTTTCTGTGTTGGACTGTGACACTATTTTGACAATACTTGTTATGCAATTCAATACTACATTTGGCAAGGTATTCTCATAGTTGCCACAGGTTTTTTACAGTCAGATATTGTTATTTGTGCTTTCCATTATCTTTATAATATAAATGTATAATATGTCAACTAGTGCCTTCAAATTTCGGATTTGAAACATGAATGTTGTCTGTTCACTGTATAGTTTCAATTTTGCTGGTTCCAATTTGAATTTTGAAAGAAGATCAACAGTCATGATCCATTAACTGTCTCTCAGAAGGGTTATATATGTGTTGTACTATCGTGTTAATGTTGTGGTAGAGTTGAAGTTTTTATTTTTCATCTAAATCACTTGAACTTCATCTAAATCACTTGAACTGTATTTAGCTGGATCATGTCACAAAAGTTTTAAACTGACTCTGGACCAATTTGAGAAAGAAGAGGAGAATGGAGATCAATGTTTGGGAACAGAGATGGTTAGAGTTGATTATTGACATGAACATGTATCGAAATTTCTCAACAGTCATGATCAATTAACTGACTCTCAGAAGGGTTATATATGTGTTGTACTATCATGTTAATGTTGTGAAGTAGAGGTAAAGTTTTGATTTTTCATCTAAATCACTTGAACTGTATTTAGCTGGATCATGTCATAAAAGTTTTAAACTGATTCTGGACCAATTTGAGAAAGAAGAAGAGAATGGAGATCTGTGTTTGGTAATAGAGATGGTTAGAGTTGATTATTGACATGAACATGTATCGAAATTTCTCAACTGTAGATGAAACACTTTTGAGCAATCTTTCACCACAGTTGGTAGCTCTATCTAAATAACAGTAGACAAATTATAAACCTAGAAATTTCAGGGATTGAACGGCAGAAACCTTTGGAATGCCATATGCATGCAGTAATTACAAACATGTCAGCCTGGAGACGAATGCATTGCCTGATCATGGACGCCAATCTGGCTCAAGGGAAAACTTTACACTCTTTTGTGCCAACTCAACCCTAAAACTCATGCACTGAAATCATAATTTTTATCAAACATTGACTGGCATTACAAAGGTTTTTGCCAAAACATGCATTCCACAGCGCTGTCTGCCAAAAGAGTTCATTCACACAACTTGTGAAACAACACCAAAAACAAGATCACGAAATGCATTGAATGTGTGCTACTGTACCCAAGGACAGCTTGCGCAGCTTCACCAAAGGTAAAATCTGTGTCATTATGTCAAACAGAGAAACACCCATGTTATCATATCCAAAATATAATTATACAACTGATGTACATCAAAATGTCTAAGTCCAACCTAAATGAATCTTGACTTTTAGTAAACAAGTCTTACTGTGCTATGTACCATCATAAGAATATAAGGCTTGTTGTCAAACATAAATCAAGGTGTCCTAAGGTGAGGTGCTAAATTGATGTTGACTGTGGGTTTTAATTTTAAGCTTGATGTCTTCATGATGTAGAAATGCATGTAGTATTTATTTGGATTCATCTGTACAAATTTTATTTTGTCTAACATTTCGGTTGCTACTAGTGGATCTATCTTCAGGGGAATAAGGATTGAAGCCAATGCCTGGAAAAGAAGAACTGGGCCTAGTTCCTTAAATAGCTTTGTGATACAAGAGGGGAGGGGTATAAAGATAAGAGTTGGCTAAGAGAATAAGAAAGCAATTATAAATCATCAATTATTTAATCAAGGGACAATTAGTTATCAATCAATTAATACATGGGTCCCCTTGCCTTGTCATTATTACCAAAAATGCATGAGGAAAATTTCTCATTAGGGTAATAACTACCCATGGAGCTCATACTAAGATAACTTAAAATTTAAAAGCGCACGAGTAAACTAATTTATACATCAACTAGTTAATTCCTTGTTAAAAAATTATTACTTAATTTTTTTAGACTAATGCCTAAGAAATGGCATTAGTAGGCATCACATGGATCTAGAATACCCTAGTTAGGGGTAAGTTTGTGGATCAGAGGTTTCCAAGTGTGGCTAAGCTTGTATCCATCATTTTGGTTAATATCGTGAGGTTGTTTCTCAATCTCAATCGTTTCTATCCTTCCACCGCTCCTCCAAAGCCAAAATCTTAACATCACTAATGACAATAGCGTGTTTAGTCTTGTGCATCTATTCCGTGAATACCAACCACATAAACATTTCCACTGTATTGAGGGTGTTCTTTACATCTAGTTTGAAATGATTTGCTAGTCTAATTGGTGTAGCAAATGCCACACGAGCATGGGATTTCATTTACTCGTTTATACTCCTTTTAAAAGCTTAGGTTCCCGAAGACCTTTTGCACTTTTAAGGCAATTTTTTACTGTCTCAATAGATTTAAAATAAGTTTTGATGCCCTTTCGTCTGAGGATCCTTGCAAGTATTTTTAGAGGTACTTGAACATATGGTAAGTAGGCTGCCTTAACTTCTGTGCTTGAGTATGCTTTTGGGTGCCTTCGACCTCTTTTGGCAGTTTTAAATGCTTTCTTAACTTTCCAAGCTTGGTACCCATTCTACATAAGAGCCTTACAGAGGTGCTTCTCTTCATTTTTAATGTGCTTTGGATCTAAGATTCCGAGGGCTTTTTTGTGAAGGATGGTGGGCATTTGATATTATATAAACATCAGTATTTGTCTTCTTTTTGTATAATCGAAGGGAGAGGGAACCATTTGCTCTTTGGGTGATAAGGATGTCTAGGAATGGGAGATAGTGATTATCTTTGATCGACATCATGAACTTTATGTGTTCTAATTGCATATAGAGGTAAGTCAAGATGTTATCTAGCGTGTCCATGCCATCCAGCCACCTAACATTTGTATCATGTACAAAACAATACCACCATTTAGGTTTCAAACTGGAAGACTGAATTGCATTCTTCTCAAATCTTTCCATGAATGGATTCATGACGATTGGGAAAAGAGGAGAGCCCATTGCCACATCTTCTGTTTGTTCATAAATTAATCGGTGAAACCTGAAATAAGTGGATCTCAAGCAGAATTCCACTAACTTAGTTGTCTCGCTACCAGTTACCTTGCTGACCACTTCTACAACCTCGTCTAAGGGGAGTTTTGTGAAGAGGGATACAACATCAAAGCTTACCAATATGTTAGTCTTCAAGTCTATGGCCAGACGGAGTATCAATCAAATCATTGTCATCCTTGATGAAGGAAGAAGTTTTACCTACTAGTGGATGTAGTTTCTTCGACAAAAAAATAGCCAACAAATAGGTAGGGGAATCACTTGTGTATACAACGGGCCTCAAAGGAATGTCTGGTTCGTGAATCATAGGCGAGCTGTAGATCCGAGGCATGATGGTATTTTTCATAATCAGTTTTCTCATCAACTCCTTGGTTAATTATGAGCCATTGATCAGTTTTGTTATGTCTCTTGTGGCCTCCTGTAAAGGGTGCTTTTGTAGTAGCTCTTAGTTTAGGTGATTTCTCATCTTATCACTCCATATCCAATATTACATTTGCATTACCTTTATCTACTTTCATGATAACAACATCCTTATTTTCATTGATCTCCTGTAGTGCTAGCTTCTTCTCTTCTGTGATATTGCTGTTGGGGGTATTCGCCTTTTGAAAGGACACCGAACAATCTTGTCCAACTTCCTCAACAACATGCATTGCTAAACCTTCAATCACATCTTCAATGCTAGTCATAAATTTCTCATATGGGATATTATGAGGTGCTATAACAAACCCGAGTCCTCTCAATAGAGTAAAGGTGGGGGTGTCTGATGTGATGGACGAGAGATTTATGACATTGTCTTTGCGATTCCATCCGAACTCACTATATGTCATCCCTTCAATTCTTGTATGTTGTTGGTATTTGGATAAAGTCTTGGTCACAACTTAACCTCCATTAAAAGGTATAACCTTCTTATCACTTTGAAAGCAAATTATTCATTTTAACTACCACCTGTGTTTTGAACGTTGTAGGATGATGACCTAGAAAGAATTTAGGGAGAGTTCTTTACAATTTCATTACTATATTGCAAGGTTGGCACAACTAATAAATCTAAAATTCAAAGACCAAGTAAAGAAATATCACGACACAAGGACAACAAAAAGTCTCACAGGAAAAAAAGCACTTTTAGATCCTACAATCAGAAAAGTGGATAATTTTTCGAAAGTCTTATCTTTTGCATTTTCTACATTACCAAAGGACGACCCAAGGAAAGTTTAGAAAGAACTTTGTAAGTCATAGTATGTATTGCAAGGTTGACATGACTGAAAACTATAAAGCTCTTACACCAAACGAAAAAAATTGAAGTGACACTAGGACACCAAAAGGTCCCTACCATAAAGTGCAACTAAAGTACTTCTTGGTCTTGTTTCGAGAAAAATGGATATGTGCCCGCAAGTTTTTTGATTGGATAGGGTTGATTCTACCATTAATGACAGCGACTATATAATGCATTGACTGCATAATTTCATTACGTGGTTTCCATTGCACAGATTTGCATGCTACATTGGTACACACTATGACATCGAAAGTTCCCCACCATAAAAGGCAAATAAAGTACATTGTCTTGTTTTGATAAAAATGGATATATGTCAACAAATGTTTTTGGTTGGTGAAGATTTATATGGGTGATTTTACCATTAATGATCGCGTCTAAATTATTCAGTGATTGTTCAATTTCATTAGTTGGTTTCCATCATATGGATTTGCGTATAGAGACTTGTGTTGGTGAAATAATTTGTTGTGTTGCAAATTATGTGTTTCCACCAACGCTCATGGGGCTATGCCCCTCCTTCCATTATTGAATGTAAACTATCCTAATTCTATCTAAATGCCGTGGGGCGGCCAAATAGGTCGGGGATCACACAGGAACATTTCACTGAACCTGTGGCAAAGTGCTTGTATGGGATACAAGGGAGGAAATTGCAGCGATGAGGGATAAATGAGAGAAATTAGGAAAGGGAAAGTTATTGTTGTGAGTAGGCATTAACAGAGTTCACATCCAATAACCGTAGTAGTTCAACATTCAATTAGAGGAAAGCAACAATGTAAGCATTTAACAAGACTAACAAACCACATACACAGTTATTTTGATTCATCAATCAAGGACACCAAAGTTCCTTCTTGATCACTATGCTTGCAAAGTGCAGAAAAGAGAGAATAGAGGAAAACATGAGAAAGGGAAATGTAGCTTTTATTTCTTGTGTTGGTGATACAAAGCTCAACATCAAAACCACAATCCACAATTGCTACAGAAAACTAAACTTTTTCAGGATCTTTTGGAATAGATTAGCCATCCCAATTTATAGCCTTGTGAATTGTTTTCTCATCTACCCCCCACATGACTCTTCATGTTTTCATTCAACTTGTGACTTTACATCTTCCTAGGAAGTGAGGAAATAAGTTCCCTTTTTATAAATCAAAAGGACTTTTAGAATTCAACTTTAGAAAGTCACTTAAGTGAATGAGACAAATTACCATGATTGCTTACAATGAAGAATTAGAAAGGGGGAGAGAAGAAAGAGGGAGAAAACGAGGAGGGAGTTGACATATCTAATGAAGAAGCTCCTTATGATGAAGAACTTGCTGATTCATGATCCCTGATGAAGAGTTTTCGGAACGGGCTCTTGTCCTTTGAATTCTTTGCTGAATTGAGTTATTGCAGTTGTCAACTTATCTGCCTCTGGAATGCAAACGCAACTCAACACCTTGATCCATGCCCAGGGAGCATCATTGATCTTCTTGCATTGACTAAGCCATCTTTCGTGATCCTTTGCAATTGCGGAAATGGAACTTCTGATGTTGGCCAGGGACTCTAAGTTATCTTCATTGAAGGAAAGAGAGTCGCCTGCCACTTTCTTGACCAAATCCTGGAATGAAATAATGAGTTCTTCCGATGATGAATTCTCGATGCGTGAACTCAAGTTTCTAAACACAATTGCAAACCTTATTCAAGATCTCAAAAGCATGTTGTCCACAAGATTCAAGTTCGGAGATGGCATTTGCTATCATACTGTATCTTTCATCAATGATGCAGACCCAAACCAGAGATAAGTTATCACCCGCCGATGCAAACACATTCTTACTCACAAGGGTGTGAGAGTCGAAGGAGCTCATCTCGGACACGAGTGGGAACACCTCATCCCAGTGGATCTTCTCTTTCACAATCTCCTCCTTCGCTTTCTTCACTTCTGACAAGATGGCAAGAATGTACTTGATTAGAGAGATGACCTCTAACAACACCATCTTACCTCTCTCGATGATCTTCTCAATCCACTTCTCGTTAGCCTTCCTGTGCATCATGTAACCTTTTGCTTTCTTGATCACCCAAGGATCAAAACTGCTAATCGGAGGAATGTCTTCTATAGGAAGAGAAGATGTTGAATTGGGCTCTAAGAAGGGTTGAATGTGAGCACTGAGAGTTTTTACCTGTTCCTCTAATTGCTCAATTGTTTGCTTGTACTCTTTGTTTCGAGCAAGGAGGCGGGAAGAGAATTCCTTGAACAAATGAGAATCACCCTTGTGTGAAGCTTGACCCAATGAGATGCGGATCAACTTATAGTCTGATGGAATCATCTCCCCCATAGGCTTTTCATTCTTAGGCCTAACAACTTCTACATACTGGTTACTTGAGGTTCCACTAAAGAAGTGGGAAGTTGTCTGGGCCTTCTTCCTTCACTTGGATTTCAAAGTTCTTGACATATCTCCAAGATTGGGCATGATAGCTTGCTGTGTTGTTCTTGGCTCTCTTTCAAGCATTTCTTGAATCCATGGGAATGGCTCCTCAGGAGTTGATACAATGTTGGTCGCCAGAGCACTTTCAGGAGCTTGATGCAGGATCACTTCTTGTTCATTATGGGAAAGCTCCGCCATTGGGGAAGACATACCTGGATGCCCCTAAAAAGATTGAGTTTGCAATGGATCACTCTTGTTTGACTCGAGAAGTTTTGTGGGATCTACAATGAGCTTCGTCTTTTTATGAACTCTCCTGGAATATGGAATCACTTTCTGAGCTCTTTGTTCATTATCCTCCCTTTTGAAAATTCATACTTGCAATGCTTTACCTCAACTAGCTCACCTTGGCTTATTGAGCTCAACTCAACCAGCTCTCCAGCTCAACCAACTCAACTCATCCGGCTCACCGAGCTCAATTCAACCGGCTCACCGAGCTCAATTCAACTAGCTCACCGAAGAGATGATGCTGGATCCAACTTGACCGATGAGTTATGATGACCTCTTTAGCTTGAATTACAATGAAGCTTTTGACACTTTTTGAATCCTTTCCAACTGCACAATGTCTCCAACTTTCGCTAGTTGCGCCTTGAGATGCTTTGCCTTGCTCTCGTACACAACTGTGACGAAAATGATACTTCAGGATCCTCGTGAAGGGTGAATTTCCTTGTTTGAGCTATGCCACCACCTTACAACACTGTGAAGATATCAAAAAGCGGTAAGACGAGTTTCTGCATAAAAAACGAAGACTTTTTATTTTTAGCAGGTGGGACCAGGACCTGCTATTTTGGGATAATTCACCTTTTTTGCTCAAGTTTGATCTTTTGAACCTCCTGGCACATTCAATTCATCTCCATTGATGATGCTTTACCTCTTTCGAAAAGTTTCTATTTTTAGCAGTTGCTTTTTTGTTTTTTCGGGAAAATTGCGAATTTTGACCTGCCTGCTGTTTTGCACTGTTTCCAGATGAGCTGAGTGATCAGAGCTTGAAATTTGAGGGACTTATTATTTTTAGCATGTGAATGGGCATGACATATGTTATTTTTAGTAACTGGACACTCTAGCCTCGGTTTGCGGAAACATTATTTTTGAATTTGGCTCCTTGTTGCGATCTCCTCCAATTTTCGCTGTGGTCGGCTCGTCGAACTCTTGAAAGCAAGGGTTTCATGTCCGAAGTTGTTATGGCAGCCATTAATGGAGTCCCTGTGTTACAGTGATCTCAGGGATACTTGAAAAGAGAAAAATTAGTTCAAACCCTTGGTATGATCAATTTTTTGGTTTGCTGGCAATGAGGAAAAGCTTCGTTCTTGCAATCATGGACGCCCTGGAATGATTTTGACAACATGGTTGCTGTGTTTGCAGGGATTTTCATGTTTTGCAGCTTCAACAATGGCTGCTTGTGTCGGACTAGTGAAGAAATGAGGTGAGCAGAAGTTGTTTTGGATCCTTCTAAATGTGTCTGGATTCTAGGCTTTTACTGGGTACTTCCCCTCCCTCCCTTGGATATACAATCCCCTTTCCGATACATATCTGGTTAGATACTGATCTGATACATATTCAAACTGTATTCCATTTGGGTACAACCTTGGAATGGTTAGGAGATGTATTAGGTATGGCTTGTACAAAATAGTCTTTGTATCCAATGAAAAGTAAAAAACAATTAAGTGAAAAGTAAAATAGACACTCATTACAAAGAGAAGAAAAATTTCGAAACAACTATCTTTTGATACCTACTACTCATCTTTAAGTTCATACTTGTAGGTTTTCTTTTCTGCTTTATACTGTGGCTGATTTTTGGATATATTTGAAAGGTTTCTACTTGCTAGATCTGATTCCTATCTGTGAAAATTCTGTTTTGTTCATTGAGTGATGTATGGAAATGGATATAGATTGAACGAATTTCAAGACCCTTTGATTCCAATGCGGCTGGATACATGGCATTTATAGGGACACAGACACACACACATATCAAAAGCCATAGAACATAAGATCTATATGTATCTATTGTTGTCTTTGTTTTTTCATAACATTTTTTTATGTTAATTTAAATTTATATTTTTTTGCGATTAAATTTTTTATATTTTTGTTTAGAACAAAACTAGTTTCTGTTATTTATTTCTAAATTCATCATTGGTATTTTAAAAAAAAAACCAGAATTATATCATTAGAAATAAAATATTCAAATTACAATGCCAAGCCATGATACTCATGCTCCAAGATATACCCTTGGATTTCCAACAACACATTAAAGAAGAAAGAAAGCATATCTGCAATTTATCCATTCGATAATTGCAAGTGAAGGATCTTTTCAATCTGTTTCCGCTTCTCTGGAGACCATGTTAACGGTAAAGGGCCAAAGTTGATCAGATTATTATTATCCAAAGCCGAGTTAGCTAAAGCATCTGCCACCTTGTTCTGATCTCTAGGAACATGTTGATATATGATGGTTTGAAATTGTCTAGCAATAACCTTAATATTATCCTGAATCCTGGCGATGAGCCAATTATTGGATCTATGTTGCTCTTGAGCTGATAGAAGGTTGACAATAACCTTAGAATCAGATTCAACTATAATTCTAAGACATCCCAATTTAGTTGCCTCCCGAAGAGCTCATTGAATTGCCAAGATTTCAGCCACATTGTTAGTAAAGTGCCCCAATAGTTGAGCAAAGAAGAAAAGGGGAGTACCCAAAGAATCATGAGCTATCCCTCTAATACTAGCTGGACTCGGATTGCCTCTTGCTACTGCATTAGTATTTAGTTTAACAAAGTCAAACGGCGGTGGTTTCCATTTTCTCAAAACAGAGGGCACCGATAGTTTAGTACATGATGTTGTCTTTAATTTGCTTTCCTCCAAATTGAGTTTTTGAAATAAATCTTTCCATTTTCTAGGTAAGGGGGAGGGGATTTTCATATTATGCTCAACAATTTCCACTATATTACTACGAGTTAATTCCTTGACATAACAAATGTCTCTACTTTCAGATTTGAAGATGCTTCTATTTCTCTCTGTCCATACATTCCACAACATAAGAGAGAGCAATCCAGATTCTATTGCTAAGGTCCCGAGTATCAAAGACTGTGTGTTTCCAAACTCTAACAGTTTCCACAAGATTCATAGAAGAGTTCCAATTGACGGATAACCAATCAGCCAAAATATTCCATAGAGACATAACAAAAGGGCATTGAAGAAAAAGGTGGATCAGAGTTTCATCCGCTTCTTTGCATAGAGGGCACCAAAAGGCTCCAACCATCCCTCTTTTCATCAAATTGTCTCCAGTAAGAATCCTCTTGTATAATAAAAGCCAGATAAAGAATCTAACTTTAGGCCACAAAGTAGTTTGCCAGAGATCAACGAAAATATCCTTCCAAGGATGCGGCTGAGTACCTATCAAAGTACTATATCTTTCAGCTATAGAGTAAATCCCTTCCGAAGATTTTCCCCAAGCAAGGGTATCAATTTCGGAGGAAGTATGAAGGATTTTGTTTGGAATGAGAGTTTGAAAAAATTGAATTTGGCCCATAGACAAGCTGGTCTGCCACAAAGACGGAGAGATCCACTCAGTCCCCTGAGAAGATGATTGTATTTAATGGATCACCTTTTCCTTTCCTTTATTGTGAAGAGTATTCATAATATTTCTAAAATCCAGATACTGCTCAATCAAAGGTGGGTGGCCATCCCACGAATTAGTCCAAAAGTTAGGCTGATCACCTTTCCCAATTTTCTGAAAACTTTATTTTTTAATAATTTCTTCACCAATTTTGAGGACCGATAGAATTGGAGATCCCCAAGAAGGTAAAGAGTGTCGTATCAACTCTTGCGACATCATTCCTTTCGCATATTTAGCTCTAATATTGATGGCCCATATATGATATGGATTTTGCAGTAGTCTCCAATATAACTTTGTAGCTAAAGCCTTATTATTCACCACATTGGATCTAAAACCCAATCCCCCATCTTTCTTTGGCAAACATAATGTTTTCCATTTCACAAGATGCCACTTCCTAACCTGTTGAGTTCTTGTCCATAAGAATTTTTGGCTGATGGAATCCAACTGATGTAAAACTTTCGTAAGAATATTCAAAAGGGAAAAAAAAGATTGGGATAGCCTGTAAAACAACTTTAATCAAAGTAATCCGTGCCCCATAAGTAACCATCTATGAGTCCATTTATTAACTTTCTGAAGAATCTTTGTGGGTAGCCAAGTCCAGTCAGTTAATCTTTTAAAATCCAACGGGATACCCAAGTATTTTAGAGGTAACAATCCCTTTTGAAACCCTAATTTTGCCAAAATATCTTGCTCCAGCCTGGGCGAGCAATGGAAGAAAATGATTTTTGACTTTTGCTTGTTTATCTCGACCTGTGGCCTTTGAAAAGAGCTCCAAGTTGTTGTGGATTTTGTTAGCTTCTTTTAAGGATGCTTCTCCCATAATGGAGGAATCTTCTACAAACTGAAGATGAGACAGAGGATCCACCTATCTAGCCAATTTGATACCCTTCAACTTCTTCTGGGTTCTCGTCTTGGAGAACAATCTGCCAAAAGATTCAACAACTATTATGAAAAGAAATGGAGATAAGGGATCTCCCTACTGTATACCTCAAGAAGTAGAGAATTTAGCCGTAGGAGATCCATTAACCAAAATTGAATAAGAAACCGAAGAAATATAAGCTTGTATCCACTGAACCCAAAGGGGTGAAAAACCAAACCTCAATAGGATTTCAGCGAGGAGAGACCAGTTCACCCTATCATATGCTTTAGACAAATCCAGTCTCAAAAACATAGCTGTTTTTTTTGAATTTCTATGGAATGGAGGACTTCCTGAGCCATAACAATATCATCATAGATTTGTCTATGAGGTACAAATCCCCCTTGTTCTGGAGATTGTACTTTATGAATGATGGTCTTCAGCCTTTCAGCTATGACTTTGGTAATTATTTTATAAAGCATGTTGCATAAAGCAATGGGACGATATTCTGCAAGGGTAGAGGCCTCTTCTTTCTTGGGAATCAAAGCAATATAATTTTGATTGATGACTTTCAGGACAATTTTCACTTGTCTGCATTCTGCCACCACTTCCAAAAGATCATTTTTGATAATGTCCCAAAATTCTTGATAAAATTCGATAGGGAATCCATCCGGTCCTGACAATTTTCCTTTTTTCATAGCCCACACAACTGGGTGGACTTCCTTCTTAACTGGTTGCAAAAGAAAATTATTGTCCTTCTCTCTAATCAGGGTTGGAATGATCTTAAGCAATTGTTGTTGAGCATTTCCATCCAAATTAGTAGCAACAAAGAGCCTAAAAAAGTACTGTATTGTTAATGGTTGAATATTTTCTTGCGTATTGGCCCGAGTTCCATCCCCTTTTTCCAGGTAAGCAGTTGATTATGAGAACGGTGAGCTAAGAGAGACTTATGGAAAAAAGAGGTTTTTATCTCCCTCTTTCAACCGTTTAATTCTGGATTTTTGTTTCCAGAAAATTTCTTCTCTTAATTCCCATTCAGTCAACTCCTGCTTAAGGGAGATTTCCTTTGTTTGCAGCTCTTTAGAGTACCCTTGCATTCTCACTTGATGACTCACTTCCTGCAAAGATTTTAAGATTTCTTTTTTTTTCCAGGAACATTCCCAAAATCAGATTTATTCCACTGCCTCAATCGATTAATAATATGTTGCATCCTTCTAGTGAAACAAAACATTTTGGTACCATACCTGGGTTGACCCTCCTCCCACCATCTCTTAATTAAAAAGGGAAGTTGTTCATCTCTTAACTACATCAATTGGAATCTGAAAGGAGCTTTGAAAGGTTTTTATTTGCCCATTTCCAACAAAACCGGCCAATGGTCAGATCCAAAATTTTCTAAAACATTAGCATCCGGAATAATACATCTCTCTAACCACTCTTATGAAATTAAAAATCTATCCAACCTTTCCAGGATACAATTCTCTCCCACTCTTTTGTTGGACCATGTCATTAGTCCATTTTGGGTTTGAATATCAACCAAATTCATCTTTTGAATAAAATCCATCATGTTGTTAGAAGAGGCATCAAGAGCAGAATTCCCTCGTTTTTCATGAGAGAAAAAGATAGTATTAAAATCTCCCCCTATAATGACATGTATTCCAGAGTGGGTTGTAACAATATTATAAATAATCTTCCATTGGGCTTTTTTTGCTTCAACCTGAACTGGGCCATAGATGTTCAATAATAAGGCAATCTGCTTATCAGACCCATATCTTACCACCTTATGGAGAACACCTTGATGTCCTCCACTATCTATATTTGTTGATGATCCCAGATGCATGCCATGCCTCCAGGAGCTCCTTGTGAGCTTAAAGACATCACTTGTAGTTTTTTCTGAATATTAGGAGTCACAACTGCCATAAACTCTATAGATGCTTGGGTTTACTGGAGAAATATTGTTTGAGGATGACGCTGATTCAATATATGTTTAATTTCACTAATCTTAGAAGGGCTACCTCTTAGCCCCCGAACATTCCATGTGATCAACTTCATTGAGGGATTTGTTCAAAAATCGTAGCCAAATCCCCTACTTTACCAGTTACAGTTAATTGCTCCCCTGCTTTTTGCAAACGAAGTTGATTGGACTTTCTTCCTGCTTTCAAAGTAGAGTCCACTCGCAACTTTTTTTACTTTTCTTGCTGAACTCTTGTGGGGTCTCTGTCTAGAAGGGGTTGTACATCAGGGGGCATCTCTGCAGATGAAGGCAATAAAGGTACAACATGATTCTGACCAGTTCCCAATTCTTCCTTCTTATGCTCCTCTATGAGTTTGTGTTTCCTTTGGTAACTTTTCAAGTCTCCCGAATGTTCTGAGTGTACCACCAAAGCTTTAGATACTGATTGAGGAAGAGAATTATCCTGACCATGCTGTGGGGGTGCAACATCTTGAGTTTCAGGAACTTGGGTTTCTTGCTCCTCTTCCATATTTGCCTCTGTTTCTTCTGATTGAAGAGCTGCAAATCTATTTGTGCTGTGCAACTGGGTTTTTTCTGTGTTTTTTTCTTTAACAGTCTTTCTTTTTGGCGGGACAATAAAGTCATCAGAGCTATGTTGTTCCTGATTTTGTTCCTTCATCCGCTGAGAACAATCTTTAACTAGATGACCATATTCATGACAAAAACGACATCTAAATGGGATGTTCACATAATCAATATGTTGTTCCCATCTATCCCCTCCAACTTCCATCATTATTTTTGCAGACAAAGGTTGGTTCATGTCCATGTATACACACATCCGAGCATAAACCATTTGCTCCATTTTTATTGAAGAATCCACTGCTCTGATATATTTGCCTATAGAATTTCCAATGTCCTGGAAAATCATTGGATTTCAAAATTTTGCGGGCAATCCAAAAAGTCTAATTCAGACAGGAACAACAGATGGGAGTTCCTCATTAGCTTTCAAAAGGGGTTGCCATGGTTTTATAAACAAACTCGCTTGCCTAAAAAACGATGGTCCCCCTTGAAAGATATATTCCTTTTCAACATGATTAGCAAAAACAACCAGGAAGTAACTGTTGGGTTAGACAGAGACAGTATACTCACCTAAAATATTCCATATTTTCCGGGCCCATTCCTTAAAAGCATACATAGATGGTTTGAATCCTAGAAAACGAACTATAAGGTTATGTTCCTCTAGCTCTCGAATATTGGATTGAACATCTGATGCTACAATTTTTATCACTGGTGTACCATCCGCAACTTTCATACATCGTGCTGGAGTTTTCCTGGGATCTTTGTTCACCAATCAGGCTGGACATCTTGCATCAGACATGGAGGCAAAATACTGATCATGAGGACCTCGCATGGCATCTCGAAAGGACATGTGTGAGGGTTCTCCTTTCTCAAAAGACCGAGCCATAGAGGGACACATCCCTTTAAACGTCCGATCCTTTTGCCCTGAAGGGCCCACACAGAAATTTCAGAACCACAATTAATACACGAAAAAGAGGTCACGATAGGGTATATTGGATATGGGAAACAAAAGGTATAGAAACTGATTGAAAAGTTGAAACGTGAATGCAGAAAGGGTAAAACTCAATAATACTACAGTCGTAGCCCAATCCTGACCCAAGGGATCGAGATTTGGGAGGCGAAACAATGAGACAAAACTTAAATATCCAAACGATAGCACAGGGACACAGTCGGGGATTCGCAGAAGACTTCAGCAATGAATTTCCTCATTCGAACCATCCATATTGATTTTTTTCTGATCAATGGTATTTTGAATGTTCTATGCTTTCTTGTATTTATATATATTGTGTCCTAGTGGTATTGTATCCAAGGTATGCCAAATTTTTTTTGTATCTATATTATTCGTCTTACCTGTATTTGTACCCATACATGTAGGCTGTACCCAAGAACATAGATTTCAAGGCATTGAATAAGATGAACATATAGTATAAATATATATTTTTTACTCTGGGGCTCAATTATTTAAATTTGTTTTGATTACTTTAGGACCCTTGACATATAGGAGAATGTCTATTGTATGAATGTCAAGGTGATTGAAGGTAATGCTATGCAGAGTTTGCCAATGTCAAGCTACGAAGCATGATGTGATTTTCTCCAACCAATTGTGTGATTTTCTAGGGCATAGTTCACATACTTGTACTGGGTAAACCAATTTTTTTCGACTCAGCAAATACTCGGCATTGAATACGATAAACATACAATATAGATATACAGTTCTACTATGGGATTCAATTATTCAAATTTGTTTTAATTACTTTAGGACCCGTGACATATTGGAGAATGTCTATCGTATGAAGGTCAAGGTGATTGAAGGTAATGCTATGCAGAGTTTGCCAATGTCAAGCTACTAAGCCTGATGTGATTTTCTTCAACTACTTGCATGATTTTCTAGGGCATTGTTTGCATACTCACACTCGACAAACCAATTTTTTTGACTCAACAAATACTCGACAACTTGAAAACTACTTAATTTCCTAAAGAACACAACTTTTGTACAAAATACACTTACATAATGTATCAAATGACTTTGTACAACGTTAAGGAATTGTTTTTTATTAGATTTGCTTACAAGTAGAGAACAAAATCACATCATCATACGAATACAACCAACTGATAACTGTTATGAATTTATGATGATTGTCATTGAAAATCATCATCATAAATTGCATATCCATGCGAGTTACAAATTATGAGAATATACAATTTCCACTTCCTTGTTCTAGTGAAAACTTGGGGAGAGGGTCTAGTAGCTCTAGTCTTCACACTCGGCTATGGCTTCTTACTCTTTATTGAAGGTTTTGACAGTTACTCCACCTTGGCATTAAATGGCAGCGACTTCTTTAGCCTTATGCTCAATGATGTAATCCAATCCAATCTCGTGCTTTTACAATACCTACACCCTCCATAGCTTCCCTCTCGAAATCGACAATCTCGTCTTCTGTGAACATGGGGATCTTCTTTTCTTGCATAGTCCAATCACTGTAAGGATCAATCTCATCCAAATCAATAGGCTCCTATGATGTGTTCTTCACCTTTCTTGTTTGAAGCTGAACATTGTATTGCACAAAAACTAGGTCATTGAGGCGTCATTGAGTCAACTTAGTGCAGTTCTTCATGTGAATAGCCTCAAACAAACTCCATTTGCGCTTACATCCACAAACACTATAAGGTTGAGATAAAGTTCAAAGTGCTAGCTTTTGAAGTTTTGAGGTATTTCTATCCCAATTTTCCCATCAAGATCCTACAAACAAGATATTAATAGTTTGTACATTTGTAACTTGTAAGATATAAGCCTCCAATTTTTGTTACCTGGTGACTAGATGGATCTCCCTCGAATAACTAACAACAAATAAAAGAGCCTCCCTGTTGGTGAGAAAATTTGTCAGTTGGGCAAATTAGGTCTCCACCAACGTTCACGGGGCTACGCCCCTTTGCATTGAATGGTGCAACTACCATTATTGAATGTGACTAATCTAATTCTAAACTAAATGTCGAGGGTTGGCCAATTAGGCCGGGGATCACACAGGGACACTCCACTAAACCCGTGGCAAAGTGCTTGTACTGGGTATAAGGGAGGGAATCACAACGATGAGGGGGAAAGGAGTGAAATTAGGAAATGAAGGTTACTATCGTGAGTAGGCTAACTGCAGAGTTCACACCCAGTAATTGGAGTAGTTCAACATTCAATATAGAAGAAAGCAACAATGAAGCTATCAGTGAGGTGGACAAATCCAGACACCAAGTCCTTAGATTCATCTATATGAAGGTATAAAGCTCTTACTGGATCACTATGCTTGCAAAGTGTAGAAAAGAGAGAAGTGGAAGAAACACATGATGCCTATAACAACTATGCTTGTAACGTCATTGATGAGAGGAAACCATGCACACAAAGTTGCACACATTCATGCATCTTGAAAGGCAGAAACTCCTTTGATTGACATTTACACAAGTTGTACAATGCAAGGGAAAAGAAGAAAGTATGTAGAAGACATGTAGCTCATATTTCTTGTGCATTGATACAAACTTCAACAACAATCCACAATTACTACAGAGAACTAAAACTTTCAGGATCTTTTGGAATGGAGAAGCCATCCCAATTTATAGCAATGTGAATTGACTCTTCACCTACCCCCCACATGACTCTTCATGGTCTCATTCAACTTGTGACTTTTCACCTTCCTAGGAAGTGAGAAATAAGTTCCCTTTTTATAAATTAAAGGGACTTTTACAATGTTACTTTATGAAGTCAACTTAAGTGAATGAGACAAAATATAATGATTATGCCCAACGAAAAATTAGAAAGGGGAGAGAAAGAAGAGGGAGAAAGAGGAAAGGAGGGGTTGCCACATCCGATGAAGAGGCTCCCTGCAATTAAGAACTTTATTGAATCATGCCTCCTGATGGTGGATCTTTGGAGCGGGTTTCTTTTCCTTGAATTCTTTGTTGAATTGAGTTATCGCAGTTGTCAACTTATCTTCCCTTGGAATGCAAACACAACCCAACACCTTGGTCCATGTCTCAGGGACACCATTGATCCTTTTACATTGATGAAGCCATTCTTCGTGATCCATTGTAATTGCGGCAATGCAACTTCTGATACCGGTTAGGGACTCTAAATTGTCTTTATTGAAGGAAAGAGAGTCACATGCCTCCTTCTTGACCATCTCCTGGAATGTAATGATGAGTTCTACTAATGATGAGTCCTCAGTGAGCAAAGGGAACTCAAATCTTTCAACACAGTGGCAAACCTCATTCAAGATTTCAAAAACCTAATGTCCGTTGGAGTCCATTTCAGATATGGCATTCTTGAGCATTGCATACCTTGCATCCATGATGCAAATCCAAACTTAAGAAAAGTCCTCGGCAATAGATGCAAACACATCCTTACTTACGAGGGTGTGAGAGTCGAAAGAACTCATTTCGGACACCATTGGGAGTATCTCGTCCAAAGGATTGACCTCCTTTGCAAATTCCTCCTTCGTCTTGTTTACTTGAGACAATGTTCCACAAGCATACTTGATGAGGGAAACGAGGTCTAGACACAGTGCCTTGCCTTGTTCATTGTTTTCCTCAATCCACTTCTCATTGGCTTTCCCCCACATCATGTATTCTTGTGATTTCTTGATTGCCTTGTGGTCACACTGTTGATAGGAGGGATATCTTCAATCGGAAGGGGAAATGTTGATTCGGGCCCTGAGAAGGGTTGAATGTATGCACTGAGAACTCTTACATGTTCCTCCAATTGTACAATGATTCACTTGTATTCTTTCGGTCCGAGCAAGAAGATAGCAAGAGGATTCTTTGAGCAGGTGAGTGTCACCCTCGTGAGAAGCTTCACCTAATGAGATGCAGGTCAACTCATAGTCAGATGGAGTTATTTCCTCTATGGGCTTATTAGTCTTAGGCCTAACAACTTCAACATACTGGTTACCTGAGGTGCTACTGAAGAAGTGGGAAGTTGTTTGGGCCTTCTTTCTTTGCTTGGACCTCAACATTCCGCAAATTTCTACGAGACTGGGAATGGCAAAGAGTTGCGTTGTTTTTGGCCCACTTTCGAGTATTTCTTGAATCCATGGAAACGACTCTTTAGGAGTTGCCACGATGTTGGTCACCGGAGTACTTGCAGAAGCTTGTCGTGGGGTCAACTTTTGATCACCGTTGGGAAGCTCTAACCCTTGAGAAGACATATTTGGATGCTTGTGCAGAGAAGGATGCTGCTATGAATCACCCCTTCTTGTCTTGAGAAGCCTAATCCAACCAACTCTCCTTGGTTTACTTAACCAACTCTTCCAGCTCACCGAGCTCACTAACTTAGCTCATTTGTAACCAACTCACCAAGGGGCGAATAGATGCTCTTGACCCAATTGAAAGTTTATAAATGATGGCCTCTGGGGCTTTTGACCCCTTTTTAATACGTTTATCTAGATTGCACGATGTCCCTAGGTTTTACCTGTTGTGCCCTGCGGTGTTTCGTCTTGCTCCCGGATACAGGTATGATGCCTCGAGACCTCTGTGAAGGATGAATTGGCTTGTTTGAGCAAGGAAACAATCTTGCCACCTTGTGACGACGACAAAAAGCAGCAATATAACTGAAAACAGAGCCTACTCCAACCTTTGTCCTCAAAACTAGAACTTTCTATTTTTAGAACTTGGGACCCAAGAGCTGGTATTTCGGGAAAGTTTTCCTTTTTGCCTCAGAATCAGTTTTGTGGGGTCTTCACCATGCTTGGGACATTCTCACAGATGTTTCATGGCCATTTTCAAAAGCTTTCTATTTTTGGAAAGTTCTTTTTTTGCTTTTTTTCTTTTTTTGCTTTTTTGCTTTTTTATTTTTTTGCATGTCTGCCCTGGTTTTCCATTTCGGTTATTTTCAGTGTTTTCTTCTTTGAAGGCTTTTACTGTTTTGGGCAGTTTACTATAAATAGTAAGTGTGGACCAGAGGCACTTACTATTTTTAGAAGTTGGTCATCCACATCTCAATTTAACGAAAAAATGAAATTTTTGATCTGGGTTTTTCTTCTTGGTTCCGTGGTCAAATTTTTGGTTCAATCTACTCTCTGAATCGCTAGGAAACTAAAGAAGTTTTTTTGGCAAATTCTTGGAGTTTGCTGCTGTAAAATAATGGGGGCACCTTTGAATCTTCTGTTTGTTGCAGCTTGAAGGCGTTTGGGAGGAAGAGATGTGGCCAAAATTTTAGCAACACCTAGTTGCTAGTTTGTGAGATATGAAGAATTCAAGGGTTTTGCTCATGGAAGCTTCTGGCAAAAATTTGACATGGTGATGGCTGAAAAAGCATGGGTTTTGTTGCTATGGCAGTAGTGGAGCGAGTGGAAAGGATGAGCAATGAAAGAGAGAGGTGGTGGAGGCAACAAGAATGGAGGAGAAAGAAGATTTCCGGCAGTCAGGGTTTGTGAACGCACGCACGGGAAGAAGTAGAAGCAACAATGAAAAACAAAAAAGTTAGTTTTTCTTCATCCGTGGCATGGGTGCACTTTGTTGTCCTAAATGTCCCAAAGGTTTGGGATAGTTGGTGCAAAAAAATGTGCCTCACCCTCATTAAGACAAGTGTTGCTACATGATTGGCCGGTGACACAATGTGAAAAAAGCCCTTAAAACACCCAGGGGCCAAAACTGGGTCATATGTGTGACTAGGGAAGGGTCTAGGCTTGGGTGGAAAAAAGTGTCCTAACCGTCCCAAACGTTTGTTGCAAAAAAATGTGCCCTCACCCAGGCTTGACAAGTGGCGGATGGTCATTGGCTGAGGTGGAGGGGGGAGGGGGCTAGAAAAAGCCTGCTAAGCACCTTTCTGGGTCATGTGGGAGACAAGGGGCTACAGTGGGGGTTGGGCGCATTTTTGTGTCCCAACCGTCCCAAACGTTTGGGATGGTTGGTGCAAAAAAGTGCACCCTCATCTACTAATGACAAGTGGCGCTCCAGGATTTGGTGAAGGAGGGTGCTAGAAAATGGTGCACAGGGGCTAAAATTATCAATTTGGGCTAAACTGAGGTCACATCATGGTCCAGGGGGCTATCTGGGGGTTAGGCGCATTTTTGTGTCCCAATCGTCTCAAACGTTTGGGACGGTTGGTGCAAAAAAGTGCGCCCTCATCTGGGCTTGACACGTGTCCACCCAAAAAATTGACCAACTCCTTGATCTTACGTTGGGGAGCAACTTGACGGAAGCATAACTTGAGCGTCTCGGGGTCTTTTCATGCACTTCTTTATATGAAATTGACTATGCCTTTTTGAGAACAATGGAAGGGGTCCCGTGCCTTGATTTTCCCTGCAACCTCCTAAAAAATAGGCTTTTTCTTCAGGCTTTGGGTAGCTTTCTAGGTACACAAAATTATATGATTGGTCTTTGCTCGAACTAGATGAGGTGGAAGTGCCTCGTATGTGAGGACCACAATTAGAGCCAACAATCACTGCCATATCTACCTTTGTTTTTGTTGTTTTATGACTAATAGCTGGTGCTATAGCTGCTTCTACTTTTTCCTTTCTAGTTTTTTCTCATTCGACAATGCAAGCTCTGCCTACATCTCTTATCTTGCCTCTTTTGTGGTATTGGGACATGGTGCGACCTTGCGGAAAAGAATGACTGTGACATGGTACTTATGGCGATTGATGCATCTAGAAAATTTCTATGAGCAAAGCCTGCAAATCACACTCTTTGGGACTATCCATGCATGACACACTTCCAAGTGGCGGTACGACTTCTAGACGGACAATTTCCAATTGTTGATGCTAAGCCTGATGAAGAGCTGGATGCTATTGTATGTTAACTTGCAGCATGTTCGAATATAAAAAAATTTAAAAAACAACATTTAAAAAAACTACACTGTAAAGTTGTAAATGTGAACCCTATGTCTAGGAAAAAGTACCAAAAAAAAACATTTAAAAAACTTAAACCATAAAGTTGTAAACCTCGCGTATAGGAAAAATACTATCAATTTTGCTCATAAATTATGAAAAAGTAGAATAAATCACAAGTAAAAATTCTGGGAATTGAATGGAATGCTTGCAAATCTATAAATCATGTTTACAAACCTAATATTAACATTTTAGAAAGAATTTACATGCTTGGAAAAAAAGAACCAACTTGGAAATCAAAATTCTCAAATTTGCTCTACAAATCCGCTATAAACTCCTTTCAATTCGGCCAAAGGATGCTTAAATGTTGTGTGATTAGAATGTGTGGGGGTGTGCGGCTTAAAAAGAAGAAAACTCAGTGTTTTTTGGCATTTTACTGTAAAACCACGTTTTTTCCACATATGGCAAGTCCGTGCTCAAAACTTGCCAACTATTCGCGGCAATTAATACTCTCACGCAAGGGAAAATTCTGCAATTATTTGTAGACTTGCCAATTACTTAGTGAGTGTGTAAACTATGGTCTAGGGTCTTTATAAGAATGTATTCGCGTATATTGTGTTCAAGTTATGTTGCTAGGAAACGTCCACCAGCCCCCGTACCCTGTCTGAAACGTTTCCGGTACGGAAATGGGTACGAAATGTGCCGGAAACGTCCCTGGCAATTCTGGGACATTTCCGGCACGTTTCCTTCAGTTATTCTTGTTATATTAATAGTCTTATTTTATTATTTTAAGAAACAATTTATTTTTATTCTCATGACAAAATATTGTAATGGATTGAAGGCAGTTTATCCTAGATTTTTTGAAATGGTTTCTTGTTTAAATGACAAAGTATTGCCGAGGGCTGTAAGCTAGTCTACCTGTCTTTTCCAAAATGTCCTGATTACTTGCACTGTTGGAGAACATAATCTCCCAAAACTACCAGAGCGGTTTACAGAATCTTATGAAGTAAAAGAAGAATAGATGAGATATTAAGGCTTGTATATTTTTCAATTTCCTCATAGAGCTGAAAATATTATTGAGTGCCAAGTAAATAGCTATTCTTACTGTTAAGTGCCAAGTGTGGCTTTTTTAGTGTGTTAAGTGCCAAGTGAGTTGTTAAGCTTACCGTGTCAGCATCTGGGACAAATTTTCATTGTTAACCTGTTTGTTACGTTTAGATTAGTGACCAGTAGGATCTCTGTGGAAATGTATATGGATAGTAAAACCGTTGCTTGATAAAATGTTTGCCAACCAATAATCTGTTCTCGGATGATGATCAGACAAACTAAAAGAGAATCTAGATGATATATTGTAGAATCTAGATTATAATCATATATATATGAAACTGTGAAATTGTAACCATGTTGAATGATGAATCTTTAGAACTTGAATGAATACAAAATATTTTGAGTGCTTTATCTCTTAGGGTCCAAGGACTAAAATTTTGAAAATGAGTACTACCCACACACACACACATAAATTTAATTTGTAAATTTTTTTATAATATATTGTACGGACGTTTCCATAACGTTTCGTACCCAAAGATTTTTTTGAAAATTGGCATTTATGTGTTTCAGACCCATATCCTGTACCCACTTCTTGGCAACATAGATATTAAGAGAGTCATTTCTGAGATATCTTGTCATTCTTTGTTGTAACTGGTGGTTGTAGTGTACTCCTTGCCCTAGTATTACAAAGTTGCCATATGGGTCTACCATGGCTTTTTAATCAACGACACATGCTATTACTGCTTTTGATGCCTCAAGATAGGCATCTTGCTGGTAAAAGCTGCTATTTTACATGAGTGTAAGTCCGTAGTTTTCTCATTCATAATATTTTGCAGGATCATTGGTATTCCCTGACCAAGTCCCAGTCTAGGATACATTTTCAGGGGTCCGCAAACTGAAGTTTCCATCAGAACCAACTTTCCCAAACATTGTAAACTGAAGTCATGGTATCTACCTGTCAGGTGGGATCTCCATTCACAGACACTGGTTACCCTGGGTGGTACCAGAGAACATTTACTTCCAGGTGGAAAGACTTGCATTTGTTTCCAGCATGTGCAAGTTTCCAGGCATATTTTATTGAAGTCCTGCATTTCGATCACTAGGATCTCCATCTTGAAGCTGCACCTGTTGTCTACAGACAGAAATGATTATAGTTTCTCATGCTCAGGAACCTAAAAGGTGAGCTCTAAATTTCTGCTTTACTCATACTCGTGATAATCTAGAAATATCATGTGTTAATATTGTTGGCATACTCAAAATTTTCAGAAAATGAATTTACTTCAGACTTGATGATTAAGCCCTACAAATAAGTGAATACATTGCCAGCCATATGTGATTACGCATTGTAGTGACTGAAGAGGACCTGTTTAAAAATTCCATCGGTAAATTAGTATATGGTTATCACAGCTAAAAGGGAGTTTGACATTATTTGTACATGAATCTCACATTACAGTCAACATATTCAAGCTATTGGGATTTGTTGTATCAAGCAGATCAATTGAAATGATCAGTAATTCTAGGAGTTTTTCCTATGCTACGTTTCACCAAAGTCTTAGTCAGCATTAATGCTCCCTTTGGCCCTTCTTTGACTTTACCATTAACAGCTGTATCAATTGTCAACAAAGGTGCATTTACTGCACAGAACGGATTGGTTGCCTGCTAAGTGAAATGGAAGCATGTAAAATGTTATGTGTTCTTTTTTTGGTCTGTCAGGCATGCATTTTTGTCTATAATACTAAATAGACATTGGAAAAGACAATTCCTTTCTGGTTTCTTGATACGACTGGGGTCAGTTCTGTTCTAGGCTTGACTGAGAATGGTTCCCTATTGATATTTGGAAACTTTTTTATTGCCATTTGACACTGTTTTTAGTAGTAGTTATGCATTATAATAAAGAGTGTTTGGTTTGCTTTTTAACTATATGATGCAGCACAAAACAAAAATATGTGATTCAATGGCTTCTTATCTTCTGTTGCGGATCTACTATGATCTGTAACATCTGGCAGCATCTAATGGGTCTACACAATAATGTTCTGTGGATGTAGCATTGCTCTACTTGCTAATGTTGTGACATGTGTGATCTTAGAATCACAAACACAGATATTGTGAACCATTGTAGTAGGACTAAATCACAAAATATAGCCTGTCAAAACATGCTTTTTAAACAGGTCTAATGGCTTGAGATTGGAGCATACTGATGAATAAAACTTGTCTTTCATTTGAAGGATTTTTATCCAGATGAATAGGGACAGCTCCTTTGGTCATTCCAAGTGCATCATATATAACGATGGAACAGTGAGTAAATTTAGACGTTGGTTTTTCCCTGGAATGGAATCAGGTATTTACAAAACAAGATGCAGTGTTATGCAAGTCACCTTTCTTTGTTGCAGGAAACATATCAACTTTGGTTGTGTTAGAAGGCAGGCTAGCAACTCGTAGATCAACTCAGGATGACTCCGCCTGTGATGTTGCTGATTTGCAAATGATGGACATCTACAGTTGCATACAATTTGCATATGTGTTCATTCATCTCTGTGTACATGCCAATGGTTTTTAAAGTGCGTGCCAAATCTTCATTTAGAAAAGGCATGAGGTTCTTGGTCTGATCATTATTGTCCAGGAACAAATTTCACATTATGCCGAGAGGTTTCCTATTTTGCGTAGCATGAAAAGGACGACTCTAATCGTTGTGGCTTTCAAGGCAAAATTAACACCGGCACCAGTATTATAAGGGGTTGACCTTCTTGTAGGATTCATATTTACTCCAATAGACCACTTTGAAAATGGTAGGTGGGACAATGGAGGATAACAATTGTGAAAGACATTGTTCCCTACCAATAAATAATGAGATTAATGCTGGATGGTATAAATGTCCAGAGAATGTACAAGATTCAATTGAGACGAGCAGTTCAAGAACAGCAAGAGAACTAGAGGGTGCTAGCTAGGGGATTGAAATTTAAACTTTGTTGATACATTTATGGGCTTCACTGTTACAGATTCTGATGGGCATCCAGGCCCTTATCGTTATTCCTAAGTCCATTTGCGAAGAATAAGATCTATGCAAAGGTGCATCCAAGTGGACTGAATTTACACTGGTAGTTTGCCGGGCACCCTGTAGATATATTGGTTTGTTCGAGTTTAATGTTGGAGTTGCTCAAGCGTGATTCTGAGTGAGTCATTCCTAAGAGGCAGCATAATATCAGTTTGATAGCTGTCAGAGTTATCATGTCCACTTAGTGAATTTCTATATTTGCAATAATACTAATTTAGATATGTCAACTAAATTGAATACAATAGTGCATCCCGGGACGAAGTGCAGCAAGGATGCACATATTTTTCTGTAAATCTAGTATTGAGGATATGCCCAAAGGTCTGTACTTCTATTCTTGTAGGCATCTAGATTTGGAGATGTTTTAGTACATAATGTTTATTTCAGGCGCCTACGAGCACATGATAACTGGTCCGTATTTGATTCACATGTACTATTGTATCTAAGATAGGTATGCTAGTTTATTAAATCTTCTGTCATCTTACTGTTGAAAGCATTTAAGGTGAAGTTGCATTTTCAGGATAGATCCATGGTGTACATGGGCTACTGATCAGTTGATTCTCTTTTGAATTGGGTGAATGTAGCCATTATGATATTTTGATCATTTTAAATGCTTATTATGCTGCATATGGTTTATATTTTGGAGTTTGATAATTGCAGTTAGACCATGTTGTGTTGTCAATTCTGATTCGAGGATTGTCTCACTTCTTTTGCCATTCTTTGGACAAATTCTATCTTGATATGAGCAGTTTCTTCTGTGGATATGACTGAGGGGTTTTACACATTAAAGATGTAGCCCGGCATGCTTATTTGTTTTTCTTTGTGCATTTTCCAGTCACATTGGCCAATTGTGACCACAAGCGGACATTAATAATTCAATTAGATATATAGCTGTATATTTTTCGCACTTCAACAATTTGATTTTTGTGAAGGATTGCCACTCAACTTAGTCCACATTGCTTTAGATAAAAGATACATTGCTTGTTTGCCATGTCTTTTCTATTTGCAATAGCATTGCCACCACTAACAAGCCAAAAATTCCACATCATATGACTGTCATACTGGATACCGAGTATGATCTTTAACTATACAGGTCAACTATTTCAAAAGTATAGAAACCGCTTTCTACTTAAAAAACCATGAACTCCTAGAAATAGCCAAGGACAAAGCAACAACATTCTTTTTGCTCTTCCTAAATCTTGAAACAGATCCAGCACTGACAGCAAAGCAGGAAGCTTCTTTCCATAGCATTCCCTGGGAAGCCCTGTGAGAAGCTTCAAGTAAGGAATTGCAATCTGCTCTTAGGAAAAACTCCTTGCGATATTTGAATTCTTTTGCTGCATGATTTGCGTCTAGGATGAATGTTGTTGCTGTCCAAACTTCGTCCGAATCAGCTTCAAAGATACTCTTCATCCTAAAGTTTGTCAGAGGTCCCTGAACGCCATTTTCTTTTTTGTTACAAAATAGGAAAATTGTCAGCTCCATTTTGACAGGCTCTTTTGTAGGAGATGGGATGAAAATGGGAAAACTTCTATTCTCTTCAACTTAGCAATGGTACACCTGCAAAAGAATCCCACCATATTTTCTGTCTCCACACTTGAACATAATTGCTGAAATCTTCAAACTACCTCCTCTATATCATGCGTTGATGATTCTGCATGCAGCCAAAGATGCTAAGCAATGCTTGGCGTGACTTGGGGTGAAATGAAAATAAGTAGCTGCCACCTTCTAGATGCCTCTAATCTGTTGATGATTGAGATTTCTCTTTCCTTCTCTCATTCTCTTTCTTCAACATGACTCCATATTTGCCGAACTCTTCTTTTTTATCAGATTGTCCAGACCTTGCCATGCCAAACTGTAATTCTCTGTGATGAGATTATTGGTCTATACTTGCATGAGCTTAACCATTCGCTGGAGCATTGGCTTCCTGGAAATAGTAGAAGAATGTTATGTTTGTCAAAGCTGATCATAGAGTCAATGCTTCTCTTATTATGTTTCTCAAATTCCTGTTTGGTGTTGATCCTTTTGGCAATGCCTGGATTATTATCACAGAATCTCCTTCTACTTGGATATTTTCAATGCCATGTCTTGCGAGTTTAAGCCCAAGAACTACTACTTGCTTCGAGACTAGAACTATTTAATTATTTTGCTGAATCTGCTCAAATCAGCAATCCTGCACAATCCCTTATTAAGGATCCAGCTCCTGCCAATTCTGGGTTGCCCCTTAAGCCCCGTCTAAATTTAATTGGAATCATCAACTAGGTGGGGCATACTATTTAGCTTTTGTCTTACCCCTGTAATGAGGGGTGGCATGGGTGTACGATAGGGGGTTGGGGGGTGGTGGATTTGATGAAGGGCCATGTTTTCATTAGCCCTTTATCCCAATTTGAAACCTTTGACTTAGAATGTGTTGTTATCAATGCTACAATCTCTAAGATGAAGCTTATATTCTGGCCTGCATTTTTTCTACGGTTTCTTCATCTCCTCTGGAAATTTCCTATTATGTTCTAAACATATATTCTAGATTAGAACAGGAGGCGAATTTTTCTAGATTGGTGCAAACACTGACGACGAGAAGAGACTGGCAAGGATAAGAAGGCTTGAGGCAAAGATTGAGGGTTGATCTAGGACAGATTCAACCTTCTGCATAACCAACGCCATCATTTTGAAGCGAAGCACAATTCAATGAGAGATGGTTTTCCTATTCCTCTTTCAAGCATAAGCAAAATTTTGGTGGTCCCACAAATCCCATTCCCTTTAGTCTATCCTCTATGAGTATCCCGTCGCTCAATGTTAGGCTTTAGCCATGAAAAGGCCCCTTCTTTTGAAAGGTAGTTTCCATCCCCCATATTGCATTTGATGGCCATTTTGGATCTTGAGCATGGCTGCAAGCCATTTGGTATTCCCATCAAACCAAGTATGATCCTGTTTTTTAGCCTCTCTATCTAATCATGTTCTCTTTAAGTCCATATCGAGTCCTCTTATACTAAATATATTTTTGAGCAGAATCTTATTATCTTGAGGGATTGGAGCCAAAGACACATCTTTCAATTTTCTATATATCAATCCTTAATCCACTGTAGTTTCATAGTGTTCTGTCATGTTCTTCCTCCATATAATGGAGAGAATTTCTCTAGCCTCTACTAGATTCTTGTAATTTTCTAGTGCTTTGTGTCCACCCCATTAATCATTCTAGAATCTCGCCTTATCCCCAAATTCTAATTTATCATGAGAGGCAATCGGAGGTCTTCAACTCAGCATGAAGTTCCAATTATAAGAGCCCCAAAGAGGGTTGTCTACCGAAAGGATTCTGTTTGGCTAATCTGAGTGCTGGTGCATCAGTGGAATTTTATTTGTATTCTCTACCCCTTGCCAGAGAAGTCCTTCATTATTCTATTCAGCTGATTAATAAACATTAAAAAAAAAACCCATCAAAATTTTATATGAGATAGAAATGAAACATACATATATGACAATGCCAAGCCTGAAAACTATTTGCCTAGGCTTGAGCATGATACAAAAAGAAAACTAAAAACATTATCATGACGAGGAGTCCAGACTTAGAATATGTCTGATTTCCCGTTGGAGCTTATTGGACCACCATGCAAGAGGCATGCCATAGCAAAGGAGATCTCTATTATCTAAAACCCAATTTGCTAATCCATCATCAACTTTATTCCTTGTATGGGGGATGTGGTACATCTGAACTTCTTGAAACCGCTGCTTCAATTGTTGTATCCTCCATACTTCTTTTGTTATTTGCCAGTTAGAGGAAGAAGCATTTCGATCATTAGATAAGAGCTTTAAAATGATTTGAGAGTCCGATTCAATTTGAAGCTTTTGCCATCCAATCTTTAAAGCCTCCTGCATGCCTCTATAGATTGCCTTCACCTCTACAAAATTGTTAGTAGTAGTACCCAAATTCTCAGCAAAGAGGAACTGCACCTCACCCTGGCTGTCTCTAGCAATGCCTCCCATAGCAGCTCTTCCTGGATTCCTTCTAGAAGCACCATCCGTGCTCAACTTTCCATAGCCCAAAGGAGGTCTCTTCCATTGACTTATGCTTATGGCCCGATGTTTAATTTGCCTCCAAGAGAGCGTAGCATCCCTAGGGTCCAGAGATACCTGGTCGAGGAGATGTAACCACTACCGGGGACAGACTCTGGGGTAAAGATATTTTATATTTCAGAGTTTCTACTATGTTAATTTTAATTTTGTCCCAGATAAAAGAGCTCTCTTTACTAACTTGCTGAATTTTTTTTCGATTCCTTTCTTTCCAAATATTCCATAGAGTGAGGGAAATGCCAGTCCACAAAATCGGAAGGAAATGTTGGCCTATTGGAAGACTTCTTTGCCATGCTTTGAAAGTCTCCTCTATGGATGTAAAGTTATGCCAGTGTAGTTACAGCATAGAAGAGAATTGATGCCAGATAAGAATAACCCAAGGACTAAGGAAGAAAAGATGCGATGATGATTCTTCGTCCTGTAAACACAGAATGCATCTAAAAGGGCCATACATACCTCTCTTCAAAAGACTATCTCCTGTGAGAACTCTTCTATGAATAACAAGCCAAACAAAGAAATTGACCTTGGGCCACATACTTGGCTGTCATAAATGTTTGAAAAGAAACCGAAGAGGATGAGGATCATCAACCAACAGTGAAGAATAGCCAGTAGATACTGAATATGTACCAGAAACATCCTATCCTGATCCCAGTTTATTTGGAAGTGGTGAAGAGGACAAAGGTCTAGCCTGTAGGACTTTATGAAGCAGAGTGAGATCGTCATGACGTACTGCAATGAGCCTTTCTGAAACAGGAATGCATTCTTTTCCATTCTCCCAAGGAAGGGCAGTAGGTCACCCGTAATGGGCAAGCTTAATTCAACCAATGCCGTGCATGTGTTCCATAATGGGTATGAGGTGGGGGAATTGGAGAATGAGAGGTGGCTGACCGTCCCAAGAATCCGTCCAAAAATTAGCCATTTAACCATTGTTAACAATCTAAAAGAGCTCTTTTTTTATCATATCTTTTCCTATTCTGATAAACATCAAGATGGGAGAACCTTTAGAAGGGAGGGTAGATCTGATAATGTTCTCTAGGGGATTATTTTCAGCGTACTTAGCTCTGAAAGTAGCAGCCCACAAATCATTAGGGTGAGCAAGTAGTCTCAAGTATAATTTAGCAGCTAAAGCTTTATTCTGTTTAGGAGAAGATCGAAATCCTAATCCTCCAATCTATGGCCGGCATAATGTCTCCCATTTAACCAAGGACCATTTCTTCTTGTTTTGAACTGCGCTCCATAAGAATTTCTGACATACGGAGTCCACCTGTTTCAATATAGAGCTAGGAATACTCAGAACAAAGGCAACATATATCGGCATAGCTTGAAGGATAGATTGAACCAACGTCATCCTCCCCCCTGATGAAAGCCATTTCTTCGTTCACTTCTATAGCTTGGAATCAATCTTATTGATTAACCAATGCCAGTCTTTCAACTTGTTCGAGGCCAAAGGAACACTGAGATACTGAAGAGGAAGCATGCCCTTCCTAAACTAGAAGAGTTCCAGAATTTGCTCTTCTTGTCTAGTAGAAGTATGAAAAAAAAATATTGGATTTGCCTTGATTAATCAACTGACTGGTAGCATCTGAAAAGGTATTCATCATTTTTTGAATCTGTCCCGCTTCTTGGAGTGTAGCTCTTCCAAGCATCGTGGAGTCATCAACAAATTGGAGACAAGAAATCAGTTGGCTATTATTGGCCAACTGAATTCCATGAGTTCTCTTTTCCTGGCAGGTTTTTTTGATAAGTCGCCCCATGCATTTTGCCAGAATAATGAATAGAAAAGGGGATAAAGGATCTCCTTGCCTAAGACCTCTGAATTCTCTAAAATATTGTGTAGGAGAACCATTAACAAGCACAAAAAAGGAAACAAAGGTAAAACATGCTTCTATCCATTTTATCCATTCCAGAGAGACCAAATTGAGCCAAAACCTTACAAAGGAAACTCTAGTCCACTCTGTCATAGGCTTTGGAAAGATCGAGTCTAATAAACTTTGCGAGCTTTTTTTGAATTGCCATGGAATGCAAAATTTCTTAAGCTAACACAATCTCATCGTGGATATGGCGACCCGGGACAAACCCACCTTGCTCTGGGGAAATAAATTTGTGGAGAAGGGGATTTTAGTCTTTTTGCTATGACCTTTGTGATGATTTTGTATAAAACATTACATAAGGCTATAGGGTGGAAACCAAAGATATCCTGCACCTCCTGAGTTTTAGGAATAAGTGTAATGTAAGTCTTATTAATTTCCTTAAGAATCGTTTTGGCCAATCTAGTTTCTTCAACCACTTGTAAAAGGTCTCCTTTAATGATGTCTCAAAAAGCTTGGTAAAACTCAATCGGAAAGCCATCTGGACCTGGAGTTTTACCTTTCTTCATGCTGAACACTATTCCTTGGAGTTCTTGCTCTGTAACAAGTTGCATCAACTTCTCATTGTCCTGGTGAGAAATGCTAGTAGGTAAAATTTTCAAAAACTGTTGTTGTGAATCCATATCCAGCGATTGAGATGTGAAGATTTGTTGAAAGTATTGCTGAGCTATCTGCTGCATCTCATGGATTGATTGAGCTTAGTCTTTCTCTGAATATGTCTTCCAGATTATGCTAAAGGGATGATCTACCTGTTCCACAAACAATGGGATACCTAGATATTTGCTTGCTAACTTTTCAATCTTAAAGACAAGGATTTGAGCTAGCTTGGTCTATAGAAAAGGTGAACATTAAAGAAAGAATATCAGACTTGGCTGCAGTGATTAACTGACTCGAGGCTTCTTCATATCCATTCAAAAAGTTTTTAATCCTTTGGGCCTCTTTTTTACAAGCTACTCCAAAAAGCAATGCTTCATCCAAAAATTGGAGGTTAGAGAAAGGCTCCAATTGATCTTCTGCTACAATCCCACCCAGCCTCCTTTGGGATCTAGCCTCCTTTAGGGATCTTCTGACAGATTCTTCCATAAGGATAAAGAGACGGGATAATGGGTTCCCTTGCCTTAGCCCTCTTAAGGCCTGAAAAAAACCTAGTAGACTCCCATTGATAAGAACTAAAAACTTTGCTCCAGAAATGTAGCTGAAAATCCAGTCTCTCCATTCATGAAAAAATCCCGACTTCTCTAAAATCTTCATTTGGAAAGCCCATTTAACTGGGTGGTAAACATTGCCGAGATCTAGCTTGATAATTATTCTTTTTTGCTTGTTGGTAATCAAATAGTGCATGATTTTGTAGGTTATTATTATTCTGTTCATAATTTGTTTGCCCTCAAATTCTCCAAGTTCTGGAGAAATAATTGATGGGATTATGTTTTTAAGCTCAAGAGAAATCACTTTTGTGATTATGTTAAATATTGTGTTGCAAAGGGGTTTTGGAAGGAAGTCACCAAAATCTGTTGGTCTCCTATTTTGGGAGTAAGAGCCAAAAATGCGAAGCTAAAAACTAAAAGGATCTTCCTTGATTTTCTTGATTCATTTGCCGTCCTTATGATTATTACATCCTTCCCCTTTACATCCCAAAAAGTCTGAAATAAGGTAGTAGGGAGTCCGTTCAGCACAGGGGCCATGTCTCTTTGCATTTGAAATACCGCATACTTGATTTCCTCTTTTGAATAAGGGCTATTAACTCCTTGTTCTGCTGATCTGATAAAATCCTTGGGATATTGTTGAGAAAATCATTTTCGGAGGACTTGTTAGCCAAAAGCGATGAAGATTATTTCTCATCAGTCTAAAGTGATGAAGATTTTTTTTTTGTAAAACTGACTGCCTTACACCCATTTTGGAGATTTCTTCTAGCTTTCTCCCTTCTTTATTTTGATTGGTGAATTTTTGTTTATATTGTACCTAGCAAAAGTCAAATGTCGAAAAAAACTGGTGTTCCTGTCCTTATCCATTAACCATATCTCCCAAGATGTCTGACTCAAATTTATATCCTCTTTGACCTGGCTTTCCTCAAGTTCTACTAATAGAGATTTTTCCTACTGAAAATGGTCTGCATCCATTCCGATTCTTGGACTACCGAATTGAGCATTGCCAATTCCCTTTCCACTGGTCTTTTCAGCAAACATATGACTTACTACGTTTTAATTTGTATGCTAGCTCAAACATCTTTCTTCATTTCACTTTTGGGTGGTTTTCCCACCATTCTGCAATTCTGTCATGAATTGATATATCTCTCGGTCACATACTCTTTTATTTGGAAGGGTTTCTGTTTGGACTTTGATTTTGCTTGATGAGTAAAGAGATAGGGGAACGATCTGAACCCGAGATGGGAAGAACACTTCATGTAGTGGTCAAATATTCTTCCCAGCACTTTGGAGATTTAAGAAACCTATTTAATATTTCTGTAATATATCTGAAACCTATTCTTCTATTTGCCCACGAGTATTTTCCTTCTTTTGGTACAATGTCAATCATGTTATTCCTTGGTATAAAGGTCGAGAAATCCAATTAAGAATTCAATACCCTGGTCTGTCCTTTTTTTTTTCTTGTCTGAGAGTTGCATTAAAATCTCTTGCTAACAATATCCTTTCCTACATATGCTCCTTTAAAACTGATGATATCTCATCAGCAACTTTCCATTTTAGTATTGGACTGTTAGGTCCATATACATTAAAAGCTATAATTGAAATATCAGAAACAAGTGATTTCATTAAAAAGCTCTTCCAGTAATTACCTGAGGGAAAGCTTGATACTGAAGCTGTATCAGGGCTCCATAAAATACCCAATCCTCCTAACTCATCAAATCCGCAAATCTACTTGAGCACTGCTTCCAATCTTGCCCTATTGACATACTAGCCTCCTCTGTTCTCATCTCAGTTTCCTGAATAAATGCAAGGTCAGGTTTTTACACCTGGCGTCGGTGCTTGACCATGCGCCTTGTGTTAGGGGTGTAAAGCCTCTTAACATTTCTAGAAAGGAGCTCCATAGCCCTTGTGAGGAGACTTGCACCCCTCTACTTTCAGAACTAAAAAAATTCTCAAGGGAATATTGTTTACCTGCCTTAGTTTCTTTTGTTTTCCGAGGCCTGCAATCTGGTATCTTCTAAGAGCATTCTGATTTGGATATTGTGAACTCCTCAATGGAATCTAATTCATACTTTTGATCACTGCCTCAGTCACTTACAAAGTCATCATTCTATCCATGCAAACCTTCTTTGTCCAAAATAGTTTCTTTTTATTTTCCTAGTCCCTCAATATTCTTTGTGAATCAGTTAACTCTTGAACTCTTGAACATTCTTTCATAAAATTGCAATGACATCCCAGGACTCCTTGATAATGATTTCAGCTTCCTTGATCTATATTCCAGGGGTTTCATTCTCCTTGAATTCCCCTTCTTCCAAATCCGAGGACTAAAAATTAGAAGTGGGCTTCTGAATGGCTTGCCATAATTGTCCTTCAATGTTAGGAGGGACTGATTCCATGGGCTATTGAGGCATAATATTGGCTTGATCTTTCCTTTCTATAAAAATATTATTATTGTTTCTGCATTGCCAACATGGTTTATGCTCTTCTGAGATCTGTTTTGCCTTCCACACTTGTTTTAGGTTAGAAACCCTTTTGCCATCATGAACTGGGCTGGATGTCTGCTTTTATGAGGGCAAAATTTACTAATATGCTCTACTTCATGGAAGCTGTAACATCTGAAAGGATTTTTTTCGAATTCCACTTTTTTTTCTGCATACCCAACGGACTGAACAAATTTATTGATGAAGATAAGGGTTTGGAGAGATCAAGCTCGACACAGATTATAAATGAAGCCATTTGTGCTTTTCAGAAAAAACTTAACCTAACTCCACCATAAGATCTAGTGAATTTCCAATTTTCCATAGGGTCGGTCTGACCAGTATTCCAAAGGGAGACGATATACTCTGATCCATATGTGTATGAGGAGGTTTGCTGCATTTTTTGGATCAAAGTTTGGGGTCCATGACTAGCATCAGAGACCAGAGACCAGAGACCAGCTTCTCCTAAAAACCACGGCCATCCATTTACTGATTTATATCTGCTTTCTTCTGAGGGGAGCACCACAAAAAACCCTTGGGGAGGAATCTGACTGTTAGCCCTGCCCCCCAATTCGTCTCCACCCAATGGGCCACACTTAAGGCTGAAGGCTAAAGACCAGAAAAGTGACCAATAGCTCCACATTTTGACCACTTCATAGTCTCCCGATGCAAGTTTTCCATTTTCAGCTCTAATTCTACTGGATCCTCCATGGTCTGAAGCACTGCCATCTCTGTTGAAACTTCTGATTCCTACCCCTTAATCCTGTTTAAGGTCAGCAAATTTTCTTAAAATTTATCTCGAAAGGAACGGGCAGCTTGAGTTTCCATCCGATTGTTTTTCTCCTCCAACCTGAAATTGTGTGGCTGCCACTGGTATCCTGTTCGCACCCTTCGTCACATTCTTGCTGTCCCTATTATCCTGGCTTCTCCAAATCCCTTGCTCCCTTGCGCTCCTCCTACTCCCTCTCTCCCCTGCACTCGTCCAACTCCCTCGCTCCCCCGCACTTGCCATCTGTTCCAACTTAATATTTTGAATGTTATGTTAAATTAAATTATAAATATGCATATGGATTTTAGTTGTTTACTTGTAGTTTTATATTTTTCTTTTACATCTTTTAGTTTTATCCATAGTTATCATGTTCGAAAAGTTTGGGTAGTTTGGAAGGGGAAAAAAGTTCAGAAGTTTGGTATTTTGCAAAAGGTAAGGTTTGGTTTAAATTTTTTGCAAATCTAAAAAATTATATATAAATAATAAATATTATATATATAACATATTTGTTAAGAAAAAAATCTGAAAAACCAATTCCACATAAAAATAAATAAATATATTATCTAATCTAAATATGTTTAGCTATTAGTGTTTCTTGTTTTATTTTTATTTTAAGTTGATATTTTTTGAATTTAAATGTTTTAATTAAAAAAAATAATATTAATTTTTGACCAAACTTGTTCTGTCAGACAAAAAAGTACAGTTCGGAGTACATTACGAACATGGTAACTATGGTTTTATCATTTATGCTTTTATTTATTTATATATAAACTTTTAATAGATTTTTGGGACCATGCTAAACCTTTGTGGAAACTCTTAGTTTCTGAACCTTTTTGGAACTCCTTAGTTTCTGAACATTTTTCTCTATTGTTTAAACCAAAATTTCCTTCTGGCGACTATCCTTTATATTGGCTGGTAGGAGTATTTGGCAGCCTTTCCAAAATATATGGTGGAGAGTGGAGACATTTTTGAAGGCAGGTTCCCTTCCCCTGAGAGAAAACAATGAAACAATAGACATAATTACAGGGTTTTAAAAAGATGCTGAAAGGACCTAGAGAGCAAAGGCGAGAGATTAAAATGATGGTGTTAAGTTCTAACTAAATTCTGTTTTATACGTGAATTTTTTTTCTCTGGAATCAAAATGGTATGAGGTCAGTCTTGGTGGGGCCTCACCCTTGGATACAGAGTACTTATTTCAAAAATTTGCTACGTTGCCAGGATACGGATACGAGTATCCGTTTGGATATGGATACGATACGCGGATAGGTCAATTTAAAAACCGCTTGGATACGATACGTCTTGGATACGTCCGTGTATATATATATATATATATATACACACACACATATATATATATATATATATATATATATATTTATGTACATCTACTCATTTTACTCATTTTATAGTCCATAAAAATCTGAAATAGTAATACAAAACTTGAATCAATGTTCAAAACATTCAATATACTTAAGACTTTGCATTTTTATTGATCATGTGGCTGCCATACATATGATATACGAATATCATGTTAACATGAATATGAACAAAACTTGAAATTTTAATAATATACTAGTAACTAGATCCATGTTCAAATTTTCAAAACAAACAATATACTTAAGATTTTACATTTATGATTTGAATTTCATTGTTCATGTGGCTGCCATACATATGATATAGGAATACAAACAAATCTAGAATATATCATCTAGATTTTCCTCAAAATCAAGTTCATGTGTGCCACTTGCGCTAGCTCCACTCTCATTAACTCCACTCTCCGCTCCTTGCGAACTCCCTTGAGCATCATCTTCGCCATCAAATAATGAAAGTTGGGCAAGCGTGGCTATGGAGGCATCCAAGTCTGTGGTCTTTGGAATAAGATCCCAAAGTTTGTGAGGCCCTTTAGCATACTCCTTAGACTTGTGTGACAAGAGGCGCAAATTGGAGTGCACATATATCAAATCCTCAGCTTTTTTAGATGCTAACTTGTTTCTTTTAGCTGAGTGGATAAAGCTATAAGTACTCCAATTCCGCTCTGCGGAAGAATTACTAGCCACCTATTACAACAAAGTTAGAAAATTGAAATTCAAAGACAAGTTAGTATCCTAAGTTCTAACTTAATAAAATTTAAAATTTTGGAAATGATTCTAAATTTTAAAATTTATAAATGTTATACCTGTGAAAGAACTTTTATAGCAATAAGACGTAAGTACTTGGCATCATGGCCATGTACACGCCACCATGTGGTTGGAGTCAAGCTACTCTTGTCGAAAAGAGCCTCAATCGATCCCATGTTGCCTTCTGAACCAGTAAACATGCCCATTTCACTTCTGACCACACTGGCTATAGATGGATCAGGAAAAATTCTTCTGAATGCTGCCCTGGTTCCATTTCCAACTTCGGAGTCAGAAAATGGTGCTTGCTTATTTGGTAGCCCAAGTACATCAGAGCTATAGTACTTTGGGGTCAGTGCATAAGCAAGGAGATGTAATGGGGTGGTCATTTTATTCCACCTCTTCATGACCACAGTCTTGACCTCACCGTAGAAGGTCTCTTCTGGATCTAGACCTTTTTTTTGTATTATATCTCTGATACGCTCAAGCATGGAATCTATGCCATCATATATCTCTCCCAAGCATGCTTCATCAGTATCTATATATCGGATCATGGAGAGAATGGGTTCTGTAAAACTCAACAAGTACTCAACCTTGGCCCACCAATCCTCGTCAAGGACCCATGATTTTACCCTTGTAGCTTTCTCTGTATCTGACTGCCTCCACATTGACCAAACACTGCCGATCACTATACTGCTTAAAGCCTCTCTCACCTTCACAAGCCGTCTCAAAACAAGCGTGTGAGAGGCAAATCTAGTTTCTACAACCTTAAGCAACTCTAACCTTGAGAATTTCCTAAAAATGGCTTGTGACATATGATGGTTTGTGATAAACATTTGAATGTCATTGCCTTAGAATAAATTTGCTCAATCCATGGGATTTTTCCCAATCTTTTGGAGCATCAAGTTAAGGGAGTGGATAGCACAAGGGGTCCAAAAAATGTGCTCATATCTACCCTCTATGATTATTCCTGCTGCTTTACAATTTTTAGCGTTGTCCGTGATGACTTGGACAACATTATGGGGGCCCACTGACTCAATTGCCTCTATTAAAATGTCAGCAATAAATTGTGCATCCTTGACTTGCCCTTCACAGTCAATGGCTTTAAGGAACATTGCCCCTTTAGGGCATACTGCAACAACATTTATGAGGGGTCTATTTCTAGTATCTTTCCATCCATCTGAAATGATGGAAACCCTTGTTTCCTTCCATGAGTCTCTGATTGGCTGCAAAGTCTTGTGAATGTGTTCCACTTCCTTTCCCAAGAGTGTGGTTCAGAACTTTTTTGTAACCTGGGGATTTGTACCCTTGTGGAGCTTCATTGATACCCTTCACCATTTTGATGCCAATATGGAGATCTCATTACATTAAAGGGCAGCCCACATGCATAAATGCATCGAGCAACAACCTCATTAGCAACCTCCCTCTTTTCAATAGTAAATGCTTTCTCCAATGCTCCTTTTGGCCTTTTTCGTGAGCTCTCTGGACTCTCTTCATCAAATGGTTGACTTTGAGTTTGAATGAAAGGATGAGAAGTAGGTCTAGGTGTGGGTGGTAGTGATGAAGGCCTTCTTTGTGAAGGAATTGTTCTAGTTCTATTTCTTTCAGCTTGTTTATCAGCCTCCTCTTGCTCTCTTAGGTACTCTGCCATTTTTTCATTTGATATTTTTGGGCACCTCTTTATCCCCACACCTCCAACACTAGTCAAATGGATTTTCACTCGACTATATGAGGATCTGTACTGAGCTTGGAAACCATGACATATTCATACCCGATACCCACCACCAGCAATGTTGTCTAATGTCTTCAAAGAGGGGAATTAGGATCATGTCTCACAGGAACTGATGTGTTTTCAGCTTGGCCTTGCACTCCACCCGAAGCAAAACTTGATGCCATCCTAATCTGTTTTTGATCACCAAGATCACCATAATGGCGCGAGGTGAGAGCATACACAGAGTTAGGATGTTTAAAAAATTAAAAACATTTTGCCTTAACATAAATAAATTAGTTATGTCATCCTAATCTGTTTTTGATCACCAAGATCGCCATAAAGGTGCGAGGTGAGAGCATACATAGGTTTAGGATGTTTAAAAAATTAAAACACAATTTGCTTTAACATAAATAAATTACTAATTAGTTATGTCATCCTAATATGTTTTTGATCACCAAGATCACCATAAAGGCGCGAGGTGAGAGCATACACAAATTTAGGAAGCTAAAAAAGAAACAAATACATTAACATTGAACAATGCATTTAAAATAAAAAAATGATTTTTTACCAATTAATAAATTAAATAACCCTAAACTATGCCATCTTAATTTGTTTTTGATCACCAAGATCGCCATAAAGGTGCGAGGTGAGAGCATACATAGATTTATGATGTGTTTAAATTATAAAATTTAAAAAAAATGCAACATAATAAATAAATAAATAACCGTAAAAAAATAAAACAAAAGGATGAATTAAAAATAAAAATAAAATAAAAATACGGTATACCTGTAGAGTGTAGTATAGAATCGTAGATCCTGGTTGCCTCTAAAATTTTAAAACAATCTCTTTCTCTCAAGTCTCAACAATGGCTTCTTCTCCTTCTAAGTTCTCCTCCTTGCAATGATGGACTCCAAACAATAGAAGCAATCGCTGCCCCTCCTTCAAATCTTTGCCTCCTCTAAGCTCTTTGCAAAGCCTCCTTCCAATCTTTGCCTCCACTAAGCTCTTCACAACTCTTCTTTGGCTCTTTGCTCATTCACTTGCAAAAAGACAATGAAATTGTTTGTGTGATTTCAAATGAGAGGGGTGGGTGCTTTTTATAAATTTTTGTGGGGGAGAGGGTGTATTATTTTATTCATTTAGTGTTTAGGGTTAGGTTTTAGGGAGTAGAAAAGTCAAACATTAAAAAAAAATGAAATAGAACTTTAAAAAAATATTTTTTGAGCCGGATACGCCCCAGATCTGTACGGGATACGCCCAAATACGTGGCGGATACGTCTGTACGTATCCGCCATGTATCCGGGCGTATCCCGTACGGATCCGGGGCGTATCCGAATCGTATCCGTATCGGATATGTATCCTGGCGGATTCAGGGGGGGGGTTTCAGGTATCTGTGCTTCATAGAAAATTTGCACTTCGGAAAGTGAAACACCCTTTAGATCACAACATTTCTTCTATTATTGTGTTGAATGATGAGTTTCGAGCACGATGGGTGAGAGAAGATGAGCACTGTTAGTTCATAAAGATCCAATTGGTGGTGTATGGTGCATGGTGATTGAGTTCCGGAGATATAGTGGTTGGTTATTCAAATATTCTCCCAGGTTACCGACTTTTCTCCTTGAAGAGGCACCGGAGGCTGGAGCACATAATCCTTTATTCACTCATTGAAGAACACAAGCTTTCTTTAGACTTTGCAAGAGATGCTAAGGAAGAGAAGCACTGAAACAAAGCAGAGGTCCAAGCAAAAGGACATGTAATCAAACCAAAAACAAGGCGAATGCTATGGAGGCTATGGAGGAGAAGGAGACGGATAAGCTCCAATTCCTGAGAGATGAATGGGAAGGGCCCATGGCTCTGAATACACTTGCTATGCCTACCTTATAGTTCGTTTTTATCTTTTAGGTTGTTGCTGCAGGTTTTCTGTCAGCTTGCTTCTTGTTTTTTGTATCTTGATGACCTTTTTGGTTGGGCCTTACTGTTTTGTTGTTTCTAACATTCATATGTGTTTTCCATGATGTACTAGGGAGGGGTCCCTATCAAAACCCCATCTTTTACCCTCTATAAAATAAACAAGCTTTCTTTTAAGAGAGTCAAAACTTGGTTGATACACATTAGCTTGCAAGCTTTTCCAGTGGAAGACACTGGCTTATTGGTGGACTTTTTTAATCAGTTGGTATGTGGATGTGGTGGTGAAGGTGGAGGAGTATCCAAGAATGGTGATGATTTTTATGTGGCTTGTAGGGATGTACTGAATCTAATGATATTCATGTAGACTTGTGAAGTTAATAGTACTTCTGAACTATGTTTGATTTCTGTTCACGCACCGCATGTGGAGTGGTGGATTTCTCACAGTTGGTGCTGCTCTGCACATGCAGTCCAATGTTGATCTATGTCATGAAAGCATGCAATGTTTGAAATAATAATTCTAATTTCATTTTATCATTTGTAATGAACATGTATTTGTCATACTGAATTTTCCAATGTCATTTCTTGTTATTATCCCAATTTAGGGTGTCGTATGACTGATGATACCTAGTTCTTGCATTCCCAATATTTTTGTTTAAATGCAACAGATATTTTTGTCAGTTCTGAGTAAAGCAATATGTTGTTGTTTGTAATTGTTGAGGGAAAGATAATGTCAATAATTATGTCCGCAGTCGAGCCACTAACTTCAATTTCTTGTGTGAAGCCTATGAAAATCCTGCCATCCTAGCCTTATTCTTTTCCTCATAAAGTAATTGCATATTTTGAATTTTAAGGTAGAATGCTTATATTATATAGCGAGTCCGTTTCATGGGGTTTTTAGATCCATGCTGACATGATAAAATGGTTAGCTATGCACTAATGTGATGACCAAAAAGAAAGTTTCATTTAGAGCAAGAAGTAAATTTTTGCAAAATTATCTCGACACTCTATAGATAAATATGCATCAGATAACACTTATTGAGTAAGGCTATGAAAGCCATCCCATCTTAGCCTTATTCTTTGCTTCATAACGTAATTGCATATTTTGAATATTAAGGTAGAATGCTGATAGTGAGCCTGTTTCATGGGTTTCTGAGATCCATGTTGACATGATAAAATGGTTAGCTATGCACTAGTGTGATGACCAGAAAGAAAATTTCATTGAGTGTAAGGAGTTTTTTTTGGCAAAATTATTTTGGCACTCTATAGATAAACATGCATTAAATAATAGGCATATTGAGTAAGGCTATATTCTTTAGAACATTTTCTAATAATTATTTCTCTGTTATTCAGTGAGGATGAATTAAGGACAATTACTACAGACAAAGATGCTTACAACAAAGTTCTACATTCTATAGGCGAAGTGAAGCATCTGGAATCTGTAATTTTTCTCAACCATTTCCCTTGGAATCTGGATGTGTGTAGATATGTTCTATGCATAATGTATTGTGACCTGCATTTATATGTGGAGGATGTTATCGAAGGAACCGACAGCATTTTGTTCAACTGAACAAGTTTTGCCAAGGTACAATGATAACAATTTGAAGTAAATGCTAGTGTGAAAATTGAAGAGTTGAATGTTTGGGCCTCCTTCCGCCTCCTGCCTCTATTTTAGGGCTAGGGCAAGGGCCGTTGAGAGAGAACCTATTTTTCCGGAGAGAAGATGACACGTTGTTGCCAAGTCCGGTTTTTAGCACGAACTTCGGCAATAACTTGTTTTGATTCCATGAGTTGTTGATTGAGTGAAAAAGCAACTTTTATTCCCCTTGATCACCTATATATACAGGGGCCCATATGTATCAAGGGGGACTCACACTGATCTATATGGTCTCAATCTTTTCTATCCTTCCAACCCATAAATAATTGTATATAATATGGGATATAAAAAGTTTTTTTCATTTTGATGATACCTTGTATAATCAAGGATATAAATACCGTAATAAGAAAGGTTTAGTAGAATAGTGTTGAGATTGTCCAATAGAAACAACACAGATAACGTCTAATAAGGTATCTAGAATAATAGTACTCTGTTGTGTATATCTTCATAAAATTTGCCAATTAGCAACTTTTATGTTGAAGCTATGGGATATACCAGTCGCTGCTGCATTCTATGAAATCACATCGTAGTTCAATAACTCAACTATTGCGAAACTTTGAACCAGGCACTTTGTGACGTGACCCTTGTTTAGATTCTTTAGAAAGACAGTCATCTTTTGACTCCTGAGATATTGTCAACAACAACCTTTTCGATGGCTTCTTTTCATATCTGACTGATTTCTATTTGATTTGTAGCATTTTAGTAAGTGGTGGCATCAAATGTGTTTGTCTGATTTGTTTGGTTAGCTGAAGCTGCTATTTGACAGTTCTTAGCTTGGGATGAAAATCATTTAAAGATTCTTTTTTCCTTTCTATTTAACTTATCTTTTCGCAGGCTTTTGCATTTCATAACACTTTTATATTTAGTGTTATCTTAGTTTGGATAGGTGACACATTCCTTCCAATGGTTATTACATTTAATAATTTTTGATTCAAGGATTGTATACCCATTTCCTTGCTATATAGGTTTCGCAAAGGCATCACTTCTTGGGCTAAAGCATAAAAAGTGCTTTAGACCAAGATGTTACTGCTTAGGCAACACGATTCAGAATGTGACCATGCATATGGTGAAGATTGTAAGTTATATTACAATGTGTATCTAAAATATGAAATGTAGGTGAGGCCAAAAAATTGGAATGAAAAATGAAAGTTGATGTCATAATGATAAAGGGTATTACTATGCATTCTTAAGCACCATGATGTAAATGACCCATACTGTTGCTGTGAGCTTGTCGGGAATTCTATAAGGTGGTGCCGCCATTTTATTTCTTGTATGACTAGGATGCAAGAGATAGTTATCAACCCATGTATTTTGGATCCAAGATGCTTGTGCAACATCAAAATCCTAAGGTTTTTACCTTCAATCTCTAGTTGACATTATTATCCATTATTCTTTTGGTAGGTAGTCTTTTATAGCAACCATGGAGATCTTTTAGGTAGTCTTCTATTTTGGATTCAAGATGCTTATGCAACATCAAAATCCTAAGGTTTTTACCTTCAATCTCTAGTTCACATTATTATCCATTATTCTTTTGGTAGGTAGTTTTCTGTAGCTACCATGGAGATTTTTAATAGCCTATTCATATCGTTGTTATTCCTCCTTTGGTTCCATGTGAGACATTGTCTGGGGAATGCGTGCTTGCTTTGAAGTTTGTGGAGGTTGTTCATCTCAATATAGAGATCATATGAGCACAAAATTTAATGATAGTAGGGAACTGTAGTATTTAAGAAATTTCACTTGTGGTGGCACGCACAAAGGTAAGACATATTAATTATTCCAGTGTTACTAGGAGACAGTGACAAGTACTGTTATGGGAGGCGAGAACGGGTGCTGGTATGCTATTTTTCGGAAGAAATGGGAGATGGGTATTGAGAGACAGATTTAGAGAATAAATATTATACAATGGACATGGCACTTTAAAAAATGTAAAATGCATAAAGATGACTTTACAAAGTAAAGAAACTATTTCTTTTCAATCAAAAAAAGAAAGTAAAGAAATTAGATGTCAACAAAAGCAGAGAGTATTACATTCATATTGATATTTGTTAATCATTATCATGACACACATTGGAATCATATCTAGGGTCGAGTAAAAAACTGAAATCCCAACAAATAGGCATGCAAAATACAAAAATCACGAATGTGAATCAAAATCATAATTCATATAACCGAATGGGGTCAACTTTTGCATAAGCAATGTCATATGTCTCTATGTCGTCTATCAGGATGCTCTCTAGATACTCATTGCTCTCAAGGTGTGGCTTCTCTATAGGCAATCATATTGGGGGTAAAATCATTTAGTGCATTTGCCTCTAGCAAATTATCTTCCAAGGGTGCGGTTGCAGCTGCTGCTCCAATTGGAATTCAATCTCATTTTGCTGATGGACCCTCGTTGTACCCTTCTTTGTCTTATACAAGAAGGAAGACAAAGTGTGCTATGAATGTAGAACAACACTTTTGACCCTAGTTGGTTCTTGTATAGTGAATGCATGAAATTGTAAGTATTCTAATTACTCGTACAAGATGAAGTACAAGCTACTTGCAAGAGTAATTGCATTGCAAATGATTGCATTCAGATGCTTCACCACCATGGTTTCAGCACCACTATATTTATCTTTCTTTGCACGCATATCATATAGGCCTCCACCCTAGAAAACTCATACAAGCCCCCCACCCCAGAAAAATCACGTCGTCCAAGTAAAAATTCATTCAGCCGAGTCTTGATAATAGGCGTTGTATGCATTTTATTTTTCACTTACTAACGATTTCTCTTTGTAGGTTGTTGACATATTAATCCCCCAAGTGCGTACCTTAAGGTGTGCATTGGGAAATAGTTGGGGTCGACACCTTATGAGAGATTGTTGTGGCACTTGCCTTCCTACTACTGCCATACATCTACCTTTTACTACTTCATATCACCTTTAAATCACCTTTCCATTTTCTCCTAAGTGCCTTGCGTCATGCTTCCCTTTATCTCCCCTCGCTCCATCTTTTTGGATTAGTTTCCATCAATGCCATTCACTTGGTCAATGGTGTTTAGTAGAAGGCCTTGTCTAGCCGATGTCATCGGCCTGGCTGATGGCGTTGACCCAGTGAGAACCCTAACCCTACGTTTATTGGAGCATTGGATCACTAGGAGCATTAAGAATAGGAGCTGACCCAACGAGGTCTCCTTAGTCTTTGGAGTCCGACTTTGGTCTACTTAGGCCTTCTACCTATCCCTCTTATGATCCACCCCTAACAACCTCTCAAAAGGTGTTACTAACCATGGAGGGGGATCAATGTCCGAACAATGTCCACACGAAGGTGAGTATCCTAACCCTAAACCCTTTCCTTATGATGGTTTGAATGATTATTCCGATGTATCATGTATTAGACTATTGTTCTCTTTATAGCACATGCTTACCACATAATGGCATTACAACCCTTAGTTTAGGACCAGCTCTTGCTTACAACCTTAGGACTCTAGTTAAACCCTATATCCCATATCCTTGGCATATGCTTTGGAACCCTATACCCAATATTGTTTAATACTTTCTACTAGTTCCATTTACAACTGTTGTATATTTACACCGTATATCTTGCTTATGTGTTGGCTCGAATACGATCTTCTAATTTTATCCTATACTATAGAGGATATTATATTGACCATCTTAGCTTACATAAAAAACATCCTTTCTTCGGCCATAATTTTTTTTCACCATAGCCCAAAATCTCTTCATTACATCTTTGTTCTCATATGGAGCCCTCTTCTTGGCGATTTCTTTATTATACAACTTTGAATTTAAAACACAAGCAACACAATGTAGAGGTGTGCTAAGTTTGTTCCATCTCCCATGTGTGTTTTCCTTAAAAAAGGATATAGAAGGATTCTGTAAGGTTGTGATTTTTCTTATTCTTTCACACATGGAATCACTCTCTGCATAAACCTCTCCCAAACATGGCTTGTTGCCGATGCCGTCAATTAAGTAAAAACATTAACTTTAGGTTATTGTTGTTGCTTAGATATATCATCAAATAGTGTCCACACTCACAAATCTTCCTTTAAAGGTTAAGAGGTTTTAGGGTTTAGTGGAGCTTACACTTGGAGGTCATCATTGGGGCATTGGGTCACTTGGAGCATCATGAATTGGAGCTAAGCCAACGAGGTCTACGTTAGTCTTTGCAGTCCCCAACTTTGATATGTTTAAGTCTTCTACTACCCCTTTTATGATCCACCTGCAACAATCTTTCACAAGGTGCTACAAACCAAGGAGGGGGATTAATGCACCGTGTCCTTGAAGGTAAGTATCCCTAACCCTAAACTCTTTTCTTTATTTTGGTTTGATTGATTATTGCAATATTATCATGTATTAGGCTAGGATATTCTAGCATGTCCTTGTCTCTCACATTATTGTTCTCTTTACAACACATGCTTACTGCTTAATGGCATTACAACCCTTGGTTTAGGATAAGCTCTTGCTTATCAACATGGCTCTTGCTTACAACCTTAGGACTGTAGTTAAGATCTCACATTCCATATCCTTGGTATAAGCTTTGGAACTATATACCTGGTATTGAGTGTGGATTACTCTCTACTAGATCCATTTACAACCATCATATATTTACACTATATATCTTGCTTGTGGGTTCGCTTGAGTATGGTTTTCTACTTATATCCTATATTTTATAGAGAGGATTTCTATGTTGATCATCTTAGCTTACATACAGAGGCATCCACTTCTCAGCCATAAATCCTTTTTCATAAAATCCCTTTATTACTTATTTGTACTCATATGGAGCCTTCTTCTTGGTGACTTTTCTATCATACCACTTTGGATTTAAAGCACAAGCAACACAATGTAGAGGTTTGCTAAGGTTGTTCCATCTCCCATGTATTTTTTTCTTAAAAGGATATAGAGAAGGATACCTTAAGGTTGTGATTTTTCTTATTCTTTCACACATGGTTTCACTTTCTTCATAAACCTCCTCCAAACATGGCTTCTTTTAATCTGCAAAATGGATTGCATCCCAAATGGGCTAGATAAATTCAATTACAAATTTCACATTGACCAAAAATAGTTACCAAGGACCATCTGTTTCAGCTCCATTGTAATCTCCATTGTAGATTGCCTCCAAGCTGGCCATACATTCACTAACTACCATGGAGCATAAGACCCTTCGACCACATATATTTGGTCAAGTATGAAGAAAGAAGCGAACTGCATATTTGCAGGTTTGAGGAGTTCCATCTTTGAAAATATTTGATAAATAGGATGAGTGGTGTACTTGCATATGAACATCTGTATTTTTTTGGCCTTTTCAATGAACTTGGAATCTACTTCAGCTTGCGAATGTCTTTGTGTGCATTATTCATAGCTTCATTTTGTTCTTCCTCATTCAGACAAGCCTCAACCCCTTTGCTTGTTCTATGAAAAGAATGGGCCTTCACCCTTGCATAAGTGCCTTTCCCATAGTTTACGGGTGATGATGGCTCTTCCACCACTCCTATTGAAATGCGATCGCAGTGCTTTCACAACAGGAAAAGGGCGTATCCTTCTTTTTGACGTTTTGATTCTAACAAAATAAATATAAACATTAGAAATACAAAAGGCAATTATTAAAAATATGGACGAAATTATTAGATTTCTACAAAGTAAATTTAATTATAAAATAATAATTAAAGACCATTGTTTGTAATATTTAAATGTTGTTTGAATTAAAAAAATTAATTAACTAAAAAATACTAAATTTATGTCTACAAATTAAAACACAATTTAAAAACCAATGAAAATACAATTTAACTAGAAGTATAGTATTGTAATAGATTAATAATATAAACTAAAAATTAAAATTTAAAAACAAAAGCATTATGAGATTATTATTAAATATAATGGTTGTATTTATGCCTTTGAAAAGTTAAATTAAATCAAATGAAAAACTAAAATAGTAAAACACAATCAAAATAATTCAATAAGAATATTTAATATAATATAATTTTGTTTATATTTTATAGTCTAAAAAATCTATCATAATGTGATACGTTGGGCAGACAATCGATTTTTTTGAAAGATTAGCGGGCATACTGTAAAAAATTATTAAGGAGTATTTAATTAATGGGAATACAAAATATTTTTGGGAAATAACATATCATTTAGTTTTAATGTTTCCTTCATTGACCAAGAACTGTTGTAGCATTTGAAGGGGAATGTTGAATACACTATTACCCGTGGGCTGTTTGGCATGTGGAAATATGAATAGATAATTGTCATAAAATTATAAACTGACCAGTTGTTTAAACTTTGGATGGAAATGGGGCACATGTTTTTGTTGCTAGGGGAAATCGAAGGAGCAAATGTAGTAAGTCAAGCATGAATGTCGATTGCTTCAATAAACCTTGTTTTTACTTCATTACAATCGTAAAAAATGTTTGTTTACACTCCAAGAATGTCTAATGTTGACTCACATTTAGGGTTAGGGCCAATTTTTAAAGTTTATATTGACTTTTTTTTTGGGTTGGAAAGAGACATTTTTGGAGCTGGAGACAATCCAGGAGACAACACTCAAATCATACTGATGTCTCTAGGTATGGGAAATGTCTCTGAATTGTCTCCCATATCGAAGAAGCGTCTTCTTGTAACACTAATTATTCCAATAGTTAGATGTGAAGCCCCTGACTGAAAGCTTAGGATTAATGGATAACATGAGTTCTAAGTGACAATATGAGTTCGTCATGTAGGACATTTGTCTAAGGAGATAATATACATAAAGGGAACACAAAAACCATAATTACTAATCAAGAACTTTTATAACTAAGAGCCATATTCATGTGTCCAGAAAACAATGGTGAATTGGTTTAAACTAAGAAAAAGAGATCTATTTACATAAACAAATAACAAGCATTGATTTGATCATCCAATGATGTGGAATGGTACATAAGGGGTACATACATAGTCATTTATGCAAATAAAAAGTTGTATTGATATGATTATCAAATAATGCAAAGTATTACACAAGGATCTCTTTGTATTATAAAATACAATTAGAGTCTCTACTTGAAGGACATGACAATAGATGTATCAATTAGAGGCTCATTCCAAATTTAAGTAATTTGATCATCTTCATTGATCCACATAATATGAGTCTTCTTTCTATCTAGGCATAAAAGCTTCCATAAAAAGTCATAGTTACCTAAGACTCCTGGACAACAGGATGTAGGGATGGGGTTTTCGGGATGACACTTTTTTTTCAAATTTTGGTGACGGCGGGGGGACGACTAATTAAAAAATATATATTACAAATATAACTTGAATAAATATTATAAATATTACAAATATATTATAAGTTTATATATTACAAATATAACATGAATAATTCAATAAACTAAGACTTGAAAGTTTTAAGATTGAAACCATTAATCCAATTATTCATCACATAAGCCAAAGCCCAAAATGCTATATTTAATATTCAATGTTCATATTTCAATGTTTCATATTGAGTCATTGACATTATCATAGAAAATAGAACCGACAATCCGAGATACATCAATACTTCATACCTAGAAAGAGATACAATGATACATCAACACATATCAATACGACAATGAAAACTCGAAAGTCTTGCATTAATCAACATGAGAAGCAGTACAACTACATATCGTTATTAAATATCGACATAGACTCACAACTCATAAGTAAATAACCAAAATGCGCAGCTCAATTCATAGGACTATCAAAGTCCCCAGAGGGAATCACTCGCCAACCGCTCCTCTTCGCTAGAAGTATCTGTATCTAGCATCATCTACATCTGCATAAGGGGATATCAATCAATCCCCATTGCATCCTGATACTTCGTCATTCAAGCCTTGAATCCTCAAGATCTACACCCCGCCGTAATGTCAAGCTCTCCTTTGTACTTGTAGGTGAGCTTGCGATCCAATGAGACGCAATTTGGCACTATCGTACAGTTTGCAAGTGTGTCTCCACTCTCTTAGAGGTAAGTTTGTTCCTCTTCAGAGAGTGGATCCACCCATGTGTTGACCAATTCCTCTCAAAAGCAGAGGAACTAGAAACCTAAGAAAGAAGGCGAATAGAAAGTGTAGGTAGCAATCTTACCAGGTCCATACAAGTCTACCACTTCCAGGATAAGCTTCTATGCACGACTCCACTTACACCTAAAAATTGGATAACTTCGGCATAGCCTCCTTGTAATTTTAGGTTATGAACGATTGCAACATGAAATGGGATGTCAGTGGCATAAAAGAAATTTCCAAAGGCATCATCAACATCTTCAATAGCCTTTGTATCATACATGTCCGACCTCCTCAATGGCATCTCGCAAAATGGTGAATTGGAACTTGTATCCTTCTTTTCTGAACAGTCAATCACCCTCAAAAAGTAAGGACCCTCGGGCGGGTTTATGTCCCAAAATGGCCTTTTACGCTGAGCACTTTTTAGAGCTAAGGGACGGTCTCATTATCCACCCTCGGTACACCATTTGACACTGGATGCATGCCCTTCACATTCCCCTTTGAAATGTCAAACTATCAAGTGTATGGTTCTCATTGGCAGAATGTTATCGCGGGGATTTTATCCCCTAGATTTTGGTGACGTCAACAAACGTTTCATAGGACTTGGGGACTTGGAGGGGACGTCCCCAATTTTTTTTAAATGCTTTCACTAAGTTTCATACTAGATAGTTTTTACTTTGATACATCAAGAATAGTTATTTTTACCAATGAACATCAAATCTTCATTATTCAACATGAGAAGAGTACAACTAAATATGTTATTAAATATAGTTTAAATCCCTAAATGTCATTGGAAATAGGTAACCAAATATTGAAGCCCTATTAATTTGTATTAGAGTCCTTTAAAGGAACACGTGCGATCCGCTGCCGTCTTCACTAGAAGTATTTGTATCAACATTTTTTGTCGTCCCTCCATACCCGATATCCCCCCATCCTCGCTGCTCTTGATCTTAGGTCAACTATGGTTCTCATAAACTCCGTTGTGAGATCTAGATCACCACCTTGATTGTTTGGACAGCATCTGCCAGTTGTACGTAGGTGCCTCAAGCGAGACCGGAGATGAAAGGCACTACTGTACATCAAGTTTCAGTGCCCCATTTACTACAAGATCAGAGGGAAGTCTATTCACTATTTATTTAGAGTGGATCGCACCCATCTTTCTGACTTCAATTCAGGTCTTGAGGACCAAAGGTGTCTAGAAACTTTATATTTACAGGAGGCAAATGGTATGCTGTACGTGAGCACACTCTTGGAGCCGCATCCTAGACCAAACTCTACCCACTGACTGGATCACGTTTGTGCCAATGTCTTCACCAGTCTTTACCTGCATTTTTTGTAGGCATCTAGGTAAGCACCCTTGTGAGACCAATCCCCACTTCTTCCTCTAGGTTGGTTCAACCCAGGGATTACCTTCCATGGTTTTACCCGAGTCATCACAGACATGCCCGTACTGGACCTGGCCTCGGGATCTACAAGGACGAGATCCTGTCAGAGCTCTCATAGGGATACCACTATTGTATCTAGACAGCGGCTTAATAGGCAAACTCATCTCTTCAGCTGGTCGTTCATTCTATCCTCAACTTCTTCACAATGATCGGCCTTGGATGTTAGTGAGGGTTGGATCTTCCATCCCCTGATGGGCTTCCCTCTTTTCTAATAACAACCTTAGTCACCTTTGCCAAACTTTCTGTCCTCTACACTTGTTTTATCTCACCCCCATTTTGGGTGTCTGTGATTTCTTCTTCCATGTTGTATCACACTGAAAACTAAAGATACAATGGCTTTGATGTATTTCCTCTTTATCGGCCAAAATCTCTCGGTTTTTCCGCCATTGTATTGATGATCGTTGTTTTTTGCAATCCCTTTGGCCAACTTTTGTGGTCATTTGTTGGACCCATCCCATATATTTGTCTTATCTTATCTTTACATGAAACAATGACCATATTTATGCAGTGGGTGGTGTTTGCATATCTGTCCGCCCATCCTATCGATGATGTTGCAACCATGAGAGAACCATGATGCACCTCATTTCCTCCATCAATAAGCTTAACCTTGGAATTAGTTTCCTATCCAAGATCTGTGAAAGAGTCCTCAACTTCGATGTCTTATGGGAGCACATGAACATCTGCACATCTCTAGCTTCTGGCACTACACTTAGGACTCATAGCAATCCTTGTCCAATAAGGAGAACGAGCAACATGTTCATGGGATGCACACATGGCATCCAAAGAATATTTCGGTGGTGAGCATTATCAACCTCTATCACTAGCCTTTGTATCACTTACATGTCCATAACTTGATTAGAAGTGACCTGCGACCTTCTTCTTCCCCTTACTACCAAAAGCATCCACTTTAGTCACCTCGCATAAGCTACTGCAGTATTTGAGAAACCACTATTAGAAGTTCTTCTAAGAGTCGAGAACTAGAAGGGGTTGCCACTGAACACCAGTAAGGACACGAACTTTGCATGAAACAATTTTATTTATGTCAGTATCTCCATTATATAACTTCACCATTTCTACCCTCTCTTCAAGATGATAGTTGTCCACATCAGTGTTTTAAAAACCGGAACCAGAACCGGCCAGTTTGACCGGTTCAACATATTTAGACATGAACCGGTTAAAAAATCGGACCGTTCGACCAGTTTGGTACTAAACCAACCGGTTTTGTAAGGAACCAGCCGGTTTAGTACCAAACCGATCAAACCAGTCCAGTTTCATCCTGAACCAGACAAGTCATGTAAAGATGCAAGCATACAACACTGAGTATAAAAAATTCAATTTTCTATTCAAAATTTTTGCTTATAACAACTTTCTTACTTGGAGTTCGTGCCATTTTGCTATAAACAACTTTCTTACCTATTATATAGTATATACATGAGCAAACTTTGCATATTTTGTGTGTAATTGTTGGAATCATGGTTTCTAATCTTTCAAACCACTATTAGAAGTTCTCTAAGAGTGAGAACTAGAAGGGGTGCCACTTACACCATGGGCACGAACTGCTGGAATTTTTTCTGTCGTATCTTCATTATACAACCTTATCTTTTCTGCCCTTTCTTCAAGTGATAGCTGTCCACATAGGCCTACACCTTTCCTTGAGATGTGCAATAAGTGCGCATTCAAACTAGTAATGCTGCCCGACTAAGTCAATGAGCATATACTGCACTTCCATGTTTTAGCCCCCTTGAAATGTTTGATCTAGGACCCCCAACAATTTGAGCAAAATGTTTCAAAGTCTTTTTTTTCGGTCAAACGGTCTTCTAGCATTCTTGTTCAACATTGTGGAGGGGCAACTAAACTTGTCAACACTCCCATATGAACTATTAGGTGTTATTGTTCTTTTTCCTTGCACACCCCACTCATCGCTCATTTCAATCTCACATTCAACTTCATACTCGCTGTCTGAACTCATTTTGGGGCTGCAATAATTAAAAATCAACAATATAACTATTCATTTTAAAGTTTTTAACATACATTGCATTTGGAATTTAAAAAAACAAGACCCTTGTTTACATTTTTTGATTCTAACCATGCTAGCATTTAGAAATAAAAATACAGCAATGCACGAATGGCAAATGCCCTTGTTTAACCCAACAAATGCCTTTGTCTAACCCATTTTTCCTTTGGAAAAAAAAACCAACAATGTATGTACTTTGAAATTAAAAAATAACAACAATGCTATCCCTTGTTTAACCCATTTTGTTACTTGCATTTGGAAATAGAAAAAGAAAAACAACAATGCATACACTTTGAAATTAAAAAAAAACAGCCATGCCCTCCCTTGTTAATCCATTTTGTTGCTTGCATTTGGAAATAAAAAATAACAAAAAAAACAGAAATGAATGAACTTGAAAATTAAAAAAAAACAAGCAATGCCCTCCCTTGTTTAACCCACTTTGAACTTTGCATTTGGAAATTAAAAAATAAAATGAGCAAAGGATCATTGTACATACCTCTTGCTCTTGCTCTTGCTCCTTGCTCCTCTTTCTCTTTCTCTTTCACCTTGCTCTTTGCTTTTTGTGTGATTACAATGAGTGTGATTTGTGCTTTTTATAAATTTTTGGGAGCCTTGTAGGGTTAGGGTTGAGTAATTAGCTTTTAGGATATATAAAAGGAAAAGTTTTTAACTTTGCAAAATAGTTATTTTAAGCACTCCTTTGGCGTCCCCTATGTTTTGAAGCACCTAAGATGTCCCAGGTGCATCCCCTGAACTCAGGGGACGTCCCCTCCTTTTTTTATTTTTGCTAGACGTGGGGAGGGGGGGTGAGGCGGGGCGTCTCGTCCATGTCCCTAAGTCCCCAAGACGTCCCGGATGTCTGGGATGGCTTGAGTATGGGGGGTGTGTATCCCCGTATAACACTGTAAAAAGTTTATCTATAATACTACTATATTAAATGCATTGAATCAATACATCTATTAAGGTATAATGAAACAAATTCCACAAGACCTTTGGATTGTGTCACATTCAACTTCATAGCAACTTAGCCAATGATGTTCTAGAGTGGGATTGTTGTTGCATCCAATCCAACCTATCTGAAGATATTTTGGATTGAGAATGTTAATTAGCTATTGAGTTGTCGTGTAGGCATGTACTTAGTGTGCGTGCTTGCCTTGAATCAAACAAGCTAGAATGTTTTTGATAGTGTTGACTATACTCATGGGCTGTGGACATACTTGGAATGGATGTGTGACCAGCTGCTCTGACTGTTTGATGATACTAGATCACTGTATGTCATTTGCAAGTCTTTCGAACGGTTTAGTAATCATCCCATTTTTCTATGGTCTTTCTCAAAAAATGCTTCTCATCATCTCCGTGACATTGCTTGTCTCACTAGCACACAACATCGTTGGTATTATTGCACTTTGTGACGAGTTTTTTAAATATAACAACTTGAAGAGTTGCATAACCACTTGTCCTGTAGTTCACCCTTGATGATCCTAGCAGCCCTTCTTTCTGACTAGGTCATTAAACAACCTAAATTCCTGCAATCTGACGTGCTAGAAAAAGTGTTGTAGAGCAATCTAGTGGCAAGAAGAGGGAGCTGCTGCTGCACAGACCATCAAGGGTGAACTCAAGGATATAATTGTTTTTGCAACTTTAAGTTGCTAAATATAAAGGACTCATGAAAAGGTATGGTGATATTCATATCGACAATGTTGCGTGCTAGTCTAACATGCAGAGGTACAGTCTTATTCTAGAATCCATCTATCACACCCCCTCAAGCTGCCTATGTTGAGGTCCTAGCTGCAATTTTAACATGGCAAATTCATGCCACTATTCTCTAATACCAACTGCTTCAAATAATTATCATCTATATTATCTGTCTAATAATTCAGTTGTTGTAGGCCCTTTTAGTTTTCATTCATGTATATAGGCAACAAAAAATAACACATTCTCGGCTCAATCACACTGCTTCTGCTCACTACACCACATTAATTTCCTTGTAATACGTTGAAGCCACCCCTGCCACTCCACACCACACCACACCAAAAAAGTCCTAAAACAATCACCATGGATTCCACTAACAAATGGCAACAGTTTTGGGATTCACATTATTGTCACAAATAGTGCTATTTATATCAGTTCACTACCGATTTATACTTTCCATAAGAATAATCATGACAGGTGACCATAAAATCTATTATTTATATAATTATGCAATGTAAATACATGATCAGGAAAAAATGTTCTGACATGCACAAGTATGAGAAATGATTACTACTCTCCTTGTTTTTTTTTTTCCTTTGACCTACCTGTTTCGCAAGCGTTCAAAATTGACATCGTTGACTCATTAAGGTTTTCACCCTCGCTGAGTATTTTTAGCCTTCTTTATAAAGAGAACTATGTCTATGACTGTTGAAAATGATAAACAAACACTTTGAAATAACACTCCCCTACAATTACAGTTTTAAGACCATTTACAAAAATAATATTGGGTTTCTTTGAAACACTACGGTACTTTTGGCAAAATTTCTCTTTTTACTAAGCTTTGGTCTTGTAATTTTATGAAATAATAATTTGGCTAAAAAATTGATTACATCATAACGAGTCTTTGAGGGCTGAATCTTGAAGCTCATTTCCTTCTTTTTTGTAAGAAATACATCTTTTTTTATTAGATAAGAAATACATCTTTTATTACACCAAAGAACATGAGAATTACATCAGCTGACTGAAAGGGTTGTAAGGAAAGTTTTTCCCTATGATAGTTAGAAAGGCCAATAGCTCCAGTTTAAACAACACTTTTATCATTCAAACTTCAAACCTTTACTAGCTACATACCCACTCATCATGCAATTAGAGTAAGAAACCAAAATATGCTTGACAAGAACTTTCCATGGTATGGTTTAAAAAATATCATTTGGAAGAATCTTGGGAAATTCTCTTGACACAACCACTCGTTAATATTTTTTAAGTCCTTTTTAATGATAATTAAAATTTGCACATTAGTTACGTATTTTTTTCAAGGTTGGATATGTCCAGATACAAGTTCAGAATTTCTTGTGGAGACCCCCAAAACTTTGGTATGTGGGAACAAGGGTGCTGCTTCTGCTCATTATAAATAATTAAAAAAACATATTCACATGTACTACATCCAAATAAATTAAGAAAATTTGAGGATTAAGATTCTAATGTTTATCTTTTTTTTGCTTTTAATTTTAAGGTTTAATTGATTATTTTCATTTCCATTGTTTAATATGAGGAATGCGTTAGAATCATAATTGATTAGTCCTTCAAAGTATCTCCTCGAGCGGGTTAGAGACAAAGATCGGTAACAGTCGTGTGCATGTTTTGACTAAGGGATTTTCAAGCTGAATCAATTCGTGAAGCCCCAATACGGTTTTCTGGTTATCGGTTTTGAATTTTCAAGCCCCTTTTGAGTTTCCCGTCCCATATGTTGATATCAAGGGGTCAAGATTGGGGTTTTGTGATTATAGTCGCTGGTATTTTGTCCTTCGTGACCCTCTGTTTATCTTTATCGTTGGTGCTTGTGCCCACGTGACTCACGTATTTGTCCTTCGTCTCACGTATTTGTGACTCACGTCTCTATTATCTTCTTTGCAATTGGTTGGGTCCTTCGTGACTGTCGTATTTGTCCTCTCTCGGTATCATTGTTTTGTTCATATCTGTCTTTTCCTGGTCGTGAACCCTGTGTGTGTATTTTTGTTGTGCTTTGTTGTCAGTTATTTATCCTTTGTGGAAGGATCGTGATTACCTTGGATGGATCCCTCTAAAGTATGCTCTTTTGAGAAAGGAGATCCTTCCCGGTTGTCATTTCGAGATGCTATTCGTGGACCTCACGACCAGTCTTTTTCCTCTATTCCTGGTACGAATCGTCCATTCTGATTAGTAAAAGAAGACCCCAGGAAAACTCTAGGAAGTTGTATGAAAGTTGTGGATGGCACTCCGGTTATAAAAATTGTGCCATCAGACATTTAAGATAATATGCAAGAACTAGAAGACAGAGCCCTTATAGTTCATTTTTTGACGATCAAACCATCTCTGTATGCTTTCAATGAATGGGCCCAAAAAATGTGGAATATTCCATGTGAGTATAGTGTGTCTGTCTATCTTAACAGTTATTTCTTGGTTGTTTTTACGAATTATGCTGAAAAGGAATATATTTTCCAAGGAGGTCCATGGTTTTTTGGGAGGGCGGGTCTATTTATGAAACGAGGACAACCTTTATTCAAAGCTGAAGAGGAACTCCTATCGGTTGTTCCTGTTTGGATTCACCTTTTTGGGTTACCCATTGAATTTTGGAACCCAATGGTCTTTTAGGATATTGGAAATTTTATAGGTAAATTTGTTAGAGCAGCGGATTCTTCAATTAGAATGGAGCAAATGGTCTACTCTCGAATGCGTGTATACATGGATATGAATCAACCGTTGGCTGCTAAGATTTTGTTGGAAGTTGAGGAAGATAAATGGGAACAACAAATTGATTACGAGAACATTCCTTTTAGATGTTGATTGTGTCATGATTATGGCCACCTTGTCAAAGATTGTTTGCAGAGGATAAAAGAACAAAATAAGGAACCACATAGTTTTGAGGATTTCGTGGCCCCGCCGAAAAGAAAGACATTTTAAGAAAAAATACAGGAAATTTGTAGCAGAATAATACAAACAGATTTGCAGCCTTACAATCAGAAGAAGTAGAGGACATGGAAGAATTATAGGAAACCCAAGTGCCCAAAACTCAAGTTGCTAATCCACCTCAACATAGTTAGGAAATTATTCCTCCCCAATCAGTATCTAAAGCTTTGGTGGTGCAACAAGCACATTCGGGAGAAATGAAAAGTGATCAAAGGAAACATAAACTCATAGAGGAACACATGAATGAAGAAGTGGGTTTGGAATTGGGCAATGATCAGGGTCATATATTACCTTTATTGCCTTCTCCTGCAGATATTCCCCCTATTGACAACCACCTTCTACAGAGTGATCCCTTAGGAATTCAACAAGAAAAACAGAAAAGGTTGCGTATGGACTCTACTCTTAAAGCGGGAAGAAAATCTAACCAAATCCGGATTCAGAAAATAGGGCAGCAATTAACTGGTAGTGGTAAAGTAGGAGATTTGGTTACAATTTTTTAACAAACCCCACAATGAAGTTGATCACTTGGAATGTTCGAGGGCTAAAAGGTAGCCCCTCTAAAGTTAATGAAGTAAAGCGTATGTTGAACCAACATCACCCACACATGATTTTTCTTCAGGAGACTAAAGCATCTATAGATTTTATGGCAGCAACGACTCCTAACATTTAGAAAAAACTTCAAGTTGTCTCTTTAAGTTCACAGGGAGCTCCTGGAGGCATGGCATGCATATGGGATACTCAACAGGTTTATTACATAGACAGTGGAGGACATCAGGGTGTTCTCTATATGGTGGTTAGATATGTTCCTGAAAACCAGACTACTTTATTATTGAACATCTATGCTCCGGTTCAGGTGGAAGCCAAACGAGCCCAGTGGAAGATTATTAATGAGATTGTTACAGCCCATTCTGGAATACCAATCATTATAGGGGGGGATTTCAATACAGTCTTATTCTCTCATGAGAAATAGGGAGGGAATTCTATCCCTGATGCCTCAGCTATTAATATGCTGGATTTTATACCAAAGATGAATTTGGCTGATATTTAAACCCAAAATGGACTAATCATGGACCAACAAAAGAGTGGGTGAGAATTGTATTCTGGAAAAGTTTGGATAGATTTTTAATGTCAAAAGAATGGTTGAAAAGAAGCATTATTCCGATTGCTAATGTTCTAGACATTTTAGGATCTAATCATTGGCCGGTTTGATTGGAATTGGGCAAATAAACCGTTCGGAGCTCCCTTTAGATTTCAATTGATGTGGTTGAAAGACAAACATCTTCCTTCTTTAATTGAGAAATGGTGGAAGGAGGGTCAACCCAGGTACGGTACCAAAATGTTTTGCTTCACTAGAAGATTGCAACATATTACCAACCAACTTAAGAAGTGGAATAAATCTGATTTTGGGAATGTCCAGGGGGAAAAAACGTGAAATCTTGGAATCTTTACAGGAGGTATCTCATCAAGTAAGAATGCAAGGGTACGCAAAAGACTTGCAAACTAAGGAAATCGTTCTTAAGCAAGAACTGACGGAATGGGAATTAAGAGAAGAAATCTTTTGGAAACAGAAGTCTAGAGTTAAGTGGTTGAAAGAGGGAGGCAAAAACACCTCTTTTTTCCATAAATATCTCTTAGCTCACCGTTCTCATAATCACATTGATTACCTAGACAAAGGGGATGGAACTTGGGCTACATCATAGGAAGATATTCAACAATTAGCACTACATTACTTTTCTGGGATCTTTGCTGCTACTAATTTGGATGTAAATGCCGAACAACTGCTAAATATCATTCCCACCTTGGTTAATGAGGAAGACAATGATTTTCTTCTGCAACCAGTTTTAGAAAAGGAACTCCAAACCGTTGTATGGGCTATGAAAAAAGGGAAAACACCAGGACCTGATGGCTTTCTGATAGAATTCTATTAGGAATTTTGGGATATTATCAAAAATGATCTTGTGCAAGTGGTGGAAGAATGCAGGCAAGTGAAGACTGTTCTCAAAGTCATCAACCAAACTTATATTGCTTTGGTCCCTAAGAAAGAAGAAACTTCTACCCTTGCGGAATATCGTCCCATTGCTTTATGCAACGTGCTCTATAAAATAATTACCAAAGTCATAGCTGAAAGATTGAAAACTATCAATCGTAAAGTAATACCTCTGGAACAAGGAGGCTTTGTACCTCATAGACAAATCTAAGACGATATTGTTCTGGCTCAGGAAGCCCTCCATTCCATGGACATTCAAAAAAATACCAGCTATGTTTTTGAGACTAAATTTGTCTAAAGCTTATGATCAGGTAAGTTGGTCTCTCCTTATGGACATCCTCTTGCGGTTTGGGTTCTCCCCCCTTTGGGTTCAATGGATACAAGTTTGTATTTCTTCGATTTCTTATTCAATTTTTGTTAATGAAGCTCCTACAGCTAGATTCTCTGCGTCACATGGTATAAGACATGGAAATCCTTTATCTGCATTTCTTTTCATAGTAGTTAAATACTTTGGAAGACTGTTTTCCAGAACAAGAATCCAGAAGAAGTTGAGGGGTATCAAATTGGCTACGCAGGTGGACCCTTTGTCCTATTTGCAGTTTGTAGATGATTCTTCCATCATGGGGGAAGCATCTTTAGAAGAAGCTAATCAAATCCACAATAATTTGGAGCTCTTTTCAAAGGCGAATGGTCAAGATATAAATAGGCAAAAGTCAAAAATCATCTTCTTTCATTGCTCTTCGAGGTTGGAGCAAGATATTTTGGCAAAATTAGGATTTTAGAAGGGCTCATTACCTCTAAAATACTTGGGTGTCCCATTAGATTCTAAAAGGTTAACTGACTAGAGTTGGCTATCTGTAAAGATTCTTCAGAAATTTAGTAACTGGACTCATAGACGATTAACTTCTGGGGGACGAATAACTTTGATTAAAGTTGTATTACAAGCTATTCATATCTATTTCCCTTCTCTTTTGAATATTCCTGCAAAAGTTTTACATCAACTAGATTCCATTACTCAAAAATTCTTATGGACAGGAACTCAACAGGTTCAAAAATGGCATCTAATGAAATGGAAAACTTTATGTTTGCCAAAGAATGGGGGATTGGGTTTTAGATCCAGTGTGCAAAATAATAAAGCGTTAGTTGTAAAGTTATGTTGGAGACTACGGCAAAATCTGTATCAGCTATGGGTCATTAATATAAGAGCAAAGTACGTGGAAGGAATGTGGAAGGAATGTTGTCGCAGGAACTAATTCGACATTCTTCATGTTCTTGGGGATCTCCAATTCTATCAGTCCTCAAAATAGGTGAAGAACTCGTTAAAAAACAATGTTTTTGGAAAATTGGGAAAAGTGATCAAGCTAACTTCTGGACTGACTCGTGGGATGGACACCCACCGTTAATTGAACAGTTTCTGGACTTTAGAAATATTATGAATACCTTTCACAGTAAAGGAAAGAAAATGGTGAGCCATTATATACACTCAACGTCCCAGGGGAATGGATCTCTCCATCTCTGTGGCAGACCAACTTGTCTAATGGTCAAATCCATTTTTTTCAAACCCTTTCTGCAGAACAAGATCCTTCCTATCACCTATGAATCTGATACCGTGGCATGGGGAAAATCTTTGGAAGGAGAGTATATTGTAGTTGAAGGAGATAGTGCTTTGATAGTTACTTAGCCACATCCTTGGAAGGACATCTTCGTTGTGGCCGTTGATTTTTTATCTGGCTTTTGCTCTATAGGAGGATTCTTATTGGAGACAATTTGATGAAATGCGGGATGGTCGGACCCTTTTGGTTTCCTTTATGTAAAGAAGTAGCTGAAAACTTTGATCCATATTTTCCTTCAGTGCCCTTTTGTTATGTGTCTATGGAACATCCTAGCAGATTGGCTATCTATTACTTGGAATTCGTCTATGAATCTAGTCGATACTCTTAGAGGCTGGAAACACTCAGTCACTGATACTCAAGACTTTAACAAAGTAATTTTGATTGCTATCTCCCTTATGTTGTGGAATGTATGGAAAAAGAGAAATAGGCATATTTTCAAATCTGAAAGTAGAGATGGTATCTCAAGGAATTAATCCGAACTAACATTGGGGAAACCATGGTGCATAATTTGAAAATTCCCTCTTGAACACCTGGCAAGTGGAAAGTTTTATTACAAAAACTTAATTTGGGGGAGAATCAAATATAGACAAAGCCTTGTTCTAAACCTTTGAAGCCCTTTGTTTTGAGAAAATGGAAACCACCTCTGTTTGGATTTGTTAAATTAAATACTGATGGAGCAGCTAGAGGCAATCCGGGTCCTGCCAATATGGGAGGGATAACACATGATTCTTTGGGAACTCCCCTGTTTTTCTTCGCTCATCAATTGGGACATTGCACCAATAGTGTGGCTGAAATTTTGGCTATCCAGCGAGCTCTTCTGGAGGCAATTAAACCGGAATGTCTTAGTATTATAGTGGAATTTTGATTCTAAGGTTATTGTTAACCTTCTGTCAGCTCAAGAACAACATATATCCAATAATTGGCTCATTGCTAGAATTCAGGGGAATATTAAGGCTATAGCTAGACAATATCAGACCATTATATATCAACATGTACCTGTTATCCAAAATTCACGCCTCAAGGTAATTTTGATAACATGCATCAAATTATTCAGTCCCGAGCAAGTAGATTGATTCAAGGCCCGAAATCGTGTTTTTGGGGCCCCCTCGGCTTCTCCTTAACTCTCTCATCCAAGAAGAAATCCCAACGAGTTGAGAAAATGAAAAAAATGCAAAAAATAAGGTTGCAGGACTGTTTTAAAGCATTTCGGGTCTGAAGGGTTCGGGTCGTACTGAGGTTCGTCGTACCAAGCTTGGGGCCGAAAAAACAAAGAAAATCAGCTAAGTCGGACATTTTTGTCCCAGGCGGTCCGCGGGACAGTTGGGACGTCGGGACGCGAGAGACGTGAAAAGCCGAAATGGCCAAGAGCAGGGAAAATCGTCAAAGTCTTTTGTTTCGCGTGGTTTGGGACAGCCGGGACAAAAGTACGCGTGGGACGCGAATCGGCCGGTTTGCCGAAAGACAGTCCATTTCGGGCAGTTCGGAGATATTCGTCCGGGACAGCCGGGACAAAAGTACGCGTGGGACGCGAATCGATCGGTTTGCCGAAAGACAGTCCATTTCGGGCAGCTCGGAGATATTCGTCCGGGATAGCCGGGACAAAAGTACGCGTGGGACGCGAATCGGCCGGTTTGCCGAAAGACAGTCCATTTCGGGCAGTTCGGAGATATTCTTCCGGGACAGCCAGGACAAAAGTACGCGAGGGACGCGAAAAGGCGAAAAAGCCGCAAGCAGGGACAAGGAAGCCCGAATCAGCCGATGCGGGAGAATGTGTCCCAGGAAGTGGCGGGGAAAAGAGGACTTAGAAAATTTTCCAAGTTTCGGTCAAAGTTTTCAAAGGTAAAAGTTTTGGCCCTCTGCCCCCGCCATTGAATGGAATCTTGACACGTGTCATCCAAGTGGCGGAGCGCGGGGGGGAAATGGGAAATTTTCCCAAAGTGAAAAATGCCAAATTTTCGAAGGACAAAGTGCGCCCCTCAGGCCCGAGCCAATAAAATAGTGCCACGTGTCCAAGTGGCAAAAAATTTTAAGGAAGGGCCCGAAAGAAATTTTCAAAGGATGAGCCCGCGGACGAATCAGAGCCTGACACGTGTCATCCAAGTGGCGGAGCGTGAGGAAAATTTAAAAAATTTTCAAAGACCAAACGGGTAAAAATTCAAACTTTTTTCCCGCCGATTCGTTTTGGGCCTGTTTTTGCCCTAAATTTTCAAATCGCCATATCTTTCGATCCAGAGCTCGGATTTCCGCGTTCTTTATATCAATGGAAAGCTGGTGAAATTCTCTACAAGATTCCGGGGTCATTTTTGCATTTGATGGAGTTTGGAGAGAGAAAATCGAAAAATGCCTCTGACACGTGGTAATGGCCAGAAATGACGTTTCAACAACCAGTTTTAATGCAAAATGGGTCGCATTCTTCTTCAGCATGGCCCAAATGTCAGGGCATGGGTCTGTAAGGACGCCCATACTGTTTTAATGCATCTTCATTCAATGAGGAATGGCTCCCACGTTTTTTACACGTTTTCTCTCTCCTGGGCTCGACCCATGCATTGTAAAACCCAGATTTGGCTCATTTTTTGGGGGGAACATTTTTTGGATAGCAAGTCTCTTCTTTCACCTTCAACAAGTGATTTTTGCAAGTATCAGACCTTCTTCATGATTGTAACAAGTTTCTGCCTCTTTGATGTTGCAAATGCAAGGATTTTGACAGTGAAAAATGACAGTGCAGACTCTGTGATCAATTTTCAGTCCTTTGTTTGTATTGTCTTGCTTCATTTCAGACCTCTAATTGCATCTTATCAGCCTGTGTATGATGTTTCATGTTGCATTTTATGAAATTGTGTCAATTTGCATGAACAAGAAGTGTTCACCACTCCTTTGGTGTATCACCTATTAGTTTAGTTTCAATTTTTGCACTTTCTATCTCTGTTTCCTTGGAATTTAGAGTAGGATTAGGATTCAAACCTCTGCAATTGTGCAAATAACAGATCTAATCAGAGGAGTTTGAGGAACCAGCGTCTAATCTGGAGATTGCTCTCTCATTTTGCAAGTCCCACACTTGGAGAGAGGTTTCAATGTTGTGCAATCACATTGGATGCTTAGAATGATCAAACTAGAAATTTGATCAACATCCAGGGGGTGCTGCTGATTTGCACTAACAGTACCTAGAGAGCAGAACAAAGTCACAGATGCTTTAGCAAACTGGGCGTTGGATCATGATAATCTAATCAACTTTGGCCCTTTACCTTTGTCATGGCCTCCTGACAAGTGGCAACAGATTGAAAAGATCCTTCACTTGCAATCGCTAGATGGATAATTGGCAGATATGCTTTATCTCTTCTTTAATTTGTTGTTGGAACTCCAAGGATATATCTTGGAGTATGAGTATAATAGCTTGGCATTGTAATTTGAACATTATATTTCTATTAATATAATTTATGGTGTTTTAAAAAAAAAAATCATAGTTGAAAAACTAGTACTCGGCAGCGCAAGATTTTAATTTTTGACTCATATCAGGGACTTTCTGGCCAATTACTTGGCAACTTTATCGCTACTAAAAAAACATATAAATTCATAATATAAACATAAATAGAATGTAAAACATTGTTAAATGACATGAGAAATGAATGTAGAGAACGCATAAGTATATTTTCTATTAATTTTTGATAAAAAAAAGAGTACAAAGTACAAAGCTACAAACTACAATGCTCATAGAGTCATGAAATATCAAATATACAAATTTCATTTTATCTCTAGTGCCTAGTATAAGTCTGCTGTGGTTGCCTCATGGAAGTGGAAGGTAGAGAGTCCTCAGTATGTATTCCTTGAGGAAGCCTTGAACAATGAAAACCTCAAGCTTGTGTACCTGTACCACTGTCAACCACTCTGAACATAGATTCAAAAATCTTCAGAAAATCCTAGCTCCACTGATTCTGCACTGTATTCATGGATACCAGAGAAAAACCACAGAGAAAAAATGCAGAAGTAAGCATAAAATCATTTTTTTTTGCATTCTGTGCTTTTATTCTCTGCCTGGCCGAGTTGCAGGGATATAGTTGGTGTTTTTTGCCAAGTAATCACCATTATTACTTGGCGAAAATCGCCGAAATTCTGCTCACGATTTTTGAGGAGATCAATTGTTTGACAGTCAACTTGTGATTAATCGGCGATTTCTGGTGATTTTCGAATCTATGGAAGCACAGCACCATACATCGGGTGCGTTATGGCCCAAAAACTTTTGGACACACTCACTTGTGTAATATACTTTTTTTTTCTCTTATTCAAACCTCTTCCTCCCAGCTCTGATCATTAGCATATGGCTCCTACATGTCGGCATCTAAGTGGATAACTGAAGATTTTGCATAGAGCTTATAACGCTTATGATTTCTTGAAACTATTGGTTGCTCAACTTTTTCATACCTTTGTGTAAGGTCTTCATGTTCACGTTCCTTTTGGGGCCTAGGTGAAATTTTCGATTTTTTAAAATGAATTTGTCACATATATTAGTGCACTTGTTCATACCAACACCCATTGGGCTTATTATGGATCAAAAATGTTGATGGGTTTTCAGGTCTGATAGCCTAGCAGCGTGATAAAGATGAAATGTATGAATGATATTGATACACTTAACAAATGATATTGAAGTGCTATTCTTGTCTTACATTTTCAGAACCTATTTAAAATTGCACTCAAACAAGGCTTCCCCAAACAGTGGAGCTAAGCTTATTGCACCTATCTACAAAGCTGGAGATAAAGCAACCCTTGAAATTATAGAACAGTATTGATCTGTCCTTTTCTTGCCAAACTTTTTGGAACCATATTAGAAAATCAGCCAGTGGTTGGATGATATTGATAATAAATTAAGAATTAAAGGTCAAGCTGGTTTTATAAGTCAACACTCTACAATTGACTACTTTATCACACCTAAGATTATCATTGAAAATTGTTGTAACAAAGAAGACATAGTCACTTGTTTTATTGACTTCAGAAAGCCTTGGACATTACCTCGAAGGGAAATCTCTGGAAATGCATGGAAAAAATTAGAATTCCCTTTGATTTTATATGGCATTTTGTAGACTGTACGAATGAGTTATTGCTCAACTTAAGACTAACAAAAGTTGATAAGAGGAAATCCATTGTAATATAAGAGTTGAGGAAGGTTTCTTTCTATCCCCCAGCATTGTTGGATTATTCATAGATAGAATAGAAAAACTCCTAGAAGATGAAGGATGTGTAGGTATGTACAACAAAAAATACGGAAATAATACTAACATGATGCTCATATAAACACAACAGTATTACCTCCTAACCCTCGCCATACACCTTGGATTGGAAAATGAAGCAGATGGGCCCGAAGATGATGGTGATGTAGGTGCTCCAACGTGGTAAACCTTCAATGCACGATCAATCCAACAAGCTAACTTTGCACTTTGCTTGATATGGAAGGGAGATGATTCAAGAACAAAATGGGATTATGAACTCATACGAGCATTTTGAGGGCTCTAAATGGGGAACTTTAACACAAAGAACAAAGGAGCACAATGGAGGCTTACTTAGCTCATGGATTATTTTGGTAGGAGGGGTAAGACTCTATTTATAGTTTTTTTTTTTGAGATGAAATTAATTAAGAAAACTTAATTAATCAGAATTTGTAGAATAGTCATGCACTTTGATAATGCAAATTAAATTAGAATTTTTAATTTGATAGTGGGGGACATGGAAAATAAATATGAAGACTTGGAATAGGATAAGAATATTTAATTTGGAAGTGGGAGACATGGAAAATGAACACGAAGACTTGGAAAATGGGTAAGAATATTTAATTAGATAGTGAAAGATTTAGAAAATGGATAAGAATATTTAATTTGGAAGTTAGAGACATGAAAAATGAATACAAAGACTTGGAAAATGGATAAGAATATTTAATTAGATAGTGGGACACCGTGGAGAATTGATGTGGCATACGATGTGGAGGGTGATGTGGAGGGGTGAGGTGGAAAGGTAGGGTGTAGGATTTGATTAGGTGATAACGTAGGTTAAATGAATTGATTAATATCAATTAATTTTCCATGGATTTTTGTGGGAACGATATGAGGAACGAGATGAAAAGAATTAAGTGTCTACATTAGCCCCTCTTTTGAAGGGTGCTACGATAGTGTTGCCCTTTCAGAGCAAGTAGACAAAAGAAATAGATGATAGATGATGAAAAGAATTAGGTGTCTACAGCAGGGATCTTATTCCTCCTATACGATGTTGATATTGTCTTGGTAACCATCTCTCAAATTTAGAAAAACAATTGAAAGTCCTTCAAATATTTTGCGATAAGACGGCTTTGACAATCAACATTTGTGACACCAAATTTTTTTGATTGCGAAATCTAGGAAAACAAATTACTCATCAACTGGTTTTAATAACCATACCCTTGAATTAATTCCTATACAAACCTTGGCATTGACCTCAATCATAAATTGCATTAGAATACTAGTATTTTGAAAATAATCTATGTAGTTTGGAAGGCCTTTAAAGGTCTGAAAATTGTGTCAAAAGGCTGACCTTTGGAATTGGGACAAGAAAAAGCATTATTCTATGGCATTTGCAGGTTGTGATGTTTGGGGAAGTAGCTTATGTGGAGACAAATGGAACAAATCCAAAAAGTTTGTCATTGATCACTTTAAAGTTATATATAATACACCCCACCTTGTTGACCTCATAGAACCTGGCTTGCTATCCATTGAAAGTGAAGCTCTAAAACATTATTTTTTATATAAAAATAAAATGGTTTAGCTAAGTCAAGATAGACTCCCACCATCGCCCAACAATCATGTTCAACCCCTCTTCAGCTGAAAATGGTTGGAAATAAGACTTGAATAAATGGTTAAACGTATTGGGATATAACTTCAAGATTCGGACAACCTAGTATCAAACATCCAAAACCAAAACTATTGAGAGCCTTTGGAATGATGAACTATGTTGTGAAACTTGTAGATGGAGTCACCCAGGGGGTGTAGGAACAAAGAACATGGATGCTATGCAATTTAAATGAAGTAGAGGACGCTACATATTGTCTAACATCACTTCAAGGTGCTTTTGTTCTTTGTGTGTCACCTTGCCTTGTAGTTATTGTCAATTTAACTGTTGTTCTAAATAAATTACAAGATTTTTCCAAACAATCTGGCATATCCCATCAATTGATGATTTTGCTGTACTACAATATCTATCTACTCATTAAAAAATTTATAACAAAAGAAAAAAGTGTTGGGTGTCTGTTTATTTGACATTGATAATAACTGTGAGACAAGGAAGGTATACAATGCAATACAAAGGCTAAAACCGCTTGCCAATCTGGAAGCAGAATTCGGGATGCTAGTCCCCAGGTTGATGTGTTAGCATCCTCCTCTCTGGTACTAACGTTGCTTCGAGATGCTTGTGTGCTTTGAGGGTCTCTGTACCTTGTGATTGTTGCCAATGTAAGTATTGCTCTTAAAAGTTTCAAGCATGTTCCAAACAAAGTTGCCATATCCTACCGATTGAGGATTTTGTTTTGCTATAATATGAAACTATCTGTCTGATTTACAATGATATTGGGCTTAATTACACAAAGATTTGTGATTGTAAATGAATACATGAAACCTTAAATCATGACAATCAAAGCTTGGAGACAATTATTTGTTTGCTTTTACATGTTTGTTGGCAGTTATTTAATTTCTAGAGTGTATTGACATTAATTTATATGGGTGTATTTCAGCTACGGGATGACCTTTGCACAAAGACGACACAACTAGCAAGTAAAGTTTTTGTATTTTTTCCTTCTCACTCTTGATGTTGTGAGTAGAGAGGCAGAGCTTAAAAAGTAGTACTGGATGGTGAAGCGAGTGGTGCGATGGTGACATATAAGGGTAGTAGAAATGTGTATGAGGAGAACATTAGGGAGGGGGGATGACTAATGACAAAATAATTATTACAATGTTGCTTGGATCAATCAAGGATGACGTAGGTAGATGGAATAACAATAGATTGTGTTTTTGCCAACTAACTGAGTTTGAATTATTTCATTCTAATTTGGGATCTGTTTTTGTTCAAAATTCAGGAAAAAATATAGAAAATGCCAACCAAATCGCAGAGCTAAAAAATCAGGTTAGTTTCTGAGGACTGCAGAACTTTGTATCGTATCACTTGGCATTAGAAATAATCTTTCGTTCTTACATTTAGGTAGGAGATGAATCAAGCTTTTCTTTATGAAATAAAATGTTTCACATGATTATTCAAGAGCTGCCGTAACAGCTCTTGGTCATATGTGGTAATTAATATCATTTCTTTGTTTTGTTCTTTTTTCCTTTTCTACATTTTGAAAAATTCAAGAATCATACTGTCTCCATAATATAACTCAATGTATTTCCTTTCTATATTATAAAATTCTTTCTTTCATTATTTGTAGTATGCTTTGTTGAAGGCTCACCAATTATATAGATTTTGCATTAAACTAAATATCTTAAATTAAATAAAACATAATAGTAATAATTTTTTTTTGTTCATAATTAGATTAAATGCGATCCCTTAAATGGGTACCTATTATACATTGCATGATTGCGCATTAAATTACCATCTTTTGGCATTTTACGTTTCCACTCATCTATGGCAAGTGTTTTTCTTTGTACATTCATGTTTCTTGGGTGCTTGACAAGCAGTATTATGGTCTTTACTTATTCATCTGTTGGGAAAAAGGATTCAAAGCCAACCTCTCCATTCTTACCCTAGTTTTTACGGGACGAGTGATTTCCATTTTGCTAAACTATAATATATCCCCTCTATTTATTCATGTATAAGTATTTGTGTTCATCAAATTGTTAATCTCATTTTTTTCTTGCAATTCTCTTCTACCCTCCCGAATTTTTGCCATCAAACTTTTGCTTTTGCATCATACTAGCTACAAAATATTGATGGAAGATGTCCTACACGAGTATCCCATGGGGGCATACCAATTTTGTCAGTTGGAAAATACGAATATCAAAGCATTGAACTACATTTAATTATCTTATGCCAAGCAGTGACGTGTGCACACTAGAAAGCATACGACGGCTTTTCGTGTGCACTTGACTCCTCGTGGGTTTGTAATGTCCCCTTTTCCTGCACCAAAGGCCTAAGGGCCAGGTCGAGTCCAAGCCGTGGTCAAACCCAAGGGGCTGTGGACGCAGGGAGCTATTGGGAAGGGGCCACTTGGTTCTAATATTCAAATGTTGCGTTGAGGGTCACTTTTGGACCATGGTGCCTCAAAGGGGGAAAGTAACTTAAGTTATTTTCTTTTATTTTATTGACCCCTCCATGGAATGAAACGCGTCTAGGTCTATTGGGGCTCTTTTGCCTTGGAAAGTATATAAGGGGCTGGGAGAGAAAGGAGAGGGACTTTTGACATATACATTTTATTGACCCCTTCGTGTGCCGCTGCTGCTGTTGTGCATCTACAGCTTGTGGAGTCAAATCCCATAGGGACCCTAGCTTTGGTGGTGAGAGACCCGTCCCTAGCTAGGAGGGCATTCTTCAGTAGTGAGAGATCTAGCCTAGTCTGTCATTTTGGAGCTGCTTTCATGGCTGTGTGGCAGAGACATTAACAGAGGTTTCAGAGGAAGGATCTCGAGGGTCTTGGGGGCATTTGGGGAAGATAAGTAGAGGGGCTCCAAATCAGATTCACGGCAGCCATTTGGGCTGGGCGTGGCAGCTCGTTGAAGACGCCTCCATCATTTTCCGACCCCATTCCAAGCGAGGCGACTTGCAACCTTTATTTGGAGGTTTTCTAGTTGGTCGTTTTCAGATCTGAAGGTGGAACTATTACTGCCTATATCTGTTAATGTTATTTCCAAAGGCCCTTATTATTGCTCTTGTATCTAGAGGGTTACGAACCTCGGTAGTTTTCCCGCTGTCTAGGGCACGCTGTGCTTTTTCTGGCAGCAGTTTAATCTCTGTAAAAGTCTAAAAACATTTTCCTTATGTCCTTTATAATAATATCAAGCTCTATTTAAATTTTCAAGTATTTCGGGTGGACATTTTGGCAAATATTAAGTTTCTTTAGTTCGCTGCCCCAACTGTAAAAAATATGGTAAAATCAGTATTTTATGTGGCTGCAAGTTTCCAATATTTTGTGCATTTTTAAGTGGTATTCCATTAGGGATATTTTAGTGGTATCATAGTTGTTGTTTCTCCAGCCAGTGTGGGTTAAATATGGTATTTTGGAAAGATCTCAATGTGGGTTTTATGAAGGAAATGTTCACCAACATGGTGAAACAACAGGAAGCCACTAACCTTTATTTGAGTCATCTCACTCAAAATGTGAATCAAAGTAGATCTAGGGACAATAAGGAACATGGTGAGAACATTGATAAAGGGCGGCCAATAGAGGTGATTGATGAGGATTCTTGTTGGAGGAAATACCAAACTTTGAGTAGGGGTTTCAGAGATAATATGCCATTTCCAGAGTATTGCATGATGAAGATTGGTAGCAAGCCCAAACAAGGTCATCATATGTCGGTACCTGAATTACAAAAGAACTCATTTGAAGAAGAAGCTTCTAGAGAAAATGGTATGATTTCCATTGAGCAAAATAATTGCATTAGTGAAACTTTGCTTGTTAGAGAAATTATTCCATCTCAGGAGAAAAAACTTGTTTATACAAGCAAGGAGGATGTAATGGAAACTCTTAAAAAGTGTGAGGAATGGAATAGCAGAGCTAGAGATGCTAGGTTGATAGCAACTCAAGAAAGACAACACATACAAGATTTCAAGGAAATGATGAGGGAAAGTGATGCAAGGAACTCTACACCCATGAAAGAAAACTCTATGGAGAAGCTGACACATGAGGAGGAGCCTCACATGGACACTTGTGTAAAATTGCAGCCTACTGTAATTTCAAAACCAGTAACTGTTGATCAACTTTCAGATACCTTCAACAGGTACTCAGGCAACAATGTTGGGGGCAGCTCAACATATGTTTATCTTGAACACACAGAGGACATTGATGGCCTTTAAGGGTATGAAGAGCACACTAATGTGTCTTATTTATTGTCGCCTATTCCAATTTACTTCCATCATGAGATGCATGGTATGGTAGATGACGAAATCTTCATCATGGATTTTGTTGGACCATTGCTCCAACTATGTGTACAAAAGCATCTGTTGGATGATATATGGTGGCAAGTTTTAGCTCACTCAATAGATACAAGGGCTCAGAGGCATTATAAGCTATGGATCCTGGTAATATGTGGCAGTTATCCAAAATTATCAATTCTGATGTTGAAACCTTTGTGACTGATTTCATAAGCCAAAAAAGGAATTCAAATGTGTCTTTTGGGATTACAAGTGTTGGCAAGCATGATTTCTTCATTGGAGACTCTAGTCAAGAAGGGAGAGTACCTCTCAAAGTACTAACACTGGTTTTCTAATTGTAAAAAGCGGTAGGAGAATATTTTTTAATCATCTTCAACCTGCTGGACTATGTATAAAATAGTCATAATGAGAGGAGAAAATATCAATATGGGACAACAGGGGGAAAGAGGTGAGAGTGGAAATTCGGGGCAGCGGCCTCCCCATTCTTTTCCAGGCCTTTGGGGCTTCACAAACTATTTTTCTTGAAGGATCCAGAAGTTAACCAGGCACAGCAGCCCATAGATATGTCGGATGAGGAGTCTTTTTGGGAGAGGTACCAGAACCTCGAGTGAAGGCCTTCGTAACAACATGTCATTCCAGGAATATTACAAAATGAAGGTTGGCAGTAGACTTAAGAGAGATCAGCAGAAACAGGTACTAGAGATACAGAGGAGATTGGGATAGATCTCCATTCCACACTTCAACGGTTCTAAGAAGTGTATTGCACCATCTTGGTTCCAGAAGTCGAAGACATACTCCAACTCAAATCTTATGTGTGAGGAAGATGCAATTAAGTTTGTAAGTTCGCATCTTAAGGAAGACACTCATGATTGGTGGCATCATGGGCTAGATTACACAGGGACACATACACATTACGACTCATGTAGAGTTCACACAGAGGCTAGTGAGAATATTTGATAGGAGGGACCCTGACAAGTATTTCAGGGAGTGGACTCATTTGAGACAAATCGATCCCATGGATCAGTACATCACAGATTTTTACATATTACCAATCATGGTAACTGATGTCACGAAGAGGAGGTTGATTTTGTTGTTCATATAAGTTTTGACTGATGCTTTCATTGGATTTGTGAAGACATTTGAACCTACTTCTTTGCACGAGGTTGTTAGGAAATCTCAGGACTTGGAGTTATCCACTCCAAAGCCAAGGGCTCCACCTCGCATTCAACAAAGGGAACCTCCATCTGGATCAGACGAATGTCATCAGAGGGACCCTCCACCGAGGCAGCAGGTGGTTAAAAATCCAATCATTTCCAGAGAACACAGAGATGAGTTAAGGTGAAAGAAACTATGTTTTGATTGCCACACACCTTGGATCCCAAGACATGATTGCAGAGGTAGAGGGAAGGCTCAATTCATTGAAGTCTTCAAGGAGAGCAAGGGTGACAGAGGTGAGGAGTTAGAGACTCATGAGATGGATGATGGAGATGGAGTTGCATTCGATAGTGTTGATAAGGGATAGGAGGAGAAGATTTTCCTCGGGAGCTTATAGCCACATTGCCTAGTACTCTAATGTACAAGGCATTTAGGATTAGAGGAGTTATGCAGGGTCAGCGAGTTGGGGTACTCATTGATAGTGGGGAAACCCACAACTATATTGATGCCTCATTGGTTGAGAGGTGAGGACTACAGACAGAGGATTTTGAGGGCCTCAACGGGGTTGTAGCCAATGGAGAGTCTATGAGGTGCACACGGCGGGTTCCCTAAATGAGCATCACGATGGGTAACTATACAGTTACCGATGACCTCCACATCATTTGTATGGGACTGACCAATATAGTTTTGGGAGTGCAGTGGATCCGCTCTCTCGGGGAGTTTCGGACTAACTTTCAGACGATGGAGCTTAAGTTTAAATCCGAGGGCAGGAATGTGATTTTTAGGGGATTATCTATAGGAGAACCTAGGGTGGTTACAGCTGAGGGGATGGAGAGAACGTTCCGGCATGGTGAGGAATTTTATTATCGCGGATCAATGCTGAGTAGGATGGATGTGGAGATGACCAACAATGTTACACATGAGACAGTTACAGAGATTGGGGTTACATGCTCAGATCCTCTGAGTTTATCATCATGTAGGTTATCTAAGGGGTCAATAGACTGGAGATCTCATTTTCTTGTTGAGTACTCCAAGAACTGACACACTTGTGAGATTCTAGATGGTCACATACAGGATGACACCTACAAATTGGAGGATGAGATGATATTCTATCAGGGAAAATTGTACCTTGTGTCAGACTCATGGTTGAGGCTGGAGATATTGCAACATATGCATTGTTCTTTCATGACCAGACACCTGAGCTTCAATGAGACCTACATGGCTCATATCAGAGAGGTTCAGAAGGCATGTGTTGAGGGAGGATATCCCCAACTTCATACAGGGATGTACGGTTTGTCGTTATAAGAAATCGGAGCTTACATGTTCATCATGTTCTGAGTCAATAGGGGATAACACTCCTATGTATTTTACTTCTCCTAGGCATGGTGTGAATTTCACCCATGTGCTAGTCAGTGGAAGGATGGAGTCAACTCATTTACCTAGTTTTTCAGTAGGTTATCACTCATCACAGGAGGTGAACTATGTGGAGTTGACATTTTCAGTTGACCATGTACTGGAATCTTGGGATTTTTCCCCCACGAGACACATCGAGATACATTATGAGGAGTTGTACCCTCACACCAATGTGGGTCATGTGGGAGAGTCAACACACTTTGTGCGTATACGGGTTATTTCACAGGTTGATCCAGGGAGTTCTACAGGATTCAGAGTGGACTTTCATACCCAGGGGTTGATTGGAGAGGCAGTGAGTGATCACATGATGATAGCCTTGCATTGGCATGGATTGGATAGATTGGAAATTTCAGTGCGGGCACCAGTGGAGAGTCGGTTTGGGTATCATTCTACTTCACTGACACCATTACTCTCGATACCATATGGAGGTCATGATGATTGCATGGGGTTTCTTGGTTACTTCGGATTACACCAATCCTTGGTTGACGGCAGTGTGAGGTGGAGAAACTTACTTGGCGTCGGAATTCAACTTTTGCAGTATGACAGGATAATGCTTGGGGTCAAGCATTTCTTGAGAAGGGAGGATTTGTAATGTCCCCTTTTCTTACACCTAAGGCCTAAGGTCCAAGTCGAGTCCCAAATTGTGATCATACCCAAGGGGTTGTGGATGCTGGGGAGCTATTGAGAAGGGGCCGCATGGTACTAATATTCAAATGTTTGTGCATTTGGGGGTCACTTTAGGACCATGACGACTCAAACAGGAGAAAGTAACTTTAGTTATTTTCTTTTATTTTATTGGCCCCTCTGTGGAAAGAAATGTGTCTAGGTCTATTGGGGCTCTTTTTCCGTGGGAAGTATATAAGGAGCTAGGTGAGAAAGGAAAAGGACCTTTTGGCATACATTTTGATTGACACCTTCTCGTGCAGTTGTTGTTGTTGCGCATCTACAGCTTTTGGAGTCAAATCTCATAGGGACACTAGCTTCGATGGTGAGAGACCCATCCTTAGCTAGTAGGGCATTCTTTGATAGTGAGAGATCTACCCTAGTCTGTCATTTTGGAGTTGCTTTCAGGGTCGTGCAGAAGAGACATTAACAGAGGTTTCAGAGGAAGGATCTCGAGGGTCTTGGGGGAATTTGGGGAAGATAATAAAAGGGGATCCAAATCAGATTCACGACAACAATTTGGGTTTGGCGTGGTAGCTCACTGAAGGCCCCTCCATAATTTTATGACCCCATTCCAAGCGAGGCGACTTGCAGCCTTTATTTGGGGGTTTTCCAGTCGTACGTTTTCAGATCTGAAGGTGGAACTATTATTTTCTATATCTTTTAATGTTATTTCCAAAGACCCTTATTACTGCTCTTGTATTTAGAGGGTCATGAACCTCTGAAGTTTTCCATCTATCTAGAGCACGTTGTGCTTTTTCTGGCAACAGTTTGATTTGTGTAAAATTCCCAAAATTAGTTTTATTATGTCCTCTATAATAACATCAAGATCTATTTAAATTGTCAAGTAATTCAGGTGGACATTTTGGCAAATATTAAGTTTCTTTAGTTTGTTGTCCCAACTCTAAAAATATGGTAAAATTAGTATTTTATGTGGCTACAAGTTTTCAATATTTTGTGCATTTTTAAGTGGTATCCCATTAGGGATATTGTCCTGACAAGGTCATGTGGAAGGTGAGGAGATAAGAGAGACGAGGCTAGACCTAAGGATAAAATAAATCAAATCTCCAAGGGGTGTTCGAGTCTCTTGAGATGACAAAATGGTAGAAATATAGGTGGTGGTGGTGGTGGTGGCGGTTCTAGGTCATCCAAAATATGTAATTGTCTATCAACCAAGGCTGGTGAAGGAGTAGAGTGAAAGACTTTGTGTCTCAAACCGGCAAGGATATCGTCTTGAACGTTATTTGGATCCGAAGGAACAGGAACACGCAAGAATCATCCTACCTTAACTGGAATGACTTGGCTATCCACACTCATCCAAGGGTGTAAGGGACTAATCATGGTGCGACACTAGCTAGATTTGAAGCGTAGTGCGGTGGTAACCTGAACTAGGGCTGTATGGATGAAATGGCTTGGGTGGGAGTCATATGGTAGTGTCTTTACTTGTTTTGAAGCTTTGTGAAGTGTGTTTGGTAAATGTTTTTAAAAGCGAGTGCTCGCTGTCCTATGGATCAATGAGTTGTTAATTTGACTTGACGATGTTTTGGAGCGTTGGAATGACTATCTCTTGTTTGTGGGGGTATGTTTTGATGTTGTAGAATGTTTTTATTTTGTTTTTGAATATTTATGCTGACGAAAGTAAATTAAAATAGAATGCACAACTTGCTGGAAATGAAAGTTAACTACCAATTAAATCTACCTTTAGCAATGTATGCAATAAGAAACAAAAACGAATTAATTTCCCACAAAGTTGAAAACTAAATGCAAATGCAAAATTTGGAACCACTCTTTTATCTTTTGGGTAAAATAAATGTATGCAATCAAGAGTGGTTTAAAACCCAAGTATGAAGATGCAAGAAAACTTAAAACAAATCTGAAGCTAAATCCTAGATGTGGGATTTGCCCATAGTAGAAGAGGGTCTAAACCTAGGCTACAAACAATTAAAATTCAAATAGGATCTAAGCTATTTTTTTTTTGTTTCTTCCTATCAATTAATTTTTCAAAATGAAATTAAACAAGATGAATTCAAAGAACTTTAAGCTAAACTATAACAAAAAAATAAGCAAGAACCAACCTCTTTCCATAGACAAATTTGGCTGGGCTGAAGTGTGTTGCTCATACCTTCAGAAGAGCTATCCCCAGTTTTCTCAAGTGACCAAGGCAGCAGTAACAATGAAGAAAGAAAAGATTGAGGCAGCTTGGGTGTACGATGAAGGGAGGATGACAACAGATCTGTGGCTGGTCCAAACAATTCGGAAAGTCCGGTCAGAAATCTCTTATATCCTCTTTGTGGTAGTGATAGATGAGCAAGAATCCTAGAGAGTGCTTTGTATGGGAAGCAATCTCCTCTTTGGCTCTCTCTCTAGTTAAAATTGCAGGAAGTAGAAGTATGTTATTTGATAATCAAAAAATTCCGGGGGGGATGGAAATGATCGCATGCCTTTTCTTAAAAGAGAAGCTCTCAATCAATCCCAATCTTAATTGGAGATCAAAATCTAATCTACGATTAAGATTATATTACGTGGGAGTGAACTAGAGTGAGGTAAAGGATTGGAGATGTGAGTTGAGGCTCAAATAAGGAAAAACATGGATGTGACTTAAGAATTAACTTAGAAGATCATGTCTGTGCAACAAGGGGAAGAAAACATGCAAGGCGTGATGGAACTGCTGGAAGGCAAAATGGAACTGCTGGAATGTGAAATGAATATGACGTGGTGGTTAGTGGGACTGCGAAGGGGTGAGTGCGAACTGCCCCATTTTTGGCGCATATTTCAAAGGGGCTAGAAAAGAGGGGAGAAAGACAAACCCTTCTTCTTGGCAGACAGGGCCGGCTAGAAAGAGCCAAGTTTGGACAAAAAAGGCAAAATAAGCAAGAGTAAGGGTGAGCAAGTGGTTTGAGCATTTGAAACACCTTGTCATATTTTGGAGGTCCTCATTTATCATCATTGGGTTTTTAAAATATTGCATTGTACAAAATTGGGTGCGTATATGAACTACAATGCCATTGGCTTATCTATTTATTTTGGTTATGCAACTGTGGATCACCTTGTCAACATTCACTTAAGATTAAAAGTCAAAAACAGATAGTTGATGTTATGAATTCCTTCAATGTTTGCATGCATCTGTTTGGAACAAACATCCACCTCAGAAAATGAAGAAAAAACAACATATGAAATTATTTCCAAGCTAATATCCCAAAGTACCCAAAACTTCCTTCATATAGAATTTTTGATTTTAGGGTCATAAGATTAGAAAGAGAATGGGTCAATATTGACTGACTCTCAAAAAAACGAGTTTTTAATATGCCCAAGCAAAAAGTGAGAAACTGTGCTTGTCATTATTTCAATTTGGAGGTTTTTTTCTAGTGTTGTATATATAAAAATATTAAAGTAAATACATTTTTTGTGCCGAAACCTCTGAAGTCTCCTTTTCTCATCTCGTCATCATTCCCATCACATTACCCGTGTCTCATTTCTGGCAACTATACCTTGCACCTCTTATGGATAATGTGCCTCTTTGCATTTGGAAGATGTGGCTTTGCCGTCATATATGGTTCTATAAAAGATGCAATTGTTCTTGCAGGCCTATTGTGAATCTAATTTTGACATTAGCGTGTGGGCTTTATTCGATGATGATGGTAAGAATTCTTCTTTTCGCAATACTTAATCTGTTAGAATGTTGCTTAATTGTAACAATGTTTTAAGAATGTTTTGATGATGTGTTAAGGAAAAATACTAATGGACTGACTCACAGATAGAGAAATGTCAATCCTATTATTTATTTACCTTGAAAAGAGCATTATGCTATTGTCCGATCAACCATGTTTAGCCTTAATATCCATTATGAATATTTTACTTGAAAAGCTGGAGTTCATGCAACTCTTTTTAAGGGACTCCACAAGATTATGATGAGAGCTTTTATCTTCATTAATAGGTTCCTTCTTGTGGCTATCCTTACCCTCTTCAACATTTCCCATCATTTCTGTCATTTCATGTTCAATCATAAAGCACGAAACTAACATCATCAACATCCAATGTCTACTTATGATTCCTAGGTCTTATGATGATATCATTTGAGTCTCCTCTCCATCTCCTTGTCTTTTATTCTCTTCTTGTAATGGTAGGAGAGCTATTCAGAAGTAAGTACTAGCAAAGCAGCTGATTGTGATGGGCTTTAGGTGGAGTTCCTCAAATATGGAGTGAATTCACTTGCCTTATGGTAGAGCTATTAAATGATTTTGTTCTATAGGGTTCCCTCATCTTGGTTGCAATACATCATTCGTCCCATTCATAAGTTGGGGGATGGTTCTAAGTCTAACCCAAATTACATGACTATCATGATTGGACATACATTTTCCCAGGTTTATGCTATGGTATTGGATATGAAGCTCTCTGGTGATTGGAGAGTGGCAGTCCTTGAGTGAAGAGACATGTAGGCTTAAAGAGTGACTTCCAAACTATCGACCATATTTTTACTCCCTGTGCTATTATTGAGGGTTGAAAATTTCCTTCCAAAGTATTTTGTTGTTTTCTAGACTTTAGGAGGCCTTTGTCTTAGTTTCGAGGCATCCGCTTTTCCAGAATTTGTGTGATATAGTATTTTTGATTCCTTCATTACTGCCGTCATGAGACCATGGGACAATTATTGGCCAATCCTAGACCCTCCATGGTCTTGTTGACTTTTTTAAGAGCACAATTGGAGTTAAACAAGCATGCCCTCTCTCGCTGATTCTCTTTGGTATTTACATAGATGAGTTCTGCTTTTCCAGAATTTGTGTGATATTGGTATTTTTGATTCCTTCATGACTGCCATCATGAGACCATGACACAATCGTTGGCCAATCCTAGACCCTCCATGGTCTTGTTGACTTTGTTAAGAGCACAATTGGAGTTAAACAAGCATGCTCTCTCTCGCTGATTCTCTTTGGTATTTACATAGATGAGTTTGATGCTGGTTGTTTGTTACATCATGTTCGGATTGCCATACTATTTGTTGATGATGTGGTCTTCTTTCTCACTCTCTTTTCAATCTACGAAGGCAACTTGATGCTCTTGCTAAGTTTTGCGGCTTCCCTAGTTAGTGGTCAACCTTAGTAAGACTAAGGTCATGGCCTTCAACACCTCCAAGGATGCTCTTTCTGGATTTCAGTTCCTCTACAAAGGGGAACTTGTGGAGATCACACCAGTTTACACCTATTTAGGTGTGTAGTTTATTCGGCCATCTTTTAGCCTAAAGCCTACCGCACAATCGCATTTTCGTAAGGTGTATGCACTCACTTCCTGTTTTGGAGTGCCAAATGTTTCAGATAGATTTTCAGGGGATCCCTTCAAAGATGCGCCTCTTCAATGTGGTTATAAAACCCACAAATCTTTATGGGTCAAAGGTTTGGATCCCTGGTTTGGGATCTAGTGAGTGGGAATAAATTGAGAGGGTTCAAATTTCCATCTTTCAGTGGTAGGATTCATTGCAAATGGACAGTTTCCTTGCACATTGTCCAGGTTGACCTTGCTGCTCAACCCCTTTGCCTCAAAGTTATATTCAGGTTTACTTTCTCCATTCTCATATTAAGATGCATAGGTGATTCAACCTTTGGTCACGACGGATACCCATATCTGGCCCTTTGTTCTTCATAGTTGGTTGCCTCCATCTGGCTCTTTAGGTGTTGATGTAGTGTGTATTTTGAGACCAGTTTGCTTCTTCAATCCATTGGCATCTCTATTGATTGACTCCATCCTAATCGATACTGCTTGAATGGAAAACTACACCTCTTACCTTACACACTTGACTTCTAAATGGGGTTGCGGTAGCCAAAGGATCAAAGAAAGGTGGGCTCAAGGATTCTGTTGGTGGGGTAGATTTGGCTGAGGTGGTTGGTTGGCTTGGGCTTGTTGTTGCAAGAGTTCTATTTGCATGGGATTTTTGATCCCGGAATTGCTGAGTTGCCACTTAGTGCATGTCGAGGGATTCAAATTGGAGAACTAAGAGACGGGAATGAGGTGTAGATTGAAGGCCTAATTGAAAAAGTTTCTAGTCAACACTATTTTGTTTTGAGGTCACAAGGCCTGTTTGCATGAAACATGGGATTCACCCAGCGCTGAGGGGTATGGATATAGTTATCAGAAGACATGACAGGAATACAAAGAAAAATAAGCAGAAAGAGAGACTTTCTAGATAGGTCCTACAAAGGAACACATTGGGTAGTATTGTCTAGAAGGAAGCAAGACAGACATGAAGAGTAGCTTGTGCTCAGAGTAGCGCATGCCTCCAAATTCTAATTTTAATACTGAAAAGTACTGTTATAATCTAATCCCAACATCAAACAAGTTTGGGTTAGATTATCTGGTCTTCCAGCTGAATATTGGAAGTTTTCATGGAGATCGGAAATACTTTGGGAACTTATATGATGATGGCGGACACCTCATGGAAGTTGGACCAAATGATTTATGCACGCATATGTGTGCTAATGGATCTCAACCAGCCCTTACCACAAAAGATTTCCCTGGCAGTGGAAGATGAGACATGGGAGCAAGTTCTAGATTATGAAAACATCCCATTCTGCTGTCGTAGCTGTCACAAATATGGGCATCTGGTTAGAGATTGTCCTCTCAAAATACCGGACACCACTGTAGAAGGAAGAAAACAGGAAGAATTTATCAAACCAAAGGGGAATAAGACAGCCAAAGAGGATCCTCCAGCGAAAATGGAAGTAAGTAGCCACAATAGATTTGCTAGTTTGCAACAGCTACAAGAGGAAGAAGGCAATGGGGCTTTCATGGAATCCCAAGTTCCAGAAACACAGCCTAATCAGTCTTTTCAACATGAACAAAACATGGATCAGCAAAAGGAAGAAAATCAGAATCAGCTGGTGGTTATTCAGCAGTAAACCAATTCTGACATTATAGGGAGAAATATAAAGAGCTATTAGAGGAAGACCAAATACGAAGACAAGTTTTTGGATGTAGATCAACAGGCAGTGGTACCTAAAAACATGGATAAAGCACTCATTCTATTCGATCAAGATAAAGGGTAAACAAATTGATGAGTCCATATTGGGTGTTACTCAAGAAAAAAGTAAAAAGCTAAAAGTTGATAAAAATATCAAACTAGGACGTAAATCAAGTCAAGTATCTCTTCAAAATGAGGGTAAGAAGTTGAGTAATACTGGGATGGTATGGGATTTATCCCAATTTTTCCAAACACCCCCATCATGAAGATAATCACCTGGAATATAAGGGGGCTTAAAGGAAGCCCATCTAAAGTTCATGAGATAAAACGAATGATTAACACTAATTGTCCTCTTGTGGTTTTCATTCAAGAGACTAAAGCCTCTATAGAACTCATCACAATCATTTATGAGAGAATATGACCTAAAGTACATCATCTCGCTTTGAGCTTGCAAGGATCTTCTGGAGGTATTATTACTTTATGGGATCCAAAGGCTGTCATGGTGTTGAATTCATGTGCTATTCAGGGAGGACTCTTAACTCATATGTACTCTAAGGTAGATGCCTAAAATTTTGTGTTAATAAATGTCTATGCCCCTCTGGATGTGGGAGCTAAACAAAAACAATGGAACCAAATCTCATGTATGGCTAATCTGTTTACAGGTACCCCTTATTTTAGGAGGAGACTTTAACACTATTCTCAATTTACAAGAAAAACAAGGTGGAAATAAGCAGTTGGATGCCAACTCTTCAATTATGACTCAACAGATCCAGTCACTCCAATAACTGGATGTTTCAACCGGAAATGGGGTTATGACATGGATGAAGGCAAGGACAACAATGTATCATGGAAAGACTTGACCGGTTTTTAGTTTCTGAAGAATGGTCGCTAAAGGATTTTGTTCGTAAGGCAAAACTTCTGAATAATATTGGCTCAGAGGAAATCTTTTCGGCATCATGTGTCCTTCAGATTCCAATTGATGTGGCTGCGACATGAGAATATCAGAAATTCTATTCAACAGTGGTGGGTGGAAGGAAAGCCAAAGTATGGTACTCAGATGTATTCCTTTGTTAAAAGGTTGGATTACCTTAAGTCCAAACTTAAGAAATGGAATTGGAGTGAGTTTGGAGACATTAAGGTTAGGAAAACATGCATTCTGCTACAATTGGAAGAAATCAATTTTCAAATGCGCCAAAAAGGAAATACAAGTAAATTACTTCAGAAAGAACAACTGTTAAAAGCAGAATTGATTGAATGGGAAATTTGAGAGGAAATAATGTGGAAGCAAAAATCTAGAATCCAAAGGTTAAATTTAGGAGATAGAAATTCTGCATTCTTCCATAAATCATTACTACATAGAAGGGTGCATAATTATATTAATTCTTTGAAGAAAAAAGAGGGACAACATACCTATTCTCTTGAAGAAATGAAACAAGAGGCTGTAATGTTTTTTACCGACTTATTCACAGCTCAACCTCTTCATTTAGAGAACCAACAAAAAGTATTAGATGTTCTTCCCCGGCTGATTTCTCAAGAGGAAAATGAATAACTTATACAACCAGTTATTGAACAGGAATTATACACAATCGTCTTCAGTATGAAAAAGGCAAAACACCTGGGCAGATGGTTTCCCGATTGAATTCTACCAGACTTTTTGGGATACAATAAAGCATGATTTACTTAGTCGTGGAAGAGGCTAGACTATCAAAAGCTATGCTTAAGGAAATAAACAAAACATTCATCACTCTTATTCCAAAATCTGAGGATGGGGCTGACATCTCGGGATATAGGCCTATAGCTTTATGCAATGTTTTATAGAAAATTATCACAAAAGTCATGGCAGAAAGATTAAGACCTCTTTTGTATAAGATTTTATCCCCAGAACAAGGAGGAATTGTTCTAAGACGTCAAATTCATGATGAAATTGTTTTGGCCTAGGAAATTCTGCATTCTATGGAACTCCAGAAATCAACTTCTATGTTTATTAGATTGAATTTATCCAAAGCATATGATAGAGTGGACTGGAAGCTTCTTAGTCAGGTCTTAGCTAAATTTGGTTTTCTGACGACTGGATTAAATGGATAGAGGCATGTTTAACTTCAGTGTCTTTCTCTATGTTACTTAATGGTACACCTACTAATCTTTTTGGAGCTTCCAGGGGAATAAGACATGAGATCCTTTGTCCCCTTTTTATTCATTATTTTGGCAGAATGTTTGGGAAGACTAGCGAATAAAGCTTGTCAAGAAAAAACAATACAAGGTGTGCAACTTGCCAAATCTATAAGGCCTCTATACCATTTTCAGTTTGTTGATGATTCTACTTTGGCAGGGAAAGCCACCCCATTGGAAGCTAAACAATTGGCTAAAATCATGGAAGTATTTTCTTTTGCCACTGGTCAACTGATCAATGAAACAAAATCAAGTATTATTTTTTTCCACTGCTCTATACTACAGGAAGAGAAAATTCTCAAGATCTTCCATTTCAAAAAAGGTTCTCTTCCTATTGAATATTTGGGGGTTCCTCTTTCTGCTAAGCAGAGTAAAGATTGGGAGTGGCTAATAGCGAAGATAAATGGTAAGATGCAAAAATGGACCAATACGTGGCTATCTACAACAGACAAAATGACTTTGGTTAAGGCTGTCCTTCACGTTGTTCCACTTTATGTTTCATCCATTCTTAATATTCCTAAATCAGTTTAAAAAAAATTGATGCTATTTGTCAGGTCTTTTTGTGGAGTGGGACACAAAACCAGAAAAAATGGTCCTTAGTAAATTGGGACTCTTTGTTGCCCTAAAAAGGAAGGTGGATTAGGTTTCAGATCAATAGCTAAACAAGCACAGGCTCTTGTTGATAAATTTTACTGGAGGCTGATCACAACTCCAAATGAATTGTGGGCTGTTAATATCAGAGCCAAATACCTGGAAAATCATCCACTAGAACATATTATTAGATTGTCCCTTCCAAAAAAAGGATCTTTGATTCTGGCTGTTATTAAAATGGGGGAATGCATTATAAAAAAAAAAATCTTTTGGATAGTGAATAATGGGCATGAGGCTTATTTTTGGCTGGATTCATGGGATGGCCAGCCTCCTTTAATCCACTAATTTCCTCATTACATAATGTTATGGAAGCAATGCATGAAAAAGGATGGACACGAGTCATGCATTATACTAGACAAGCGTCTCTACCTTGGGAGATGCTGGATTCCCACTCATGAATGGCCTATTTCTTTTGGGCAACAAGATCATGCTTTGATCAACCAAATATTGAAAAAGTACTCTCTTTCTTCTTCTAATGAACCAGATCTAATAGGATGGGGGAATACTTCAACATGAGAATATATAGTTCATTCAAGATATGAGGCGTTAACTAAAAGTATCTCTCACCCTCTTCAAGCTATGTTTAAGTAGATATGGCAGCCAACAATATGGCCCAAGGTTAGTTTTTTTATTTGGCTCTTGGCCCATGGAAAAATTCTCACAGGCGACAGACTTATGAAGAGAGGTTTCTATGACCCATTTAGATGTACACTATGTTGGAATGATGAGGAGACTAAACATCATCTTTTCTTCCTCTGTTTGTGGGTCATACCTTTATGGCAATCTCTTGCAAATATGTTTCGTATACATTACTATGGAATTCACTCTTTTGAGCAATTGATGAAAGATTGACAAGAAGATATCCCAAAAGGACACAATTTACTCCATGCTCTATGGACATGTATTTCTTTGTTAATTTGGAATATATGGAAGGAAAGGAATAAAATAATTTTCAAGCAAGAGATTACAAAGAGGGGGTATGTATGGCAAAAAAACTATAATTAATATGGCAGAAACTATCAAGCAAAAAGTTTCCCTTCCCTCTACTCTTATTTCAGAATGGGTTAATATATGTAAGGTGCTATCTTTATAGTATATTAGTTCCACTCTTCCTGTCTTTAAAATTAAAAAGAGAGAAGACAAACAACAAACATGGGTTCCTCCTCCTATGCAGTTTCGTAAATTGAATACGGATGGGGCTTCCAGGGGAAATCCGGGAAAGGCAGCGATGGGGGGTATTGGAAGAACTCATGATGGGAAAGTTGCTTTTATGTTTGCTGAAAATCTGGGAACCACTACTAATAATATTGCTGAGGTCAGAGCTGTTTATAGGGGTCTGCAAGCAGCTATTAAGTGTGGGTGGACTCAGGTGCAAGTGGAATATGATTCCAAGATCATTGTTAGGGTGCTGACCATTACTGAGAAATAAAGGAGTTCAAACTGACAGATTGCGAGAGAAATAAGTAAAATCAAAGGTTTGCAGGCAAAGTTTCAGACTATGCAAATCAATCATATACCTAGACAGAGAAATCAAGTGGTAGATGCATTGGCAAATTGGGCTCTGGACAATCATGATATAAGTTGTTATGGCGATCCTCCTCTTTTGTGGCCTCAACGAGATCAGGAAGATGCGATAGCTTTTTTAAAATGCTTTTATTTTTACTGAAAATCTGGGAACCACTACTAATAATATTGCTGAGGTCAGAGCTGTTTATAGGGGTCTGCAAGCAGCTATTAAGTGTGGGTGGACTTAGGTGCAGGTGGAATATGATTCCAAGATCATTGTTAGGGTGCTGACCATTACTGAGAAACAAAGGAGTTCAAACTGGCAGATTGCAAGAGAAACAAGTAAAATCAAAGGTCTGTAGGCAAAGTTTCAGACTATGCAAATCAATCATATACCTAGACAGAGAAATCAAGTGGCAGATGCATTGGCAAATTGGGCTCTGGACAATCATATGTCATGTCTTAAATCATATTTTAGAACAAGGCTCTAACCTTAAAATTCATTCTTCTTAAGTATATGTCATGTCAGTACTTTCCTTGTCTTTGCATCCTCTTATTGTAGAATACTCCCTCCGTGTTCACTTCCTTTTTCGTATCCTCTTCAAATGGTGGATTGGCCAAAGTAAAAGACCCCTACGCAGGAAGGCATGCTATTTTTAGTAAGTGCGTTGCGGATGTCAGGATGCGACAAAACTAGTCTTGGAACTTTGGGTTTTATTCCGGGGTTCCACACTCGGCGTTTGAGTAACTTTCATGTCAGTACAATCATGTCATGTCTTAAATTATATTTTTAAAACAAGTCTCTAACCTTAAAATTCATTCTTCTTAAGTATATGTCATGTCAGTACTTTCATTGTCTTTGCATGGCTTATGTTGCCCATTGCCCATTACCCGATGTTCATCGAATAAGTTGTTCCTTCAAACTTACCTCATTGCCAAGTTGATTCCCAACAACTTGGCACAAAATATTCCTTCACTGCGACTGCCTCCTAATCGTACACCATTTGGAATGGTGTGTGGCCTATAGTCACTTTGTAGGCTGTACGATAGGCCCACAACTTGGAGGTAGGCATTCTTCCGAATCCTCACCCTAATGCCGCACAACTTCTGGATCACTGAGATTAATACTTTATTAGTGGCCTTTGCTTGGCCATTTGCTCGTGGGTAACAAGGACTGAAGAGTGAATGGAAGAACCGAAATTCTGACATCATCAACTGCATTCAATGGTTGACAAAATGCCCACCTCGATCACTTGTGATCTATCTTGGAAATCCAAATAGAGTGACTACTTGCTCATAGATGAATTTAGACGTAATTTGTGCGCTATTGTCTGGCAAGGCTCTTGCTTTAGCTCACTTCGTTAAATAGTGAGTGGCAGCCACTACATATACTTGCATGGATGAGCATTGCTGAATTTCAAAACTCCAGTGAAATACAAGTCCCATGGTTCAAAAAGTTCACGAGGCTTAGACAATGATAGAGGCATAAGGTCCCTTTTAAGCAGCTTCGCAGTACTCTGGTAGGTATCACATCTCAATCCCCATTCCTTGACATCTTGGTGTAATCGGCCACCACAGACCTGCTAGGAGTACTTTTGTTGCTGTAGCACCAGGTCCCATGTGGCCTCCCCCTGGATCTTCATGCGTTTCTTGGAGTGCGTCATGGATCTCTTCCTTCATTACACACCCGTTGCAACAATGGTTAGGTGCCATCCTATACAATGCCATCGGTAAGAAAATAGACTCTTTTCTTACCTTTAAAGAAAGTGTTGATTTCATGGTCTCTGCAATTCCGGTCTTTGAAGATCTTGAGTCCCTGCGTGTCCATGCCCGTAACCCGGGCGATAAACTGCTCTGAAATCTCCATTTCCATCCTCCGAACAACAACCCTTCTATTATTCCAGGCCTTTCTGAACTCCATGGTGAGAGAGGGGTCATGCCCTTTCAGCTTGGAGATATACTCCCTAAAGCCCCTAATTCCAAGCATGTGCCACATCGAAGGATTGTTAACGATAGCCCCATGACTCGAAGGTTCAACACGAACTCTGTCACCATCCACGGCTTCTCTGTTTACTCTCCAACACCAAACCAGTCGCTCAACAATTCTGTAAGGTTCGAAATGAATGAAAATCCCCATATTGATTCCACAGCACTTAAGCTCCCTGCCTTGACATGCACACATTTATTACCATTACGGGGACTGTGTGTGATACTATAATTTTCAAATGCTTTAAGATGTTCCCTAACATCCTGTAATATATTGCCAAGTGTCCAGTTCTGGATGAGATTCCTTTTAAGGGTGTTCACAATGAGCAACGAGATTCCTTCTCTCTATCTTTATATTGCTGGAATAGCTTTCAATTTATGAGGGGGAGGAGGATGATGTATTGAAAGGAGTTGGTCCGAATATATTCCATTGTGGGTCATGTAAATATTTTTCAGAAATCTAGAAAAGCAAAACAGATTTGAAGCAAATTTATAGTCAAACAAATTTGCAGGCTAATTGAATTCGTATGTTGTCAGAAGCATTAATCATTGTTTGGAGCATACCAACAGAATACTTTGAGGTAAGGGTGCATTCATATTTCAGAAAATTGAAGACTTATAAAGAATGGAAATCAAGATGGGCAGCCTCTCTAAATTTAAGAAATAGGCATGCAGTTGGAACATCCTTGTTGGAAGGACTTATGGAAGAAAGGGATCAGACACTGATTGTAAAGAATTTGACAAGATGTTTATGATAAGCTAATCAATGTGAGTCATAGCAAGGAACAATGTAAAACGTTACAAGAAAGGTATATAGGGGTGAACAATAACTGGCAAGTTATGTAACTGTATAAGGATATAAAGAAACATGGAGGGGCGGTTCAAAAACTGAAGGAGAGTTTGGTACAGACAAGAAACTTACAAATATGATGAAGTAGGCAAGGAAGGAGAAGAACCAGTTTGTTACAGCTCTAAGGTCATTATAAACTTGGATGCTACTTCATCAGGTTCAAGATTATTATTTGTCTCTGTGCAGCCACCACATTAAAATATTGAAGTTGAAGGACATTTTATCAACTTGATTGACAATTCGTCCACGCCATGGTTTCTTGAAGATTTGTTTAATTCAACAATTGATTACAGATGTTGGATGCAGAACAATCTCTTGCTCTACTGGCACCAACATAGATCCTACCTACACAACAAGAAGGCAACGATACTTCTAGTTGCAGAAATGTTTGGAATTATGTGGGATTCCTAATTGTTTGAGGGGTAGATATAGGCGGATAATTGAATGATATTTAAAAGGAGTTTTGATATTTTGAAGAACTTGTTTGAAATTATGAAATCTCATGACTGAAGGAGCTTGTCCATGCAGCCCTTGATAGGCTATACGTATTCTTGATGATCAATCAAATTTTTAGTGAGTTTACACATTATATTCGGTGTTTGTTATCCATACTAACTGGAACTAGACACCACCTAAATAGTTGATGCATAGTGTTCCATATTACATATTACATTTGGTGTTTGTCATCCATGCTAACTGGAACCAGACTCCACCTATATAGTTGATGCATAGTGTAAATAATGTAGAATATTCTGCTCTCAATCAGGAACCTGGCATAAAACAGTTGTATTGATTTTGTGAGGTTTTTCTGCTCTGAATGCAGTGTGCAATTATAAGGACCACTGAGTTGGCAGTTGCTGAGGAAAAATTCCATGAGCTTGAGAAGCAAGAACAGGAGCTGGCCAGCCTTTCACCTGTGGCTCTCCTAGAAAACCTTAGAGGCAAGTTTAAAGTTATCCTTGTTAATTTTTTAGGTCAGAAAATGTTATCACTGTTTTAGTATCATACAGTAAATTTTTGTAGTCTATTGCTTGCATTTTTTGACGTAAGATATTACTTTTGCAGATGCAGCTCATATAACTGATGAAGAATCAGAAAAACTATACCATCTCCTCGTGTCCGGTGAAATTGAATTATCCGATTTTATTCAGAACTACAGAAAGATGCGTGCAGTCTATCACACACGAACAGTACTTCGTTTAGAAGTTATGGCATCGATGGCTCCTTGATGAAGCTGTCATAGAGCTGCAGAATAGCATAATGCTGGCCAGGAGAAAAAGTTGAAGTTGTATCCTTCTGCATTTCATTGAAAGTGTTTCCAGCGAAGTTTCCCTTTCCAATGCAGGCTGGAAGGAATAGTGTGCCTCCGTGCAGAAAATTCTTTCATATTTCAGTGGGTAAGGCTTATTTGTAAAAAATATTGTGGTTAAAATGAAGCAAGCATTGCATGGAGCTATGAATATGAAGTTGCTCCAGATGATGTTCATCATAATTCTATACTCTGTATAGTATGTCTCATTGATATAAATCTATCTTTTCTGCTGTACAGACTACAATTGTATATGAATATTTTCAAATTTCAAGGCATTTCTGGGATACAAATTGCTAGGTCTGGGTGGTTTTGCGGATTTCTAACCTGATGTAAGTTTGAATGCTGATATGATAAATTTTGCTGAACTTGTGTACATGGCTGAAATTTTTCGAGTAAAGGTTGGACAACTATATTGGTTTTGAAGATGACAAGTTTCAGCTTTGCTGGAGCTGCAATTTATCTCCTATCCCCTTCGAGTAAGAACATGTAAACTTAGCTGTCCACTCTATTTATCCTATAAGCTATGCTTGGGCATGAAGTTGTTTAAAGCCAACCATGTTGCGTGATGAATACTTACGGTAATTTACCCACTACAAGCTAACTGATCACAACAAATTCAAACAAAAATGTCTCTAGGATATGTTGAAATACATTTTTACTTCATCATGTATATTGACTAGCTGCACCCCTTTCCCCATTTATACATGAGCTACTGGCTATTGTTGAGGTCACAATATTTTCTTTGCCTTCAAATTTTTTGGTGTAACCTCTATTTTTCAGTGTACACTGGGGGTGTCGGGGGTCTAGCCCAAAGGATGAGGGCTATAGGGAACATTTCGGGGATGGGTAGGAAACGTCCCCAAATTTTATTTTATTTTATTTTGAAAACATTTCGTGGATCCCATTTTTCTTGTAGGGGACAACAGGGGACCGCGAGCCGTCCCCTGATTGCTAGCACTCAAAAACACATTAAACAAAAAAAACTCAAAAAATTTGCGAGTTTCATGAGTTATGACTCCCCTACAACTGCATAATCTGCCATCAATGTGATGAATGAATTCCAATTGAGTGGAAAGAAGTTGAAGGTCCAACTTAAGCGAGATAACAAACATAGCAAGCCTTATTGAATAGACATGCTTGTCATGCAAAGGGGAGTTTGGATGGATGGTGCTGTTCTTTACAAGTTGAGACTGTTCCATTCAACATGTAACTGTTATATGACCCATTTTTTATGGGTTAAAAAATGGCTTGATCTATGATATTGAATGGAGTAAATGAAGATTTTGGATGCCTCTGTATGTGGCTCCAATGCTATCATATTAAAAAGGCAATAGCTTCTGTCGGTGAAGATTGAAAGGCTTGAAAATTCATGTCATTTATTTGCATATTGCATAGTAGAACATGTGATTTGGGTGCCCTTGTTCATTTTTAAATCGCTTTTTTGGAATAAACCAATATATCATATATGTTTTGGAATTGATTTTTAGTTTTGTTACTACTAGATTAGTGTATGATAATTATTGTTGTGCAGTACTTCTATTCAATATTACAATATTTTATGCTGCAGTGAATTTGAATGTGTTATGGATATGCAATCATTCAGGGCAAATTTTTGTAGTCCACTATGTTTTGGACATGTAATTATGTAAATTACTTGTGTTGAACTCTCTCCTATATCAAGGATGGTGTAATTATTATATATATCCATATTGAATATTATATGAAATGTCAATTCAATTCAAATGTTATGTAATAAGGTTCTATACCATATATGATGAATGCTTTGTCAATGTTATCATATGAAAATTTGAAAGTTGTTATATATTTAAATTTTCCCTTTGTATAATAACCGTCTCTTAAAAAATGCCCTGCACAAAAATTTGTCCTAGAAACCCGGAAATGCATCCCCCCATCCCATGTCGACCCTGTCCCGGAAACGTGGTGGAACAGTGTTGGTGAGAAAATTTGTCGAGTGGACAAATCAGGGGTCTCCACCAATGTTCACGGGGTTATGTCCCTCTGCATTGAATGCTACAACTCCCATTATTGAAAGTACACTAATCCTAATCCTATCTAAATGTTGTGGGTGGCCAAATTGGCTGGGGATCACACAAGGACACTCTATTGAACCTGTGGCAAAGTGCTTGTACAGGAGTAGAAGGGAAGAAATTACAACGATGAAGGGAAAAAGGGAGAAATTATGCAAGGGAGATTATTGCTGTGAGTAGATTGCAGAGCTCTCACCCAGTAACCGGAGTAGTTTGACCTTCAATATAGAGGAAAGCACAGTGAAGCTAGCGGGACCAACGAATTAAAACACCAAGTTTTTAAATTCATCTATCGAGGACACCAAGTTCCTCTCCAATTCCATACAAGATCAACTATGCTTGCAAAGTGCATGAAAGAGAGATAGAGGAAAAACAAGAAAGAGAAATAGAAGAAGTGTAGCTCTATTCCATGTGTAGTGATGAATATAAAGCTTCAACCAAGCTATCACAATGCTACACAGTAAGAGTTCTTCCAAAATCTAGAATTTGAATCCTTTGGAATGAAGAGACCATCTCAATTTATAGCAATTTGAATTGTCTTTTCACCTCCCTCATATGACTCTTCGTTTCAATATTCCACTCGTGACCTTTCGTTTTCCATGAATTAAATATTTCTCTTATAATTTTGAGAAAATGTTTTTTACAAATTTAAAATAGATCACTTAAGTGAATATGATGAAATACAATGATTAAGCTCAATGAAGAATTAGAAAGGAGAGAGAAAAGAGAGTGCGCTGAGATAGAGTCTCGTTTGATCTATAGAGTCCTAGATCAATCTATAGGGCCATATCTAGAGTATAGAACTCCATATCTATATAACTGGGCCGCCCTCTATCTAGAACTTCGGGCCTCTCTATTCTCTGGGCCAGATCCCATCTCCCATCTTGATAGGCATGGGCAGATCTATAGAGAGGGAGCTTAGATGCCATACCATACTAGGGTAGGGCTTGCTTCTATCACGTAGAGAATAGAAGGGCCCTATCTCTCCTTCCTCTACCTCAATGAGTTCTCTATATAGGGGAGCTAAGCGAAGCTCCGGATAGAGAGATAGGCCGCATCTCTCTATATATAGAACTGTCATCGCCAGATCTACATACGAGTATGATTAGCCGGGGCTCCCGGTCGGCCAGATTCTACCAGTAGATTGATTACCAGATCCACCCCCTTCACGGAATACTCCCTCCCCAGATCTGCGCAGTTATAAGTTCTATATATAGGGTGGGGTGGGCAGCGACTGGTCGTCAATGACTAACACCCGAGGGCGGATGAAATCTGGATTGCAGCAATCTGGCGGATGAGATCCGGATTGCAGCGATCCGGGTTGCCGTAATGTCGTGAGTGAGTGATATAGATCCGGGATCCGGACGCGCCGGATGAGGCGTTTCCATAAGCCTATAGATTGGGATCCGCGCCCCTATCTATATATGGCATGACGATGAACCGTTGAGACCAGTATGGCAGTTGAGGGAGGAAAAGAGAAAAGAGAAGAAGATGTTGCCCCTGATAAAGTTTGATGATCCTTGAATGATGATGGAAAGCTCTGATGCGATGAAACTCCCTCAATGTCCTGTTGTGCCAAACTTGCCCCTTGAGAACAACTTGCTATTTTTAGAAAGTACACCTCGGGCAACTTACTATTTTTAGTAAGTGTCATAGTTAGCTTTTCCCAACCTCTGCCGACTATGGTAGCTTGAATTATTTCTTCTTACTGTGTTTATCTCACCTTTCAGACCAACCAACTATTTATAGCAGGGGCTTGTGGAATCACTATTTTTCGTAAGTGTCAATTGCGAGCCGAGATGACCTTTTCGATGACTTTGCCTGCAATACTCCCTCCGTGTTCACTTCCTTTTTCGTATCCTCTTCAAATGGTGGATTGCCCAAAGTAAAAGACCCCTACGCAGGAAGGCATGCTATTTTTAGTAAGTGTGTCGTGGATAGGATGCGACAAAACAAGTCTTGAAACTTTGGGTTTTATTCTGGGGTTCCACAGTCCGCGTTTGAGTAACTCCTCCATCTAAACAAGTGGGAAAATGAAATTTTCATGGCGTGGGCAGAACACTGACAAAAAACACAGCTCTCCATATCCCTAAAAAATAGGGGTTTTGTGGTGCAAAAACGAGTTCACGCGAAACTAGATTTTTCAACGATCATTCCCTCCAATTTTTGCGCGATTTCACCCACTGGAACCTTGAGAAGTGAAGAGGTAGCTTGATGCCTTTTTCACAGATGTTCTTCATGTGACAAGGCAACGTACTGAAAAAACACAACCCTTCATATCCCTAAAAAATAGGGGTTTCATGGTGCAAGAACTAGTTCACGGGAAACTGAATTTTTCGACAATCATTTCCTCCAATTTTCGGTCGATTTTGCCCACTGGAACCCTGAGAAGCGAAGAGGTAGCTCGCTGATTTTTTCCATTACCATGTCATGGCGGCCATTAATGGAGCTTGAAATTTGCAAGTCTAGTTTTTGTTTCCGTTCGCAACGAAATAAATTCCATTGCGATAGGTTTTTGCTTCTGGTGCTTCATGCGAAATTTTACTTCAATTCGACGAATGGTTTGATAGGAAATTGAACTTTGTTCATCGTGGAGCCGGTAGTGAAATTTCTTCGCTGTGAGCATTCCTTGTTGCAAATTGGAGGTTTGAATATGAGTTTTTAATGGCCTTCAAGAGAGAAGAACTCAGCAACAGACGGTTTGTCAATCCGTGCATAGGTTTGCAAGATATTTTTAAATCTTCTTTTTATGGCAATGGGGATTTCCATTGTTGTTCTTCTTTGTTCTTCGTTTCTTCTTCTTATCTGTATGAATTATTCTTCTGAGATTTGTGTATCCCCATGCTGTAGAGGATTTTATTGCCGTGGTGAAGCTGGTTTGAACTTTGACAATGGTGAAGTGGTGGATTGAGGTGTTCTCTGTAACTTTCTTCTGGCAGTGAGAAGCAGCAAGAAGCAACAAGAAACACCAAACAATTAGATTTTTTTTAAATTTTGGAGTTGTAGTTGGGCGCATTTTTTTGTCCCTGACATCCCTCACCTCAAAGGGACTCGAGGGACATCAATTTCCATGATAATATTGGAGACGACACATGTCATTAATCCGACGACAGGGAATGAGTGCTCCAAAATCGGCTGTAAAGCACCGAGGGGCTGGAAGTGGGTCACGTGGGTGACCAAAAGTCTCTCATAGGGGGCTGGGAGCATTTTTCAAGGTTTTATGTCCCTACCCTATTAGGGACTTGAGGGACATCAATTTCCACGGCGGTCCTGGGGGATTTGAGCTCCAAATTGCACCCGGGGGCTGAACTGTCAATCCTGATGGTCGCATGGGGTTCCAGAGGTCGCATAGGGTTCTAGAGGTCACATGGGGGTTGAGCGTATTTTTCCAAGGTTGATGTACTTGACCCTCAGGGACGTCAGGGACATAAAATCTCACCAGGCTCCTGGAGTTGACACGTCCTCCCAAAATTTGGCTAACCCTGAACTTGCTTTAAGAGGGCAACTTGCGATGATGATAACTTGAGCTTCCGATGGAATTTTTTCGGAAATGTTTTATATGATCCTGACTGGAAATGACCTTTTGAATCCAATGGCGAGGGTCTCATGTCTTTATTATTCCATTTGATCCCTAAAAAATCAGATTTTTGATTTGGTACTCCATTTGTGCCTGAGAAAAACTTCCTACAGGCATAATGTGCCAAAGTGTTGTGAAAAATCTAATTTCACCATCTTGTAGGGCTTGGAATTCTCTTTCCGACGATGTTTTGTTTTGCTCCTAACTCCATCCGGAGCTCCCAGAATCACCTTTCGAAACACGACTGTTTTGGCCTGTGCACTAACTAGGCCTATGAACCCTAATTCTGGCGAAACTACGCCAACTTCTTCGAGCCCTTCCAAAATCTTCCTAAATCATCTCCATGATGTCTTAAGACCTTTGAATCACCTCCACATCCGCTTTGGCTTTTCTGCTCCGGTCCATGGGGTTGCTCTAGCCTTAGGAAGACCAGTGATAGCCCTTCCCACAACTGCTTGTAGCTTGCAACTTTTAATGAAATCCTAAAATCACCGAGGGGGAATGAATGGACTTTCCTAAATCACTAAGGGGGATGAGACAACGTTAATTCAGAGGTCATTGGATTGACTTGGCAAACCCGGGGCGCCTCAGAATGATAAAACATGAAAATTTTACTATAGGGGGTATCGTTGTCATGCTTGGAAATTGTCAATTTCCTTGTTGCACATTTGCACGACAACACATAGGTTAGTTTGTACAAATACAAACTAGTACTTCAAACATTTTTTAACTACAGAAGCAAGAGGTGGAGGTTGATCCAAATTGCAACTTGCTTCAGCAATGGTTTGTAGACAGTAATTCCATGCATAACATTATAAATGAATTCTCAGTTGGTGCGGTTGTACTAGAGAAAGAAAAACATTAGTAATGAATTCTCACTTGGTGCAGTTGTACTGGAGAAAGATAAACATTAGAGATGAATTCTCACTTGGTGCAGTTTAATTGGAGAGAAACACGTTCAAAGTTGAAAATATGATGATTGTTATGGGATGAACAAGATGCAGATTGGAAGTTTGTAATGCACAATAAACTCTCACCAATGACCATCATGTAACGAATTTGATTGGAATATCTGTAAATCAACATAGTTAGTAGAAGAGACCAAATATGATCGGTGGAGGATGATACAAAAAATTGCTGAAAAGCATATCAAAGTTATTTATAAATTGTGAAGCTCTTCCTAAAATTAACAAAATGTCATCTTCACTAGTTCTATTGTATTTAGATATTGATGTCCACTAGCTTTAGCCTCTAAATATAAGTAATTCTTGTAAAGATGCACGCAAATATAAACAAACAAACAAAATAGTTCCTTTAATGCCTATCAAACTTGCAAAATTAAATAGGGTACTTGATATATAATTAGGATAAGATATTTTATTCCCAGTTCATCAACTCAAATCTTAACATTATAGAAATTTGACATAAATTAATTAGATTTCCGTATCTTGTACTTCATTTAAAAAACTCTATTATACCTCGGATTGTGATTGTTTAAATGAAGAAAATCGACTCCCTGCATAAAATAAAAGCAAGCAAGTAAATGATTGAAGCAAGCAAAAAGGATAATCAATACAAGAATTTAATTTAGAGAACCATTAGAGAAAATCCATAAAGGTGGGGTTGTGCCTCCTCATCTCCATTACTGTCATGAAAGTTTTACAAGCCAATTTGTGTAAGTGGGGTATTCAAGAACATTGTGGGCTTTTGCGACATTACTACAATACTTTGCAAGCTTATATTGTTCACAAAATTTGAACTACTTGTTTATTATTCTATTAGTTGTAAGATGTCCTGCAACAAATGTATGAGCAATTAAATTAGAAGGGAACTCCAAACACTAAAACCAGTGAAGATAGGGAAGGTGAAACAATTCTTCATTGCTTGAGTCTCTTATATGTGCAGATCCATGTACTGATTTTGTACACCTCGATTTTTGTGGAGCGAATTCAACTTATGCTGAATATGATGTTTGATTGAACCCTTGACGAATTCATATACATAGATTGCTTCTCCAAATGTTGCGGGCCTTGGGATGTTTGGATCGACCTCGAACCTTTGTATACAGATCTTTCATGTTTGTTCAACTTTTGCACTCATGTTTGCCTGATGCTTCAATCACAGGGTGAGTAAAGCATGTCTAAGATCATTTCATTAGTCATACAAACTATGAAGTTTGTTTGATTACTCACATTAACTGAATTGTATCATTCTTCATTATCCAATTCCAATCAACCTTTCCGATAAAGAGGCTTTTGGTCTTGAAAAGCTTTAGAACTCAAAAGATGATGAAATAATTCTCCCCACTTTGTCTTAAGAACACAATTTGGCTTTGTTTGACAATTGGAATTTCAACCCTAATTGTCACTTTTCTTGCTTCCCCATCTTATTATGCTTACCTTTTGCAACATGATATCTTTATCTAACTTTTCTTGAATGTGTGGTGCAAAATCATCAATAGAAAGTTACAGTTGGCCTATTTCTTTATTATCTAGTATAAAAGGCTAAAAAAGACTTAATTTCTCAACATCCACAACTAAATATATCTTTCTAATTTGAATGCACACTAGCATCCACTTTGTTCAAAAATCTCAAAAAGACCATACCTATGTGGTTTAAGCTTCTTAGGGTGGTCTTGAAGTCTTCCTTTTCTCAAGTAAAGACATACCTTGTCCCCAACTTGGAACTTGAGGGTGATTCCATGATTTAATTTAATTTAATTCATATATTAATGTCCACATAAGGCCAAGTTTTCCCATATGGGATTGCAAAAGAAACAATGTAAAGAAGATGAGAGAAACACAATAACACACCACAAAGAATACAAAAGAGAGAACTTTAATCTAAAAGGAGTAAATGGAAAGCAACATTCCAACATAATAGAAGATAAAAAAGAGGGCCTTTGGTAGTGAGATGAATCTTTTTGTTCTCAAGAAACACTTTTGATACTCAAGTTGGTGAAGAAGATTGTGATGGGTGTGAGGCCATGTGAACCATGGAGTTTGCGACGTCTTATTGGTCTATAATATAACTTTGGAAGGTGGCCACAAGGCCTCTTCCTATTGATGTTGTGAGATAATTGGTGTATATACCTAAAATAATCCCTCTTACCAACCATCCCTTCATCACATCCAACCTTATAACATCCCACATACCCCTTCGTCGTGATTAATTTCTCTAATTGAACATCTAATTACATCATCTCATATTTTATAAATTTAATATTCTTAGCTACCTACACTCACCTACTGACCCAACTTGTCCTACAAATCACCATACTAACCCATAATTAAGTCCCTAATAACATCTAGATGATTATTAACTAATCTTAGAACTCTCCACCACCTTTTTAGAATTCTCTAATTCTAGAGCTTTCCTCTTCTATCACCTTCCATGGATTTTTAATTCATAAAAATATCTTCCGCTTTAGAATCTTCATCCTCTCAACCAATCTCCACCATTGATCTAATCCAACATGGATTCTTCCTAGCCATCCATTTTCCTATAAATTAAGCCACCACCCTCCATGCAAGCTAATAAATGAAAGTGGAAGCACACCAAGTTATTGTGACCTTGATCATCAATCCCAAACCATCATCCTTCATTAATCCATCATCAAGTTTCTAAGGGGAAATGCTTACGAAATCCACACACAAACTCCACATTTGAAGCAACCAACATCACTCCATCATCTTTGAGAAAATCCAATAATCACAAGGGAGTTATATTCGAGTAAGTGAAGGTATATTTCCTATCCCTTGTTTTCTCAATTTGAGGTTTGCAATTGAGTTAGAGTAGAGAGATTTGGTATTACATCTATGAGTTCTTAGTTTTTGCTCTAATTTTCTTGCACACAATTGGAAGTAGGGTGTAATTAACCTAGTGTAGGACCCTCTTGGGGACTTATGTCTGAAAAGCCATAAAAAAAGGTCAAATATGAATTATGTCTAAAAATCCATTGACAAAGGTCGAACATATCCCATAGAAATAGGGCTAAGAATCTCCGGTCTTCGTAAGACATGAATGTCTGGAGAGATCCAAGAGAATCTTTGAAGAGGCAAAATAATCGTCCCCTTATCTCGTTATAAGGAAAGCATATGAAAAGAAAATGATATTCGGTCTTTGACTTCAAAGAGGAAATATGACAGATACAATCGTCCTGAGGGATATGTCGGTCTATCTCAATGTGAAGTTGATGGGAGAAAACTATGAGATGAGATAGGGGAACCCTCAGGTTACAAGGTTACCATAGTTTTTTGTACCTTAGGATTGGATGAGCCTATCACTAAATGTGAAGACATAAGTCTGAATCATATTGAAGTTTTGTGGTGATAAACTCTTTAGGTTAAAACCATGTGGATTGGAGGTATGATTTATAAATATCATTACAAATGCCATTTTTTATTTCTCTTTTGGAGATTGAGAGCATCCAGTGGGAAGCTATGTCGAGGTGGCATGCGAATGTTAAGATCATTGAATTGAAGTAATGAAGAGGCCCTTACATATCAACATGAATCAATCCCACTATTTTCTTGTTCTGTAGAATATATTGAAAGTAAGGTATTTATACTTAAGGAGACCACCCTGACATTAACCCTGAAAATCAAAGTCTATGAATCATTGTTATCACATGAAAGTTCACCGAAGCAATGAGTGGTGTTTTGGTGAATTTAGAAAGGATGATGGCACAAGGGACTAATATCTTGGCATAAATATGTCTGGATAACATTGTGAAAATCACTCTTTCTATTTATTTTTGGTCCTCGAATTTAAGGTATGGTATTAAAACCTCACAACCATATAAGAGGGTAGGTGTGACCAATGAATGAAAGAGACGAATCTTTGTTTGAATCACTTGAAACTGAAGCCGAAAACAATACGTTTCAAGGGTGGTGAGAGTTGCATATCCCTTATCTAGTACAACCTATATACATGGAGTCAAGCTAAAGTGCAGTCTAGAGAAGATGATCCCCAAATAAACTATGAAGAGACTACATCAAATCTCACCTTTGCAACTAATAATGACATGGCTTGACTTATAAAATCCACGACACTTGTTTTACCCAAATTAACCCGAACCTTATAAGTAATCAAAAAAGGAGGCCAAGATATCAATTTATTTCTAGTGACCTCTCACTGAGCGAGACATCAAAATAATCAATAGAATCTAGAGGACAAACAATTATGTATTGCACCTAATGTGTGAAATTATTTCCACTAGGTCGTCAATGTAGAGTCTAAAATATGTAGGAGAGAGTGGGAAACCTTGTTTAACACCTATGGTACTTTGGAAAATGCTGCCAAAAATGGTATTATAAAGTGTCATCACAAGAAAACCAAAAATGGGGGAGATCCAAATCCTCAACCGATGAATTGTATCAAATACCTTAAGGAAGTTTACAAAATAACAATATACTCCAAGTTTGTTTTCGTTGGATTCCTTAATGATAGAGGTTAAAGTAAAGATACGATTAGTGATGTTGTGGTTCCTCCTAAAACTTGCTTGCCATTTGGCCCTCAACACCTTTGTCTCTACCCATTTGTAGATATAGATGTCTAGAGAGCCAATTTGTGCCCATACATGATAATGCATTATTTAATAGGATCATTCTTGTCTCCACCCTTGTACATGAGATGGATGATATGGGAGGTCCAAAAATGTAGAAAATGGCGGGTCAATATGTTTTTTTTTCGGAAAAGAGTAAAAATGGGGGTTTTGAAAGGACCCACATCCTTTTACAAAAGGCCCTAAAGGAAAAATACAATAATGAAGCAATACAAGAAGAAAGCCCGCAAACAAAAAAGAATAAGAAGCCACAAAGGCAAAAACCGAGTGAATAAAAAGAAAAGAGCCACAAGCGAGATCAATGAGAAGATGCTGCTGTCACAGCTATAGCCGCGAAACAAAAACCACAGAGAAAGAGAAGAAGAAACCCCATGCATAGCTGCAAGAAGAAAAAGATGCAACCAAGTGGAAAAAAACAAGGAGGGAGAGAGGGGATGCAACCCAAAACAAGCTGCAAGAACGGGAATTGGATGCTACAAAAGATACATCCACAAGTGAAGCTGACCAAGAGGGAGAACGAGGACATAAGGATGAAGGAAATGGAGGAAGGAAAACAAAGATCAATGCTTTCCCTTTGTTCCCTTCTTCGAATGCACTATCTGCCAATTTTTAGGAGAATTATCCTCTGAATCAAGAGGATTGGATTCAGACAAGTTCAAGGTGGCGTAGATCTGTAACTCCTTATCTAGAGGATGGGGACCATCCTTATCTGAATCAGAGTGATCATATTCATGGGTCCGCTTCATCACTGTGGTAGGTCTCTCCAAAGAGGGAGGATGAACCTTTGGTTGCCCCTCCTCATTAGATGTAGTAGTGGCAGATTGTGCTGAAGCCGATGGAGTTGTATCTCCTATTTCTTGAACTTCCGAGTCAGATTCGTCGCTGTCCTCAATATCTAGAGGGTTCCATTGTTTTGGAGTAAATCCTTTTTTCTTTGGATCTTGGGATTTCTTATGAGGGCATGTAACCTGGAGGTGACATGGAGTACTGTAATTCTAACATCTGAAAGCTGTGTTTTCATAATCAAGATTTTGGATGTAAATTGTATCTCCCATCTTGAGAGTCATTTGATCTTGCAATCCTTTATTGAGATCCACTTCTACACAAATCCTGACAAAAGCGAGAAGGCGATTTTGAATTCTCTTGTTATCCTCTTTGATGAACCTCCCTAGGAGATTGCCGATTTTCTTAGTGGCAAACAAAAAGTGAAGGGGAAGATTAGGCAACCTCACTCAAACATGAACGTGTGAGATGGAGAAAGAACTCAGATCAAAATGTGGAAATAATGGGGTAGTGAAAAGGCCTGCTGATCCCCAGAACCAAGGACCCTCTTCATTAACCATTTGATAATCCTCCTCATCATGGAAGTAGACTTTGAAGAAGCCTCAGGAACATAAGAAGTATCTGGGAAAATTTTAGTGGTGATTCTTTGCTAATTCACGAATGTTTAGATTTTTGAAATTTGGATTTGGTGATTTTTAAGAGTTGCATGGAGCAACATTTTACCTTAAAGTTTAGTGACGATTCTTTGCTAATTCACGAATCCAAGCAACGTCTTGCAAGGAAGTCTTAGTGAATATTTTTGACTATATGAGCTTTGCCAAACGATGATTTTGGGATCAGTAGAAGAAAATTGGAAATTAGCTTAATTTTGCAAATAAATTCATGATTTTTTTTTGCAAAAATTAAAACTATAAACTTACCTCTTTCTCATCATTAGAAAGGAAATTTACTCTCATTATTTCATCAAGTGCAGTAGGAATATTAGCATCATAGTTCAAATTATGATAGGCTTCATAATCTCATGCAAGTATATAATTACAACATGACAATGTTGCACCCTCACTGCAAATAATATGTGTTAAATCATGTCGTATCCTGTTGGATATATTTGTACACCAATCAAACTGTTGACAACTTAGGGAACTTAGGATGTAAACAAGAGTCCAATATGGTATGTCCGATTGTCTACCCTACAAGACTATCCTAGCCTAAAAAAATACTATCATGGCCTGGAAAAAAGTGTGTTCAACAACTTGCCTAGATAATCCCCGTCTTGATTTAGAGGTGTTAGCAATGCCTGCACATATATCATTGAGAAAAGGAAAATTCATTATTCAAGTTATGAGCTTATTAATATTGCGATAATAAAAGACTAAATACTGAAAAGCAGATTATTACCTTCGACCTGTATGCCGAAGTGGGCCTCCAGATACTTTTTATCCTTGTATGAGAGAAATGATTTTTTTGTCACAGGGTTGAAATTTTTGTATGGAATCCTGGTTAACCGATGGATATCTTTTGGAGATGTCCCAAAAGAAAATTGTCATGATGGAAGGTTTACTTTGAAGACATATATGGACTTGTTAAAATTGGATAAAAGAAATTGCAGTAAACTGGTGTCAGTGTTGTATTGTGGCATATAAAATATCCCTCAAAACCAACATTTATCAACCCAATCACTGAATGTGTACTTTAGGCTCAACAATGTGCAAATTTAGGGGCACATAAGGTTTTTGAACTGAGTTTTCGGTTTATCTTGTGAGTGGGAACGAGTCTGGGAGGATGTCGAATGGGTAGCCATTTCTAAATTCAGGATTGTAGGACTGTAGGATCTTGATATGGATTGTAGGAGCTTGCACCATGTAGCCCGAAACCTGATTTGATAGATTGGAGCTGTGAGTGGAGTTTGGGGTTGGAGGATGTAGCAAGGATAAATGAGAGAATGAAACAGGGATTGAGGACCCGAGGATATATACAGGCAAGGGAGGGGAAGGGCATGTAGTGGTAAACCAGGGGGTAACTGGACGGGCCGGGAAGGTGTCTGTTTAATAATACAAATGAGTGGATGTAAACAAATGCACTTGGACACACATGTAACCAAACGGTTGTACATGAAGTTGCTAGGCTGCATGTGTAACCGGGTGATTGCATGTGCAATAGAGCGTTTGCAGATGTAGATGCCTGGTTGCATATGTAGTTGCATGGTTGTACATGCATCCAGGCGGTTGCATGTGTAGACAATTGGTTTCCCGTATAGTTAGGCGTATGCATTGCACAATACTGCAATCAGTCAGCTGCATTTCAGGTGATGCAATCGGACATCTGTACGGTTTCATGATTTTTCCCATCTTTTGCTGCGAATCCATTTTTTGTGATATTCACCATTTTTTTGAAAGCCAATGTCAGAGATTTTCCACCCATTATATAATAATTTTTTAGAGGGGGGGTCTTAAAGTGATCCCTGATAAGTATTCATAGTTTTATGTCCATGAGGAATGAATCCACTGAATCAGGGCATTAGCCGACGACCAATCACCATTAAATCAAGAGATAATAGCCCTAGTTTCCAAATTTTGTTTAAAGGTCTGAGATTCTTCATAGTCGATCTCCAAAGTAGGGGATTCAAATGCTTATTCCATAATGTAGGTGCGGGGGGGGGGGGGGGGGAGGAGGAGATGAAGTATCTTTTGTGGAAGTGGCATTTTTAAAAAGTACCTCTTTGAAAGGATCAAAGTTTCACTCTTTGGCTCCACCCAATAAAAGACCGATCATGAAAATCACGAAATCCTACCCAATCTCATAAGAGATGAGTAAGGAATCGTCCTTCAGAGATTTGTTGACAAAAACAAGGTCAATGAGAGCTACCTTACAGTTCAATTTAAGAGAAAGAACTGATTTAAGGTCCTTCCCTTGAGCATTCCATTGGAGCTAGATGAAAAGGGTATTTCCATGTAAAATATGAACTAGAACCTAGAGTGAGTTTGTATTATCTACAGAAGTAGAGCCTGAAGAGAGCTCATCCAATTTTTTGATAGTCATTTTCTCAAGCAATGTGCTATAAAGAAAATTGTCGAACAATTTGAACATTACCTGGGTAGTGTTCATGGCATAACCCAAGTCGGGAGCCTGAGAGGACCCAACGAGCTCATAGATCTTTCCATCCTGAGCCCTATTTATGTATGTGCCGCCATTTCTTGACCCAACCATCAAAGGAAAGGCGGTATTTTTGGTGCCTTGAGTTGAGGATGAGAGCGCAGGATCTCTGTCACCCTTCCTCACTCTTTCACCGCTGATCCCGAGACCTCTTGCAACAACCGTAAACAACATTTGTTATTGCTTTGCCCCAATACACATTTGATAAATGCTTGTGATGGGTCAATATGTTATTAAATAGGTTTGTGATATAGATTGTTAAGATTTTTGTATGTTTTAAAAAATCATATTTAAGGTTTTTCCGCATCATGAGCTTTGTTGGATTGGACCTTGGTGATGAGATGAAGGCTAAGGCAATCAAAGTATAAATGAAATCAAGAAATTTGTGTTGAATCGATTGCTTGGCTAGGCTAAAAGCATAATCAACTAGTTAGGGAGATTATAAATTGCACATAATGGTTTCTTAGGTAGGAAGAGTCCAATTGTTTTTGTAGCAAACCAAAGTTAGTTGAGGATAATTTAGGGCTTGTTCAGGATATAGTTCCTCTTTTTCCTCCTAAGAATGATCCTATAGAATCTTTACATTTAATTTGGTTTGGAGGGTCTATTAAACATACTTTGTTTTGTTGGGCTATGATTTTATTACATATATAGTCATACCAAGCCTTATAAGGACAATTGATGCAAGAACATATGCATTCATATGCTATCCTATATCAACCAAAAAAAACTAATAGTTTTGTGTAACATTTGTGTTGTTGGTAGGCCACATAATCCTAGTGAAATCCATGAAGTATTAGCTGAAGCTGCAAAACACTACTGAAGTTGCACAAGCCTACGACAAGTTGTGGAACACTATTGAAGCTGTGAAGTGCTATGGAGATATGTTTAACACTATTAAAGCCATGAAACTCTACAAGAAACTGTAAGACAATACTGAAGCTAAGAAGTACTGAGGGAAGCCACAAAGAAATATGAGTTTGTTCAAAGCTATGAAGATCTCAGTCAAATAGACATGGTTTTCGTAAAGTCAAGAGATGGGTTTGGGCATTAAATTTGTAATGTTCCATAATTTTAGGAGTTTAGTAGTTAATTTTTGGGTGGATTGAAAACCTATATAAAATAAATCCCAATTACCTTAGGATAAAATAAAGCCCAATTTCCTTAGGAAGGTAGTTGTTGATCAACGAGCATTGAGCTCACAAAAAATTGGTCTACTAATTTTTTATAAATGTATTGTTGAGGGCAAATCATTAGTGATCGGTCTTTATGAGTGTGGTGTTCCTATGAGTTAATTCAATATATTTGATGTTGTGTTTTTGTTTCTAAATTCCAACATGTTCTTATACTTCATTGTGTAATTCCGTGCATATATCTGATGGCTGTGTGGTTCAAAGGATATTTTTCATTGAGCATCCTAACCCATTTGCATTAGATAGTATTAGAGAAAGGTTTTCTTTCCTAACTATTTGAAGCACAATGGATTCTGGAATTTTTCCACATTTACAAGTGTGGGTAGAAAATCAATGTGGACATTTTCTGACAGGTGACTATTGGGTAGAAGGTGTGAGGATTACACAACAAACATTGTCAGTTTTACACAGATGAGAGTTTGGGTAGAAAATCATTGCGAACATCTTCTTCCAACAAGAATATTTTTGGGAAGAAGGTGTTAAGGTTTCAAAGATTGTATATGCTGCATTTGTTTTCAAGGAAACAAAATGGAAAACCAAATAAATGTTGTAAGATGTCATGTATACTAAGGCACAATACTTGAGGACTTGGACACACTTATGAGGAATATGCAAGCTCATTTGGAGGCCATGGAAGCCAAATACCATTGAGGTGTTGTTGTAGAGGATTAAAGTGATAATTAAGCATACACTCCACAAAAAAGAGCACAAGCCACAAGTGAGGAAGAAGAAGATGCACAATTTGATGAACCAGAAGATAGATTTTTACATGTGATTAGTATGACGGGGAGAAGGCTAGGATTGGATACCATGAGTTATTCCGGAAGTCTGAAACTAGAAGAGCTCATCAATTGGATAATGGAACTTGAGAAGTATTTTGAGTATGAGGATATGGAAGATACCTTGTGATTCAAATTTTCTTGCACCAAGTTGAAGGGTCATGCATCTCTTTAGTCAGAGCATATGTAGATAGACAAAGTGCAAAGACAAAAGTCAAAGGTAATGACATGAGATAAAATGGTAGCAAAGCTCAAAGAAAAATTATTTCCCACAAACCACCAACTCATCCATTTCAAGAAATTGTTGAACATGGGACAAAGAGAACTTAGTGTGAAGGAGTATACTAATGAGTTTTATTGAATCACAATTTAGGTGGGTCATGTAGAAGATGATGTAGATAACATCTCTCGATATATGAATGGATTACAAATTATAGTTCAGGATGGATTTGGAATGATCAAAGAACAGTTAATAGGCCATGAATATCAATATGCATTGAAGGTGGAGGAAAAGTTTATGTATGAGTAGTAGAACACTATTTGAGGAAAAGGAAAGGATGAACAAGGTCATGGAAGGTGATGGTAGGGGAAACTATACACATCATGAAGGTGAGAATAATTGGATGGCATGAAATTAAGGAATTACTACGGGAGGAGGAAATATGTCCAGGGGAAGATGATTCTTCAATGTGGAAGAGGTTATAGATTCATGGCCACATGCTATACGTGTGGAGAAACATGGCATAGACCTTTTGAGTGCCCCCACACCTAGAGTGATGGTAAGTGTAACAATGCAAGTACACACATTACATAATCCAATGAAGATGATATGTTAAGACATGGAGAAGACCTGAATATGGGAGAGGTATTGATGTTCAAGAATGTATTGTTGAAACCAACAAAAGAAGCTTGTCTCGAAAAAAGGAAGAATTTGTTTAGACCAACATGTAAGTCAGAAGGTAAAGTCTAAAAGTTGATATTAGGTAGTGGTGTCATCGAAAATTTGGTTTCATAAGACATGGTGGATACAATGGGGTTTAATAGGATTATGCATCCTAATCTGTATAAAGTTTCATGGTTATAGAAGGGCCAAACTCTTGGTGTTTGAATAATGTTTGGTCAATCTATAGATAAGGAGATACAAAGATGAAGTTATGTGAAAAATCATAACTATGGATGCATGTCTTTTTCTTCTTGGAAGGCCATGAAAATTTGACTAGAAGGTGAAACATGATGGCCACACAAACCCTTACAATTTCATGAAGGATGGGAAAGAATACACATTGAACCTAATGCAGGAAAAGAGTGAAGGAGAAAAGTAGGGACAAAATGTTTTATTAGTTTTAGGGAACCATTTCTTAAGTGAGAAAAAATAGAATAGTGCATCTTTTATGTTGATAGTGAATCCCACACAAAGAGAAAGTACATGTAAAATGGAAGAGAAATGAAATGATACCACATGAAGTGAAGGATGTGTTGGGAGAGTTTGCAGGAGATAGTTTCAAGAAATTTACCCCAAGCGTTACTGCTTATGAGAAAAATAAGTCCCCACATTGATTTTATCCTAGGATCAAGTTTTCCAAGTAAGGTGGTATACGAGATGATGCCACAAGAGAATACAAAGATACAAAAGTAAGTACAAGATTGTTTTTATAGAGGAATGATCAAAGAGAGTATGAGCTCATGTAAAGCACCAATATTTCTAACATTGAAGACAAGTGGTGAGTGGAATATATGTTTAAATTCCAAAGAAATCAATAAAATCAGCATTAAATTTAGGTTTCCATTCCTGCACATGGATGACATAATGGATTATTTGACTGACACAAGATATTTGAAAAAGATTGATTTGAAGAGTAGATATCATCATATTTTGTAAAGAGTGGGGGATGAATGGAAAAATATGTTCAAGAAGTAGGAAGGATTATATGAGTGGCTTGTAATTCCATTTGGATTGAGAAACACACCTAGTACCTTCATGAGGTTAATGAATGATGTCTTGCAAACATTTTTGGGAAAGTTTGTGATTGTGTACCTTGATGACATTATGATATTCAAAGGATGTGAGAAGAACATTTTTTTCATATAAGGAAAGTGTTACAGTGGTTGCAAGATAGGTTACTGATTAATTTGAAAAATTCTAGTTTTGTGGAGTAAGAATTACTGTATTTGGGATTCCTTGCACATGCTTGAAAATGGATCTAGAGAAGGTTCATGTAATAGTAAAATTTCTATCACTAAAAAGTGCTTTTAAGGCATGAAATTTCCACGGGTTTGATTTTTTTTACGGCAAGTTCATTAGGAATTTTAGTGGAGCATGTGCACCTATTACAAAGGTTGTGCAAGGGGATAGGAAGAATATTGTTTAGTACACAAACACAAAAAGAATTTTTTAAGAACTAGAGAGGAAGGTGACTTAATGAAGCCAATGCTAGTAATAATTGATTTCACGAAAGTATTCCAAGTAGATTGTGATGCTAGTGGTATAGTCATTGGCATAGTGTTGAGTTAAGAGGGAAGGATAATAAATTATTTTAGTGAAAAATTGAATGATGTAAAGAATAAGTACAATGTATATGATCGGGAGCTCTATGCAATTGTTTAAGCACTCAAGAAGTGAACCAAATACTTATTTCCAAAATATTTTGTGTTGTTTACTAATCATCATACACTAAATTCATAAATATTTAGGGGAAAATGAATCAAAGGCACATGAAGTGGGTAAAGTACTTACAAGGATACACATGTGTTTTGAAACATAGAAGAAAAAACTAACAAGGTTGCTAATGCATTGAGTAGGTGCAATATTTTGTTAATAGAGATGAGAGTAGAAGTTGTGAGTTTTGAATCCATCAAGGAGTTGTATATGTAGGATTAAGATATCAGTGAAGCAAAAGGAACATGTGAAACACCTTGTTAGGACTCTTTATGCTACCTTTCTCTTTATAATCTAACTATAATAAATTTCATGGAGGCATATGCTTTGTGATTCGTCTCGTGAACTATTAGTAATAATTCCACGTGTATAGGAAGTGTTAGTTTTCTTGAGCAAGATTCATATAAATGGGATGCATAGGTTAGTAAAATGCATCAATACATTCTATTATATTGAGCTTACTCAAAGGAGGTTTCCCCCTCAAAGTGGATTTTTTACACCCTAGTTATATTTTAGGTGCGGAAAGTACACAACATTAAAAGGAATGTAAGGATTTGCAACTGGTAAAGTATTATGATCTAATTACCTTCCAACATAAATCATACACAATAAAAATAATGCATTACAACTTGAAATGCTTGATAAATAATAAGTGTGAGCAGTAAAAATCTCAGAAAAAGTTGAAAAAAAAACAAACAAATTAGTATACCTTTCTTCCGAGATTTTCCTTGCAAGCCTCAAGTAAGATTTTGAAGCACTTGAACTTGTAGAATCTTGTATGCAAAAGGATTGTGGGTGATTTTGAATTGTTCTCCAAATTTGGAATTGCAAATGCTACGAGATCATAAACACAAGGATGCTGATGACAATTTTGGTAGAAGTTGGTTGCAAATTGCACAAAGCTTTCAAGGATGATTTACAAAGGAATGACATGATTTTTATAGCCGAGGGTGAGGCCATGAGAAGTGGATCATATTTTGAATGAACTCTAGGATTATAATTATAATTTCTTGAAATAGTAAGAGATTGGGTGTGCAGTTCAACTAAATCATAATTTGTCATGGAGAGCAATATGGCTTTTAGTGCGATTCGATTGGCAACGTTCAACGTGAACTACATTGAGTAAGATCAATAAGAAGTACCACACGGTATGATAAGTGGGGTGGGTAGTAAAAATGTCGTTGAGAAGGTGTCAGGAAGATAAATGGTGGATGACATAAAGGTTAGTGTATAAGATCTGCATCAATACAGTTCTATTAAAAATATTAAGAGCGTTCATCAAAGAGGTTTTCCTACCCCGCACCTCCCAAATGGATTTTTACCCCTAGGTTAATAAAAAAAAAAATTAAATTATAGGTCGGGAAGTGTACACGGAAAAAACACTTAAAAGTGGCAGTAGCGAGATAGTTGCAGACTGTTAAATACTATATCTAAATTAACCGATTCGCAACATAAAATCAATGACAAAAACAGTAGAAAATCCTGCAGTTCCACTGGGTGAAAAATGGCTGATAAATATAAGTTGTGGAGCCGTAAAGGAAAAAGGAGTCTTCAGAAAAAGTTGAAAGGAAAAAGACAAACAGAATTAGTATCCTGTGTTCTTCCCATATTTTGCCATGTGCAGCTAAAAACCTCAAAAGTGTAAGATTTGTGAGGGCACAAAATGAAAAATGTGTGTAGGATCATGGGGGGTATGGACCAAAGGGGGATGTTGGTGGATAATGGAATTATTTGCATTAGGGTTTATCGTGCCCAAGGTATTCATAGGTGATATGAGCAAGGATTCTGAACAACGGAGAAAAATCGGATCAGGAACCAAGCACGCTAGCTAGATTAAAAGGAAAAAACATGTGTGGTAGAGAATATAGGTGGATTCAATGGGCCGAAAGCACAAAAAACGAAAGACTGTTCAAGGGATGACATTTGTACAAGGAATGACATGATGTATTTTATGCCGATGATGGCGAGGAAGCCGATGGAGGGGAAGTTGGATCATAATTTAAAAAAAAAAAAAATGAAATGAAACATCGCGAATAGGATATATAAGTGTATAAATTTAACTTGAAATAGTCAAGAATGGATGTTGTGCTGAAAAGTTTTCGGGCGGGTTGGCCGACTAAAAGAGGTTTAGGTAGGGAAGGCGCCATGAAATTATGTTAAAAAAAAAATGATGTAAAAAAGAGTGTGTGGGGTGGGGGAAGACAGGGAATTTATGTGTAGAGTTTTGTTGTCGGGCAAATATCACGGACCATTAAGCAGCGAGGTTCTAGAAAAGCGTGAAGTGGGATGGAATAATTATGATTGTGACGTATAGCGGGTTGAACACTTTGACAATTACTTTAAGGTACATAGCTTTACAGTTCTTTGAACTCATTGTGCTGGTTATAACAGATGATCAACCACAAATTCCTTCAACTCCCTTTTTCATTGCAAATCAAGTCAGTCAAACGCAGCAGGGTTGTTTTCGGTGTAATATCCATTCCTTGCCGATTACAGTTCTAAGAGCATAGCTCGGCATTACATGGTAAGATTACTTAACTACAGGGGTCAGGAGGTATACTAATGAGTTATTAAATTGAATCACATTTAAGGTGGTCATGTAAATATGATGTAGATAACATCATCTCGATCTATTGCTGGATACAAATTAAGTTTCAAGATGGATTTTGGAATGATCAAAGAACAGTTAATAGGCCATGATCTCATATGCATTGAAGGTGGAGGAAAATTTTTATGTATGAGTGTAGAACACTATTTGAAGGAACAGGAAGGATGAACAAGGTCATGGAAGGTGAATGGTATGGGACTCTTACCATCCTGAAGGTGAGAATAATTGGATGCATGAAATTAAGGAATTACACGGGAGAGGAACTATGTCCATGTAAGATTAATTCTTCACTTTGGACAGGTTATAGATTCATGGCCACATGCTATACGTTGTGATAAACATGGTCATCGACCTTTTGAGTGCCCCCAACACACCTAGAGTGATGGTTAAGTGTAACAATGCAAGTACAACACATTACATAATCCAATGAAGATGATATGTTAAGACATGGAGAAGACCTGAATATGGAGAGGTATTGATGTTCAAGAATGTATTGTTGAAAACCAACCAAAGAAGCTTGTCTCGAAAAAAGGAAGAATTGTTTAGACCACATGTAGTCAGAAGGTAAAGTCTAAAGTTTGATATTTAGGTAGTGTTGTGTCATCGAAATTTGGTTTCATTAAGACATGGTGGATACAATGGGGTGTTTAATCGGACTTATGCATCCTAATCTGTATAAAGTTTCATGGTTTATAGAAGGGCCAAACTCTTGGTGTTTGAATAATGTTTGGTCAATCTATAGATAAGGGAGATACAAAGATGAAGTTATGTGAAAAATCATAACTATGGATGCTGTCTTTTTCTTCTTAGGAAGGCTACCATGAAAATTTGACTAAGAAGGTGAAACATGATGGCCACACAAACCCTTACAATTTCATGATAGGATGGGAAAGAATACACCATTGAACCTAATGCAGAAAGAGTGAGGAGAATTAGGTACACACTGTTTATTAGTATTAGGGAACCATTTCTTAAGTTGAGAAAAATAAATAGTGCATCTTTTATGTTGATAGTGAAATCCCACACAAATAGAAATTACATGTAAAATTGCAGATAAATGAAATGATACCACATCGAAGTGAAGGTGTTTTGGGAGATTTGCAGGAATGTTTCCAAGAAATTTTCCCCAGCGTTCCTGCCTTTATGATAAAATACGTCCCCACAGTGGTTTTATCCTAGGATCAAGTTTTCCAAGTAAGTTGGTATAACGAGAGATGCCTACATAGAATACAAGATACAAAAGTAAGTACAAAGATTTTTTTTTACTAGAGGATGATCAAAGAGCGTATAGCTCATGTAAAAGCAACCAAATATTTACTAACCTTGAATGAAGACCTCGGTGGTTGGAAAATATATGGTTTTCATTCCCACGACTCAAATAAATCAGCATTAATTTAGGTTTCCATTCCTTCACATGAGGACTAAATGGATTATTGAACGACAAAGATATTTTGAAAAAGATTGATTTGAAGGTTAGATATCCTCATATTTTGTAAGATTGGTGGATAATGGAAAAATATGTTTCAAGAAGTAGAAGGATTATATTAGTGGCTTTTAATTCCATTTTGATGAGAAACACACCTAGTCACCGTTCATTAGTTTAATGAATGATTCTTGCAAACTTGTTGGGAAATTGTTGTGATTGTTGTCCTTGATGACATTATGCATATTCCAATAGGATGGTGAGAAGAACATTTTTTTCATATACGTGAAAGTGTTACAGTGGTTGCAAGATAGGTTTACTGATTAATTTGCAAAATTCTATTTTTTGTTTAAGTAAAATTACTCTGTATTGGGATTCCCTTGCACATAGCTTTGAAAATGGATCTAGAGAATGTTTCATGTAATAGTAAAATTTCGTATCCCTAAAAGTGCTTTTAAGGCATGAATTTCCAACGGGTTTGAATTTTTTTTTACGGTCGAGAACAGAGCAGGAAAAGTAAGAAATAAACCACGAACAGGCACAAACGGGCTCCATTTCCTATCTTCCTTCTGTTTCGCATGGTGCCCCTATTACAAAGGTTTGTGCAAGGGAATAGGCAAGGGAATATGTGTTTTAGTACAACAAACACAAAAAAATTTTTTTAAGAACTCGAGAGGAAGGTGACTTAATAAGCCCAATGCTAGTAATATTGATTTTCACCGAAAGTATTCCGAATTAGATTGTTGATGCTAGTGTTAAATAGTCCATTGGCATAGTTGTGAGTTTACGCGGGAAGGATAATAAATTATTTTAGTGCCCAAGTGATGATGTAACAGACATACTTACCATGTATATGATCATGGAGCTCTCATGCAATTGTTTTTAATTTAAAAGACCAAAGCAACACTCAAGAGTGACAACAAATCACTTATTCATTCCACATATTTTGTGTTTGTTTCCTACTCATCATACACTAAATTCATAAATTATGTAGGGGAAATGAATCAAGGCACCAACTGTAAGCGGGGGGGTGGGGGGAGGAACTCAAAAACAGCAAAAGAAGGAACGAAGGGAAAATAATCAACAAAAGAAACGGGTACCTGCACTCTCGCCTGACTCAGTGGGGGGGGGGAATAGACAAAACAAACACGAGCGGGGCCAAAAAAAGGACGGGAAAGGATCCAGGTTATTTGCTACAGCTTGCCTTGATATATGCGCTACCTCTCCGTATCGTATCACCTCTCCTCCTGTCGCTCCTTCCTTCTCCCCTGCATTCCTACTTTTGTAAACGCGACAGATTATATTCTAATTTTTCTTTTTTACTCCACTCAATGAGTTGGTCTCTGTAGGCTTGCCCGCTCTCGTTAAGCACCCCGACCATTTGTCCACCCCTTGTTCGGCCCTCTTTCTCTTGCTCCCTTTCTCTTTGCTCTCTCTAACTCTCATCCCTTTCCTTTCTTCCTCTTCTTTTTTTCTTCGCCGTTACCCTCTTCGTCCTCCTTCCCACTTGTATAGGAAGTGTTATTTTCTTGAGCAAAGATTCATATAAATTGGTATGCAGGTAGGTTATAAAATGCATCAATACATTCTATTAATTGGATCGTTACTTCCAATGATGTTTCCACCCTCAATTTGCTTTTGTTTCCAGCAGGAAAGAATCCTCAGGTTTACAATCTTTTCGAGGTGCGGTCCCCGTCCCCCCCCTTCCCCGGCCTGTCCGGCTTTAGCCCCGTCGGTCACCCGCTTCCTGCCTCTCCTTCCGCATTACCCCCATCCCCTCCTCCCCACTCCCCTCCTGCCATTCCCCTTTCCCTAATCTTGCTCCCTCCTAGTGTGTGAGGCATAAAAATCTCAGAAAAAGTTGAAAAACAAAAAAACAAACAAATAGGTAAAATAACCTTTCTATTTCTTACCGAGATATTTACCGCTTTCACCGCCCCTCAAGTACGATTTTTGAATCACTTTAACTTAGTAGAATCTTTTCTGCCCCATTCTTTTTGATTTTATTTTTAATTTGTTTCTCGTAGCACTCAAACAAAGATGAAGCTTCAGTACAACGGATGGAAGAACGACAACAAAAAGGAGAGAAAGTAGGACGGATGACTAGGAATACTACTACAGAACACCACTTGGTCCTTTATGCCCACTTCGCTACCACTGAGATCATAAAACACTTGATTCTTATGACAATGTTTTTTAAGAAGTTGTGTTTGCAAATTTGTGCACGATAAGCTTTCAAGATGATTTACAAAGGAAATGACATGATTTTTATAGTCCATAGGGTGAGGCCATTAGAAGTGGATCATATTTTTGAATGACTCTAGGATTTATATTATAGATTTCTTGAATAGTTAAGAGGATTTGGTCTGTGCAGTTGCAACTTTGTAGGGGAAATGATTATTTTGATTTTGTGTGGGAAGATGGTTGTATGTGTAGTTTTGTTGCCTCCACCATTACAAGGTTCTAGAAGTGGAGTGGAGTGAGTGGAGTGTGAGTAGATGAATATGATTATTTAAGTAAATAATTTAATTATTTATAAATTGTGAGAGGATAATTAACCATTTAATTAAATAAATTTTTAATTGAAATAGCTAAAGGTTGTTAGGAATTAATTTAATTAATTCTAAGAGCATGATAGAATTAAAGTAATTAATTCTAAAGGGTAGGAGTATCTAATTAGAATTAATTTAATTAATTTTGAAGGGATGTATTCTACTAGGATAAAATTAATTCTAATGGGATGAAATCAACTCAGTAGGGTAGAATTAATTTAATTAATTATGATGAGATAAAAAATAGGCTAGAAATAGGTATGCATTTTTAGGGTGTCTACATTTACCCCTCTTTAAAGTGTTATTACGAAGTAATAACATTTTAAAGACAATAGACACATGCATACTTAACGACTCGAAGGCAGTGAAGCATCTAGATGTCCCAATGAGTATAATGGTAAGGGAATGACCCCTCAAGTGAGTGGGTGACATGAAAAATTGGTGAACAACAACTTGATAGGAAGAATACAAGAATTTTGAAGGAGAATAAGAGGGATTGCTCTCGTAGCATGAGTGTTATTTGAAGAGTGAAATTTAGAGAAACCTTATTTTTTTGTTGCACAATAGAGTTGTCACCATGATTATGAAATAATCAAGATGTTTAACCCTTTATGTGTGTAAAATAAACAAAAAAAAACAAAGAAAAGATAAAAATGAAAACAAACCCAACATACACCTTGAGAATATGCACCACGACTATAAGGAAGCCAAGATGAAAATGAAATAAATGTAATTGGTATAGAAAGTAAGATCAACAATGCAACACAAATTTGAAAATAAGACAATTCACTATACCCTTAATACATGCCACAATGATTATGAAGCAAATACAAATGCCCTCAATCATTAAATTTATGAAATGCATGGGAATATGATCAGAATTAAGAGCGAAGTAATCTTAGATACTCCTAATGACACTCTTGTTGGATCCACATTTAAAAATTGATACAAGGTTTGAAAAGGATCATTGCCCCTAAGAAACAAACTTATGAATTGTAGGAGAGGGAATGAGAGCCGAAATTTCCCCAAGAAAAGTTATAATGCGAAGGAAATGATGTATAGTAATAGCTGTAAAATTGGAACGATCACTAGGGTAGTAAATAAAAGTTTGATTTTATCAAGATTGTGTTGAGTTGTTGAAGTTTTTGTAATTTTTATGATTTCTTTGTGAATATTTGAATTTTTTTGAATTTTTTATAATTTACGTCTTTTTTGTTGAATTTTTCTGAATATTTGATGTTTTTGAATTTTTTGATGCTGAGCATTGCAATAGAGCACCATGCAATTACATGAGAGAAGAGTGAAGAAGCCCCAAATGGACTGTCCATAGTAATAGAGAATAAAAAATAGTGTTCTTGGTCACGAAGGTTAAGAAAATAGAAAAATTAGGGTTTCAGAGGGTATAAATAGATGGGTGGGAGGGTTAATAATCATCACAAATCATTTGTGCTTATAGATTATTTTTTCCCTTTGAGTGAGATTTGAGCTCTAATATTTTATAGAGATGGCTTGCCAATTGTAGAGGAGACACCATGCATACTATGTTCAAGAGTTCGGGAGGATTCCAAACGAGGGTCCTTCGGTAAGTAGCTCAAAAAACTTTATGTTTTGGAGCATTTATTACTAGTTTGAAGTAGAAGAAATTTGATGTTTAACGCTAGCACATGAACTTGAGTGTGCTAGCATAGCTTGAGGAGTGTGCTAGCGTTCAAGTGTATGTGCTAGCGCAAAAATAAGAGCGTGAGTATAAAGGGAGAAATGTGTTAGTGTCATAATGAGAGCATGAATGTTAGTGTGAGTGTGCTAGCATTTAATTGGATGCACTAGCATAAAATTATATACATTGGCTTTTTAATGCATGTGCTAGCATAGAAATGTAAACATTTGTATGTCAATGCATGTGCTAGCATAGAAAAGGGTGTCATATCATAGAATAGGGTACATTAGTGTCATCATAAGAGGTTTTTAGAAGAATTTTGGAAGGTTAAGATAGAAGAAAATGAATTGTTAATTGTGTTTTTGAATGATTTTTAGGAGACACCACTAACTTTTGGACATGTGCAAGAGTATCATGGAAAAATGAGAACCTTCTAAGAGGAGATTCACATATAGTCTAACATATGACATTTGACTGCACATTATTCAGAGGAAATGGGGACTGACCTACATTACGCAAAACTACCACATAGTCATACAAGGATCATTGTTTATTGATTGTGATAGTCCAAGAGATGACATAGTGAGAGTCAGACATTTAGGTTGCTGACTAAAGAGATGATGGCTACTTTGGAGGATGTGCATCGGATCCTACATGGTAACTAATACAGGGTAGATTGATGTATTTTTATGGGAGATATGCAACATGGATTCTTAGAAACATGTGGTAGCTTATTTGGGTTAGAGGAAATACCTAGTGAGGGGATGACAGTGCACCTATATGAATGTAAGGATGATAATAACAATGGCTCAGACTATCTGATATATTTGATGGCTCTTATCAGCAGTCTATTTGTCTGTCTTGATAAGACTGGGACATCATTTCTCAGTTGGGGTTAATAGGGTCAATGCTATCATCACACGATTGATCAGGAGGGTGAGGTCTTCTCATAGGGTTAAATATATCTTAGCACGTACTTGTATACAGATATTTAAATTTTCTTGTGTGTAGAGGTATGCAGGAGTCTTATGACCAACCACTCTATTGTAGATATGGGCATGTGATCATATCATTATTGGGTGACCAATTGGAATTTTTTGAGATAGGAATCCTGGTGAGCCTTCATCCTTAGGATGGGAGACAATAGGCATAGGTCAGAGGGGTCACATAGGGGACATTGTTTTCAATTAGTGGGATTTTGATGACCTATAACTTCGTATGGTGACTTGAAGACCATATAGGCTATATCAGTGGGGGAAAGATGACATAGAGCTATGCACGCCAAGGTAGAACACTTTATCATTGGTAGTTTTAGTCACATTATGGATATGTATAGGGTGAATAAGATACATAGACAACTCGGGGTTACATAGGTGTTTGACCAGATTTCTGCTCCCGTTCTAAGTTAATGAAATGGTATACAAGAAAATAAGAAACTCCAAAATATGGGAGGGTTTAAGGCTACCTCCGACGTGTGATGATGAAGAAGGATGGGATACAGGTGTAAATATCCTCTCCACGGTGAGCTCGATAACTATACAAAACAAAGGGATAGCTATGAGAAGAAAAATATTAGTAGATTATATGGTGGGCTGCCTGAAAAAGTCAGTCCAGAGAAGTGACGAAATTCCTAGGGAGGATGTCAACCCATGTTGCTTAGAAATATTGATAAAAAATGATGGATAAATAACATACACGAAGATAAGTAGAATGGAACAAGAGATAAGAGATATAATAGATATTCTAAGATAAAGTTTTGATAATGATAAATTGAAATAAAAGGATGAAAACTTGATAGGGTTGAGGAAAAACTGAGACAAATAGAGATAATCGATGATGACTATATCAGAGAAGATCAAAAGATGTGAAAACAGTGGATCTGGGATTGATTCGTAAAATGCTAAAAATGTCCTCGATATGATGCAGAAGTACATTAAACATAAACGATGCATATCACTAGGGAGAATGTAATGGATGTAGATTGGGTTGAAAATGACTAGAGGAAGATCTAGGACATTCGATGATGATTGGGGCAGTGAAAGGTGAAATTTGTACTGTTAGATAGGTGGATTACAAAGATAAAAAAGATATCTGGATGTTACTAAGGATGAGGAAACAACTGACAAAGGGGAAAAAATTCAGGAAACAAAACTAATGTAGATCGAGTCGATAATGACCAAGGTAGAATCAATGATGATCGGGGCGGGATTAGGGTTTGATGATGGTTGATAGATGAAAAATGGATTATAATAAAGAAATAAGGATCGCTGATGATATGACATATCTCCAAGACAATGACAAGGCCTGTAAAGCCGATGAAATAATATAGGGATACAAACAAAATACAAGCTTCATATATATAATAATTATATCATGTAAGGGCTCTAAGATGACTCCAAGTTGTTAATAACAACTCAAAAGAAGAGAAGAAAACAAGAAAAAGCTCTGTAAGATGTTGAAATATCCAAAATTTCATGCTCTTGAGGAGGGGAGTAGTGGTATATTTATAGGGTCACCGACGACTCAATAGGGTCACTGTTGACTATGGACAACCTGCTGATTTAGGTGGTGGGGATGATGCACCACTCGAGACAAGGAGGCCCTAATAAGGTTATATTAGGGTTTCAATTTTTTTTAGGTGAAGGTTAGGGTTGCATATGGATGATAAAAGGTGGTTGGAGGATGTGATGGTATTAAATTAGGGTATATGAGAGTCTAGGGAGGATAAATGGGGTGTTTATGGATGTGATTAGGATAACAAGTGTGACTAGGGATAATTAAATGTGATTAATGGTGAATAATGAGGGATAAAATAATTATGGGATTAAAATGGGAAATAGGGAATTAAGATGAAATAAATGGGATTTAGGAGGGTAGTATGAATTCAAATAGGAAGAGGGGTGCGTATGCTTACAAGATGATGATAAAAGGGAGCAAACACAAGATGGGGGACAACTGAACCAAATTTTGGTGTCTACATTTACCCCTTTTGTCAAGAGGTTTGTGTTAAGAAAACTGCGAGACAAAAACTAGAAGTGATAGGATATTATGGCTGAGGTGCTCCCTCTCAAATTAGGGATTGACGACATGAAGAAGAATCAATTACTAGGCTTGAAAGATATAGATGAAGGAAAGGAGGGAGAAGTGGAAAAAGTGAGAAAAGAAGAGAAAGGATGAGAAAAGATGCCCCAAGTGAATAGTGATATAATCATTGTGAGATGGAAAGAATAAACAATAAAAAAGAATAAATATGGTGGTGATCTTGGAATGACATCAGTAAGGAACATAACATGACCTAAACAGAGGAGGTGTTAATGTCATACTAGAACCGTGAGTCAGAAAAGATCATTGAAAGGATGGAGAGAATCCAACGGGAATCCACTCAGATGGATGAGATAAAGATGGTAGGAATCCTGGAAACACATTGAGTAGGGAACATAGACATGAACTCAACGGAGGTGACGTTAATGTCCTATGGACTCGTGAGTTGGAAAAGATCACTGCAAGGATGGAGGGAATCCATTCGGATGGATGAGATAAAGATGGCATGAATCCTGTAAACACATCAGTAGGGAACATAACATGACCTCAATAGAGGTGATGTTAATGTCCTATAGACCAATGAGTCAGAAAATATTTCTACAATATGGAGGGAATCCAACAGGAATTTATTTGGATGGATGTGCAAGCCGTGAGATGATTGGGTCAAAGGGAGAAATCCAGATTATGCAAAAAAAAATGAGGATGGTCAAGAAAATGGTATGATAAAATGTTGGGTGAAAAATATGGGTAAAAGAGTATGCATTATCCTTCAAATATGAGAAAGTGAGAAAATATGAATCATGGTGGGACATAGATGGAAAAGATGCCCACAAAGGTGGACTTGAGATGTAGATATGGTGCCCTGAAAGGGAACACAAAGATGGCCACAAAGTGGGCTTCTAGATACGATTAAGGATGTGCAAGAGTGGTAGGTAGATAGGAGAAAAGGGTGAAATGATCGATGTAAGCACAAGGGAACATGGTTGTTATGGGTGACACTAAAATTATGAACTAGAAGAAAAGATAATTTGGAGATAAAGAGATTGGATGAGACAAGATAAAATATAATAAAAATAGGTTTGGTTGATGACGAAAACTATGGGGTTGATGATGAATGGGTCGATGAAATAGGTGCCAATTATATAAGTGACAAAGATGGCCGTCAAGGATCTCATTTGAATGACACAATTCAAAGATTAGAGATCTCTAAGTGATATAAAATCTTGAGATTTGAGTGAAATGGAGGCCAACAGAGGTGAAAGGAAGCACCCAAGGCCTTCAGAGAGTGGTAAGTGCCAAAAACTTAGCTTTTTTTGATTTGATTTGATTTGATTTTAGATTTTGTAATTTTTTGGATTTTTGATTGGCACCCAAGGCTGATCGGTGGAAACCGGGTACTAGTTAGCATAGATCTAGGGAAAGTATACATCAACCGGTTAGGGTCGACATGTTGAATTGGTAGATCTTATATTTTTATTGATTATTTGTGGATGAAAAAGGATGATTTTTTATGGAGACTTTTGGATGCTTTTTGGATGGGTTTTATAGGCCAGAGATACCCTATATTTGAGAGATAGAGTCCTAACCATGTTGAGGATGATTAGGGAAGATGTGACAAATGTCGAGTGGGATCACTTGAATGTAATGAGATTGGACAGATTCTACCACTTTTCAGAGGGTGCTCCAAGACACAGGGCTGGTTATAGCATTGATAGACATATGAGACCTGAGGATTAACACCTTTTGGTTTCAGACAGAAGAGATATTATGATCACACTATAAGATGTGTATCATATACTAAAATTTATGATTAAGGTAGCAGCCCATAATAACGATTATAGTGGAGGGGTAGATGGATACATTGGGATGATTGTTTGGAGTAGAGGCCCCATCATATCACCTTTGTATATGGGGCATTTCATATTGAGACACATTATCATCCATTAGTGTCGGGGAACCAGATTGATATGTTTGGTGATGATGGTGATATCTTGCTATGTACTACTAGATTTAGGTGGGGCAATATTTTCATGGGCCCTAATAGTAGTGGTGGCATGACATTGTTGAGTACATGATAATGTTTACATTTGGAGAAGCTCCCCTGGCACAGGTATACCATGAGTTGTGGATGTATCTTACATAGTGGAGATATGGATTAGATTTGGGCTTTATATTGCATTGCTAGGGCCTATAACCACATAGCTGTGGTGAGGCCACCAGGGATTCCCTGGGTCACAGGGGATCACATAGAGTTAGTCGTTGGATTCATGTGATGAGGAGCCAATCAGGATCATGGAGATAGGGTGAGCGAGAGATGATTGGTATATGGAGATATTAAGGATTCTTAATTTTGATGATGTCATATGGAGGCCGTATAAATAGTTATTTGTATGGCTAGATGTAGATATCCAAATCACAGGTTTATGAAGAGAGTGAGATGGGTACATGGGATGACAGTCAGATATGGTGAGATGCTGATACAATTTTCATGAGTGATGAGGTAAGTTTGGATTGGTATAGATGGTACTGGGGGTGCAGCACCGATTAGATATAGGATGAGATAAATCTAAGAGGTACTTCCCTAGTCTAGTGATGGTCAATCCATTGGTGGAGGTGGTTGAGCTAAAAGGACATAGATGAGGATGATGTAGGTGTTGCCAAGGGATATGTGGACTGGATGACTCAACAATTGGGTGGTCCATAGAGCCAAAAAGGTAACACATGTAGGAGAGGTGGAGGAAACACCAAGAGGTAATAGGGGAGGTAACAACACATGTAGGAGAAGAGGTGCAACACTGGAGATCAGCATATATGTAGGAAGAGTTAGATGTGGCTCACTATGAGCGAGATACTATACATTAGGAGTGAGATGCTACCTTGATAAAGGAGACCTGGTTATTTAGTAGAGGGATAGATACTGGAGGTAGGGGGAGTCCTTACAAGGATGATATGGAGATCTAGGTACTCCATCTGAGGTGACAGAGGGAGAGGGCTAGGGAGCTGGAGATATGGCTCTACCTAGTTTTGTGATGATGGAGTAGTACCAGGTTCTATGGGAGGAGGCATGATACTACGAGTGGATAACGACATATGAGATTACCTGATGTACACACTATGCACTAGATATGTCGCCATGGGGAGAGATATCAAGATGACAGGAAACCTCAGGGAGAACGATGAGCATAGCACAACTGAGGCATGATTAGGGACTAGATGGTGGATAGGGAGGATAAGGAGGACATGGACTCACCTTAGGGAATAGAGTCTTAGTTCTTGAGTTCACTACTTAGTGGGTGAACATTATATAGATAAAAGTTTTGATGTATAGATTAAGATAGAGCCCCATTGAGGCCTATCACAGATATACCAACATTTTGATGATACATATATATGATTTTGTCATTATTTCAATATGTTGTGATATGTGGATGAGTAGATTAGATGCATGCCTTGATTGTACATTTTGATGGATCTTGATGATTTGATGGATATAGATGTTGCATTAGATAATGATGCGATGAATGATGTAATGGATATAGATGTTGATTTAGATGGTAATATGATGTATCAATTAGTTTATATGATGTGATATATTGATGGGTATAAACATGGTACCGATGTGATGGATTTAGATTAGAAATAATATGATTATTGGATTATATATGAAAATGGTACGATGGATCTTAGATGGTAGATTAGATGTGATGGATCTTAGATGGGTGTGCTTGGATGTTAGATATAATACTTTAGATTAGATGTGATGGAATTGATGTAAATGTATATGTGTTAATAAGATTGAATACAAGATGATGTAAATGAATCGAATTAGATGGGAGAGATTAGAACGTGACCTTGCTGAGGTGGTCTAAATATAGGAAGTACACTGTAGACATATAAAATGTCAACTTGATTAATTACAAATAATCTTCCCCACAAATAAGATCAGCATCATCCATATAATAATTAATAGCAAGATTAATTATTATTAAATCCATTTTATCATATTTACCCTTTATCATTTATCACAACAATCCATCATCAATCCTCTTATTTCATCCCATCTCATCCATAATCCTTTAATTCATTAATAATATTTTATTATCCCACTAATAACCCCTATTAAAATTTTCTAGGAAAGCAATATGCTTATATATACCTACCCACCTACTCTACACATCCCTACACCTAGCCTTTCCATGTAATACACTCCTGATCATCTTTATTAACATAATCTAACTCTAATCCTAATCACATCCTCCCACCTATACATCTAGAGGATTATATTTCTAGAATCCTCTCTAAATCCCTCCTTTGAATTTTTTATGCAATGGAAGCTTCTTCCCTCCATGAATTTTAAATTCAAATTCCAGAGTCTTCCACTCTAGTCCTCATATGCATTCTCCACCCTTGATCCAAATCAAACTTGGCTTCATATTACCCATTGAATCCTCCACCCCTCAACTATAAATTGGAATCCCATCCTTCATGAGAGAATGAAATGGGAAAATCCATAACCAATCTTTTCCATTTTTATCTTCAATCATCCAATCGATCCATCCACTCTATCAATCCATATTCAATCTACTCCAATCAATTCATCCTTCATCAAGCATCTAGAAATTCAAGGAAATCAAGGGGAGGTATTGCCCAAGTAACTCCACACAAAATCTGAAGCAATCCAACTTCCATCTAAGAGAAAATCCAACACATAAAATGAGGAGTTTTTAAAATTGTAGGTAAGTGCAAGTATTATACTCTCTCTCCTTTTCATCTATTGCTCTATCTGAGGTTTTGTTTGAGAAGACTAGATTTAGGAATCAATTGGTTTGTTTTTGGTTTCTAAATTTCATCTAATATTTTATTGCATTAAATTTTTGTACCCACCATGGGGATTACCCCCTATTTTTCATAATTTCTAATCTTCTTTGATCCCTTGCACAGGCTGTCAAAGTTTCAGGAACTTTCGTCATCGTTTACCCCTTCAAATTTGTAATATTCAGGCTCAAATTCTATTTTTAGCATGAAACAACACATATAATCTATGTATTGGCGCCTATGAATGTAAAATTTCCCTTATGACTTGAATCAACACCTAAGTTCTAATTTGGTGCTTTTGTAGATACTTCAATGCCTTTGTTTTGGCCTTTGAAACCCCAAAATTGCAATTTGTTTTTCCTATTTCGACCCTATTTTCGTATTTTGTCATAGAATGGTGCATGTGTTCATAAAGTGGTTCCTATGTTCATAAATTGGTGCTTATGACCTGTATTGGCACCTTTGTAGATACTTCAATGCCTTTGTTTTGGCCTTTGAAACTTTGAAATTGTAATTTTTTTGGTATGTTTTCATTGTTTTTGACCCTGTTTTCATATTTTGTTTACATAATGGTGCTTATGTTCACATAATGGTACATATGTCCATAAAGTGGCACCTATGACCTTTATTGGCACCTTTGTAGATATTTCAACGCTTTTGTTTTAGCTTTAAAACCTTGTTTTTTCCCAGTTTTTGACCTGTTTCAGGATTTTTTCTCATACATTGGCGAATTTGCACATAGAATGGAACCTATGTCCTAAAGTGGTGGCTTTGTTATACTTTGGAGGCTTTGTCATACTTTGGCGTCTGCCCTATCAATCAGTACCTTTGTAGAATCAATTTTTTTGCTTGTGACTAATGGTCTAATCTTGTTTTCAAGCATTTTTTGGTGGTTTTTATAGGTCTAACATTCTGTTTTTGCAAGTTTATTGTAGAAAAAGGTGATATTATGTCCATTTTTCCATTTATCTAAACTCTTTTGTGATTTTAGGTTTAAAAAATACTAATCCATTTTTTTGCAACTTGTTAAGTCTAAGAAATGGGGTTAAGAAAGCAAACTACTAACCCTTGTTTTGTAGGGCCTCCCCTTGAAGATCTAATCATCAAAATTATAATATCATCATCCTTGTGTTTTTACATTGTTTTTTTTCATTCCAGAGGCAAAATTGTGTATGCTCTCCTCTCGCGTCCTAGGAAGATATTGAGGATCAAAAGTGGTTAGCCTTCCCATTTTTTCTTTTGTAGGGGCAATGTGACGTGGAAGTAACATACATGCACTTTTCATAGTCCTAGGGGACTCATAATTGTGGGCTTCATCTCCACGCATGGAGACACACCCTGTGTTTTAGCGGGGTATACAAATTCTTGGAGAGTTATCATTATTGGCTAAGAGCTCGCTTGTTTTACGAGTAGTTTGAAGTGAGGGGATTCCACATACCAATACCCAGGCCTTAGACAACATCTTTACAACATGGAATTGGGCCCCACGTACTATAAGGTATATTAGGGAATCCCTTAGTGAGCTCGTATATCCTAGACTAGGCAACCTATTGGCTGCATATTGAGCTATAGTGCAAGGAGGCCACACTCCCCAAGATTGCTTGATAGATGACCCCACATTGACACATAGGTGGCGAGAAAATTATGGCACCGTTGTTGGTGTGTGGTATTGAAAGAAGACTATAGTTTTATTGTAATCCCACTTGACTAGTTAGGGTGTGTGTTGCATGTTTTTTGTTTTCTCATGAACACTCTTAACCATCTCATTAATTTAGAATATTATTCAATTAGACATCATAATTATCAACCATCCTTAATCAAACAATCCCAATCCAAATCCCATCATCATCCTTAATCAACCAACTTAATGTCAATCCTAATCCCATCACCATCCTTAATCAACCAACTTAATCTCAATCCTAATTCCATCACCATCCTTAATCGCCCACATATCCTATCTAACCATGACATTTGATCCTCAATCCCCATCCTCTCCAAACCAACATCCAAACCCTTTTATATTTTCTAAATCCATCAACCAAGTTATCCCATCATCCTCCACCCATCCAAGTCAACCATATCACTTTGACCACAAAGTCCCACACACCATCTAACACATTAATAAAAAATTCTCAAACTTAACATCCTACCTCAACCAATCCCATCCCCACCATCAAAACAAACCATCCCATGTTGATCTTAACCTCCTAAAAACCATCTAACTACTTAACCAACAAATGTCTGATCTTTAACATTCATTCAATCAATCACCCCTAAACTATCATCCCCTAACCAATTCCATCCACAATGTCCCCTCCTAAGATCCCTACTTCTCACCCCATTGACTTCCTCTTTGAGGAAACCAAATCATCCCAATCCACAAAGCAACCTAATTAACATAAATGACTATCCCAACAATCCAATTTCATCAACTTTGACCACCTCACTAACTTTGACCTAGACCAAGAGGACCTCTTTTATTTCCTCCCTAGTTTAACCACAAATCCAAAGCCCATACTACCATCCCAAACCCCAAAATCCAAATCCCCTATCAATCATCATAACCAACACCTTCCTCCCATCAAAACTCATGTGAAACATTTACCACCATCCAAAATTTCAACTCGTAAATCCAATTGTTTCACTGCAAAGTAGAGATAAAAATGATAAGGGTAAGGTCAAGAAGGAATACTTGTGATTATGTAGACGGTGTGCTCACATAAAATTTTGACCAAGATGATTGTGAGAGCTTCCCTTTGGCTAGGAGGAACAACCTGTATAAGAAATACAACAAGACCAACAAATGATATTAAATAGCAAATGGCAGAGGATTGCCCAACGAAGGCTAGATTCAGGAAGCATGATGTTTTCCTCGAATTACTGTCAATCCCATGTTTATAACAACTTAATGCAAGAAGAAATTTTAAATGAATGATTCCTACTGTAGTTAATAAGATTTAGGTATGTCCTATAAGATACAATAAGTAAATTTAATGTAACAAGAAAATTTATGATTAAATCTGGATGGCGTGTAGGCTGGTTTGGGTCTGCAGGTATAATAGAGGCTATAAGTGAGGTCTGGGTGAAGTTTGGTAAGGTTTTGGGATATTTGGGAGAATTTGTGAGTTCGTTGGTTTAGATTATTTTACCAATCACAAAGACTGATGCCGGTTAGGTGACCGATGTCGGCTACTGGTAATGAACTGACACCGGTTTAGTGACTAGTTTCGGTAGGGGGAATTTGACAATAATATCAAAAATTAAGGTTTTGGGCACTCTATGATTTCACGGAGAGTGAGGGGAGTTTAGATGAGGCCGTGGGATAATTATAAGGACTCATAGGTGGTTAGATTGGTTTTCGGGTGAGGTATGAAGGATAGATGATCATATGGTTCGATGGAGGTACCGTGGGAGAGATCCGGGTGAAGTAGAATAAGGAATGAAACATATAGCTAATAAAAACAACTAATCTATTGAAAACATAAAGAAGAAATAATACTTGTTGAATGTAAGTAGAAAGCATATGGTGGTGATGGTTGTGAAGAAAGGTGGTCCTAAATGAATGCAACAATATTTAGAAGGCACGATGCTTTCTGGAGAGTGCATTGGAGATCTGTTTCAATCCATGAATGGTTGGTATGGTCTGTAAATGCAGTGAGGATCTCTGGTGTGTTGCAAAGTAGCTGGAAAACTCGTGAAAAAGAATGCTAGGTCACTAAATCTAGATTACAAGATTCATAACCTGATTAATGAGTTAAGATTTTTTATTTAACCTAACCAATGGAGGTTAGGTAACTAGCGCCGTCCGCGGAATAACTGGTGTTGATTAAGAAGAATTGGTCTATCTTGCCAAAAATATGGTTTTTCTCCCAAATTTGGCGTGGATTATGGCTTAGTCCGGGTATGGAGTGTTGAATGACGTAAATTAGAGTGTGGAATTAGTTACAGGATTAATAGGTCATGAATAGTTAGGGTTGGAAAGAGTCCTAGTTGGTTAGGATAAGTGGGGACTTGGTCTAGGTTCATTAATAGGCTAGGAATAAGTCTAGGATGAGGTTGAAAGGTGAAGTGGTTTAGTGAGGTGGATATTAGTTTAGTTAAGGTAATTAAAATAAATAATGGTGTGAGGATGAGGATTAACTTAATTATGTGTAATTAAATTAATACTAATGTGTAGAAGGGGTCATGGCTAGGTGTATGTGTCTAATTACTTAATTGAAATGGTCTAGAGGGATTGTGACCCAAATTTGGTGTCTACATTTTCCCCTTTTTGTCATGTAGCTTGTATTGATAAGTGAAACTGATAAAACCATGAGTGGTTTCCCTAGGCATGGGTGGAGGTAAGATTGTACCAAGTATGGGTGGAGGTGATCCCCCTCAAACTGGGAACCAATGAAGTAAGAGGTTGAATCAGTGATGGGTTTGATAAAGTGGTAGGTGAGGTGAAATGATTTTAGGTAAGGTGCGGGCACATAAAATGGTGATATGGGTGTAGGTAATAGGTGGGGGTATTCAAACGCACATAGACGCATAGAATGCGATAAGGCATTAAGATGAAGAGCTCAAAAACTCTACATCGTCAAAGGTCAATAGTTTATCTAAACAAAGATGATGTGGTATAGATATCCAAAGTATAGGATACCGTCTTGGAAATAAGAAGAGGCTAGGTGCCAGAATGACCATGAGGTGTGTTCCAAAGCACCAATAGTTTTGGTCTAGTCAAGATAAACATCATGACATCAAGAAAAGGTTGATAGGCTAAACAACACGAGTAACATCATCACAAGGTACAACGAGTAGTCGAATTCAAGTGTCAAATGGGTGGGTGCAGGTTTGGGTTTACAGGCGAGGCTGTGGGTAAGGCCGTAGGTAGGGTCGACGTATAGGAAAAATATGCCCCAAAGTACGTTAAAGTTGGGGGTTAGATAAAAAGGCTATTAGGTGAGCCTATAGGGCTGGGATAAGGCTGTAGTTATAGGAAAATGAGCTTTGACACCAAAATTTTGGGTAAATTAGGTATAATTGGGTTGGCAAGGTGACCGATACTGGTTAAGGGTAAATTGACGCAGGTAAGAGATAATCGATGCCAGTCTGATAGGGCACGAGACCGACGTTGGTCATGTCGATTTGGGGATAAAAAGTAAAAATCCACGTAAAATGGATTCATTTGTGAATTACTACTTTTGGAAAATGACAGAGAGAGGGGATTTTGGATTTTGCCTTGGGAGAAAAGGATAGGGGTACTATCCATGCTGAGTGTGAGAGAGTTAAGTGGACCCATGAGATATTTTGGAGTGACAAGATTGGTTGATAGCTGAGGAGGGTGAGTGAGCCATGACAAAGGAAGGAGAGGGTACTAGAGGTCCTCTAGTGCAGATACCAGACATCCCACCATGAAGATGATGTCAAGTAGAGGTAGGAGTCAATGCCCATTTGTGTTTTTGATTAAAACTAAAGTGGAAAATTGAAAAATGTGGATTTTGAATTTGATTTTGAAATTTGGGTAGAAAATGGCTGAATCAAGTATGGGTAGGGGAAAATGTTAGTTAAATAGGTGGTAAAAGGAATGAAGGTGTAATTTAGGGGATTTTGGGTAGGTTGTTAGGTTTTTTTGTTAATTTTTTAAAGAGTGGGGACGTGGGGGTTCGTCCCTAGAGCCGAACTAGTGACCGACACCTATCAAGATTCGACCAGCATCGGTGGGCTAGCCGGCATTAGTGGGGCTAAATGAACACCGGTAGTGGATAGTGTGACCGAATCCGGTCACTGTAAAAAGTGACCAAGTGTGAGGAAAGAGGGTTGGGAAAGTGAAAAGGTAAATAAAGGGGTGATATAGGACTAAGATAAGTAAGAGTGGGTAAATTACAATGGAGTTAGGTATGGGTGGGTGGTTGAGGGATGGGAAAATGAGTAGTGAAATAGGTGTGGATAGGTTAGGAGTTTGGGAAAAATAGAATTTGGTGAGGGTTAGGATGATTGTATGTAGGAATGGGTGGATTTAGGAAAATTAAGTCAAAGTGGTGAAGAAGGGAAAGTAGTGAATCTAAATAGTTGTAGCTGTGTAGGCTAGATAGAATAGACAATAGGCGAGTGAATTGGGTAGAAGGTAGGTAGGGTAGTAGAGTCGTAGGTGGGTTTTGACGAGGTAGGATCAAATAGATGATAAAAAAGGGGCAATTGATTGACACATTGAAATGGTAATGATGCAGGTGCATCAACAGTTGACTATGTGAGATAGGGTTCCACCTCTTTTGGTGCAGATGCGACCTAATGTTAAAAATGATGAGTGTAGGCATATGTAGGATGTTGGGATCAATGTTATGAGGTGATATAGGCGTATTGTTTTGGATCACAATTTGATGGTTGATCTCATCGATAGATGGGACTCAACAACCAACACCTTTCATTTACCTGCTGGCAAGATGATGATCACGCTGGAGGATGTCTATAGGATTTTAGGACTAGTGATAGTTGGGGAGCCCTTATATCAGATTTCTTCAGATGAGTCAGTTGAGGCGATAGTGATAGTATTTGGTGAGGAAATGGGTGACTTGAGATATCATAGTGCTAGTTTCAGTTATGGGGATATGTATGTTACACATCCTCAGGAGACAAGATTGGCAGTTCTGATGATGGTAATTGTTGGATGTTACGCTCTCCTAGATTCTGAGGGTGTGAGATACCCATGAGATTTGATGAGGGTTTTACAGGACATGATTGAGGAGAGGACATGTTTTGCGTGGGCACCAACGTATCTGGTTCATATGTACAGAGAGTTATGGGCATATAGGAGGATTCAAAGGTTTGGTATTTGTTGTACTTATCTACTGCAGTATTGGGAATATAAGCACATTCTATGTGTTTGCCCACATGGACTTCCATGACATGATTGACACACGAGAGTTTATAGGGCTGGATACAGGAGGTGGGTGCTAGTAGGGGCACATCCGTGAGTAGAGGAGGCATCACAAGATGTGAGATATTATCGGCGGAAACTAGAGGGGTTATATGCTTTAGATATTATATGACGGTTGTATGTTGATTTTTTGTCCTATGGGGGGCATGGCCAAGGAGTTGGTAGGATTATATCTGGTCATGTGGATATATGGACGAAGGGATGAGGAGCATGAGATGATTCTAGTCAACCGAGTCTGATGCCAATTCAGGCTTTAGGAGGATGTGCCTCCACCGTTTCCTCATTACCACAAGGATGATGTTGAGAGACCATTGTCTCCACCACATCCAACAGATCCTATAGGACATGAGGAACAGGTGGCCAATAGGTGGATAGATGATGCTAGTAATAAAGATGGATACAAGTGCTGGTGGATAGCCCAGCTACATGCACCAACACCAAGGCTAGGACAACCTAATCTATCCACAGTTACAATACAATGGGACCAATTATAGGGTCAGGTGACAACGTTACAACTAGAGCTTACTCAGGTGCAGGCACAGGTGACCACTCTTTAGGGACATGTGACTAGATTATAGGGGAAGTTGGTACATGCACATGCTTAGATTCAGGTTAAGGCTCCTGCAAAGCCACTAGCATGGGATGGGGGACAACTAACCACATTATAGGCTCAGATTGCTACTCTACAGGGCGATTTGGAAACAACCCGTGCACATTTTTAGGTAGGAGATGGGGGCATGTTACAGGGTTGTAGGAACAAATTGGCACATTACAGGTACATGTTTCCACTTTATAGGGTTAGTTGGCATAGGCTCAGGCACAGGTGCAGGAACATACACATGTACCGACAGAGGGAAAAGGTCTTGTTGTATAGGCACATGCATTGGGACAGGGTCCTGTGTTACAGATAGGGGATAAGGACCACTAGTACAAGTACAAGGTCTACAGGTAGGTACCAAAGCTATAACACCACCCCAGGTGATTTCTATGGTCAGTTACAGAGATGCTATGTTGGAGGCGCGATATTATCAGGACCAATTGATGGATGCTGGTATCTAGTATGTTACCTATGGTGAGTATAGAGCATAGTAGGAAGTGAGTGCCAGGACCAGCTCACAGAATCACAGTTCTAGCAGCTCAGAGAGCTGTCGGCCTCATAGACAACTTCAGGGATAAGTGATCAGATGACATGTATTTTTGATTTATATACCGGCCTGCGTGCCGAAGACGTGAGATGTATATGAGAGTTTTGAGAGACTTTTATTTATATATGTATCTTCAGTGTATTGATATACATACTTATTGATGTATAGATGGATGATGATATTTATAGATGATGTATTTGGTTCATTTTCATTGTATTATTATCATGGAAAATAGATGTGTAGGCATGATTTATTGATGATGTATGGTTGAGTTTATTTCCATTATATTGATGTTATGAAAACTTAGAAGTTTAGGCATGGTGTGATTTTAATTTACAAGTTATTGATTTATGGAAATGTAGATGTTTAGGTATAGTTTGATTATGGTTATATGATTGCTAGTTTAATTTTAACTATTTTTGATGCTATGGAAACTAGATGATTAGGCATGGTTGAGTCGATGTTGTCATGATGTAATTTCCCAGTTGGTGACATTATGGAAAGTAAATGATGATGTATATGTGTGATGTATGGTTTTTTTTACGAGTCAATTTGCAAGGTATTATTTTGATGGAAACTAAATTAAATTTTTTTTTTGATGGGGGAAATGTCAATTGGGAAAATAGTGGCCGAGCTAACCTCAAAGGGCCCCATGCCCCAAGAGTGCTGCCTACATAGCCCTTGTGAAAGGGGCCTCAAGCCGATGTAGTTCTCTCATAAACCAGTGAAGAATGAAATGTTGGAACATAATGATTAAGTGGGCTGGCCACCCCTTAATGTATATGGGTCCATCTCTAATATATAGGTTAATATTTAATAATATGAAATATTTATATTTCTATTATTAAATATGGTAACATAGGTATATAATTTAGGTTAAATATTTAATATCAAGAAATGATTATATTTCTAATATTAAATATTATAAACTTAGGTGTATGTGTCAACCTTTTAGGTTGAAAAGGTGGGTCGAGAGACATACCTGATCACCTAATATAAAAAGGATTTTAGGTCCTCATTTGCTATCTTGTGAAATATATCAAAGGTGAAAATTATTTACCCTTGAGATTAGGGTTTGAAGGAGGATGTGGAAAATACTGGATGTAGCTTTGGTTCTCTGAAAGTAAAATGTTATTTCACAGTGGTATTTGGTAGGACAACCTCTGTACCATAGACCAAAGAGAAATTTGTGGCGGTGGTTGAGGTGTGAATGCTGGTGCGATAAGCCCATAAGGTGAAAAGAATATGTGTATGCCAATCCTTACGAGTATCGTCAAAAAATTTCATGATAATTTTGTTTAGGGTTTTGTTGGTTGATTTAGCTTGACCATTTCTTTGAGGAAAATATGGTGCAGAGAAACTGAGTTGAATACTACAGTTATCCCAGAGTTGGCGTATGGTTTTACTTTTGAATTTTTTACCATTGTTAGTGATGAGGCAATGAGGGACACCAAAATGATAAATAATGTGATGGTTAATGAATTCATATATTTTCTTGGCTTTTGTAGAAAGGAGAGGGAAAAATTCTACCCATTTAGTGTAATATTCGGTTGCTGTGATGATTCATTGATGACATTGAGAAGAATGATGGTTAATCTCTCTGACAAGATCCAAACCCCATTGAGAGAAAGGCCAAAAGTCTATGACAAATTGTAAGGCATGACTTGGGGTGTGGTGAAGGTTAGTGTGCTGTTGACACTTCACACAACATTGACATAATCACAACAATCTTGGTTAAGGTTTGGCCAATAATAACCGGGGTGAATATTATGTTTAGCAACAATGCGACCATTGAAGTGTCCACCAAAAATACCGTCATGGATTTCATTAATGGTGTACGGAATTTCAGAACTAGAGAGACACCATAGAAGGATACCGTTAAAGCCACGCTTGTAGAGAAAACCCCCCATGATGATGTAATGAGAGACCTTATGCAGAAAGGCTCGCTTACCATTGCGAGTGATATCCAAAGGCATGATTGAAAGGGAAAGGTAGTTAATGAACTACTTATACCATATGTCACGTGGGCCAGTTTTAATACTTCCCACAAAATTTACGTCACAGATGAGATAAGAAGGTGACTGCAATCATTGTACTGTGAAAAATATTTTAGAGTCTGAAAGTGAGGTAGGTATTTGTAGGTGAGGCAAGCCATGGTATCCGTAAATTTGTTAGTGGATCGTGAAACAATTTAAATGTTGTAGTTATCAAAGGTAGTCAAAAGTATGTCAACGTGATGCTTATACTTTTGAAGTATTTCTTTATGAAACCGGTATAAACCATTGACTTGGTTGATGACCAGTTGAGAATCACCAAATATATTAATGATCTTAACAGATAGGGCAATGGAAATTTGGATACCTAACATAAGTGCTTTGTACTCAGCCACATTATTGGTACAATCAAGTCAAGTTTGAAAGATAAAGGCATAGCTTCATCATCAAGAGGAATGAGGATAAACCCTGCACCACCCCCATGTCGACATTTAGAACTGTTGAAGAATAGGGTCATTTGATAAATGATGTCATCAAGGGAGAGTGTAGTAATGGATTCATCAGGAAAATTGAAGTTAGAAGATTGATTTATAGAAAGAGGTGCATCAACAAGCTGATCTGCAATGGTTTGTCCCTTAATAGACTTTTGATGAGCAAATTATAGATCTAGGTCTACAAGGAGCATGATCCAACATGAAACGTAATGGTTTTGATAAGGCTTAGTGTACATGTAATGTAGAGGGTCAGTGTTGGTGATGATGAAGGTCTTGTGGTTGAGTAGGTAATGGCGAAGTTCAATGGTGATGAATACTAGTGCTAAGTAAAGTTTTTTAGCATGGGTATATCTCGTCTCATAGTTTAAAAGCCTACAACTTATGTAATAAACTGATTACTCCTTGTGTTGCTCATTACGATGAGCGAGCATGACACCCAAAGAAGGGTCAGTGGCAAAAATGTATAGGTAGAAAGGTTTTTGATCTTTAGGTGGGATGATCACAGGTGGTTAAAGAAGGTATTTCTTCAATGCTTCAAAGGATTTGTGGCACTCATCATTCCAATTGAAGGAGACATCCTTTTTAAGAAGATGATGAAAAGGGTGAAATCATTATGAAAGTAGAGAAATAAAGTGTCAAATGGATTACAATTTTTAAACTATGAAGCTGTTGAAAGTTAGTAGGTGGAGGCATCTCAAGAATAGCCTTGATTTTGGAAGGATTTACTTCGATGCCCCACAAAGAAACAATGAAACCAAGGAGTTTTCCAGAGAGAATTGTAAATACATACTTCTTTGGTTGAAGGTGAACACAGTATTTGATGAGACAATAAAAGATGATTTTGAGAATTGGGAGGTTTTTGGTATGAATTTTGGACTTACTGAGAAGGTCGTCTATGTAGTCTTCCAGTATGTCTCACATGATGTTGTGAAAGATATAGGTCATCACCGCTGATAAGTGACACCAACATTTTTTAAGCCAAAGGGAATGAATTGATGACAGAAGGTCCTCCAAGGGGTGATAAATGTAGTTTTGTGTTGATCCTCCGACATGAGTAATATCTAATTATAACTCGAGAACTTGTCCATAAGAGATACCATCTCATGGCCGACTATAAGATCAACAAGTTGGTTGATGCTAGGAAAAGGAAAATCATCCTTAGGGGTAAGTGAGGTTAAGGTTATGGAAATCCATACAAATGCGGAGTACCCTTGTCACCCTTGTGACAGGAATGATGTTTGAAATCCATTGTAGATAATCGATAGGTAGAATGAAAGAAACTTAAAGAAGGCATTGTAGTTCCTCTTTAACAGGAAAGGCAATGGGTGGATGCATTTTTCGCAGCTTCTGTTTCATAGGTTTGGCATCATGAATAGTAATGATATTGTGCACCATGATATTTGGGTCAATACCGAGCATATCAGCATAAGACCAAGAAAAAGCGTTGCTATTATCTCAAAGGAAAGAGGTGAAGGCTTCTTGTTCAGTAGAATCTAAAGATTGACCTATCTTTAGAAGTCGAGGGTCATCCTGAGTGTGAATTTTGATCTCTATGGTTGATTCATTCAACATGGTTTGTCTTAAATGGTAATGACCAATGAATGTAGGAATCCTCCACACCTAAATAGGTGAGAATGGAATAATCATTTTGACATTGAACGACGTTGATAAAAAGCATGTCGTCATTGATCATGTCAGAATAAATAAAAGGAAGGGAAGAGGGAGCCTCACCTTCACGATGATAGGTTAGAGGTCCCAAAGAAATGTTGTTTATGAAATTTTTTTTTAGGAGGAATGGACTCTGGATCCACGGACTCTGTTGGTTAAGGTGGTGTGATAGGCGAAGAAGGTGAAGAAGGTTGATATTCTTCAACAAGGTCAATTCTTTCCCTCTTTGGATTAGGTGGTTCAGAAAATCCAATACCAGGGTGGTCCTTATGTTTGTGGGTAGTGCAAGGAATAACTTTGTGACGACCTTGTTTGTAAATACTAAAGCCAAAGCCTTTCCAAGTGCAATGATGAAGAAAGGTGCAAGCGAAGTGGCGGTTGGTGAGGTAATGGAATTCAGAGGAAAAGGGTCATGTTTGAGTGGGGGGTTTAGGAGAATAAGAAGAGGTATCAAGTCCCCCGAATGTCAAGTTGGTGCGAAGGTGGGGAGGATCATATGGAAAAATGTCTCCTATATGTTGGTCATAATGTGGGTGCTGATGAAGGTTTCCATATTCTTGGGGAGTTTGGAAAGTTTCAATGTTGTAGATGCTATACTCCCCCAATATAAGGCATTGAAAAACATCTACCAAAGGGTCGAAAGTTGGTACTTGAGTGGCAGGAATGGATAAAATATTTAAAGTTTGAGAAGAAGGGTTGGAAGACGGGTTAACTTTGGAACCTGTGACAGAAGTGAGGAGAGATGGGATAGGTGAGGAAGATGTGGTAGCTAAAGTGGTAGATGAAGTAGCGGAAGAAGATGAGGCAGAAATGATTGAAGATGAAGTGACAGTGGTTGAAGATGAGGCATAAATAGTAATAGATGAGGCAACAACAACAGTAGATGAGGCGAAAGTGGTAGTAGATGCCTTAACTGGAATAAGGACATCATTGGGTCGATACAACATGTTGTAGGTTTTGAAAGGTGAAGGATTTTCCTGAATAGTGTAAGGGTGTCCTTCATATTCTAATTTGATGTAGTGCTGAAGAGTTAAAGGTACACACCCTATGGCATGGATCCAGGGTCGGCCAAGTAGCATGTTGTATTGGAATTCTAATTCGAGAACATAGAACAATTCAGGAACGGTACGGGAACCCATGCGGATGTGGAGGATGACGGTGCTGAGAGTAGAAGTCAGAGCATCATTAAAAGAATGCAACATAACAGGGTTATTATGCATGTAATTAGAATGGATGCACATTTGTTTGTATGCATGAGAAGATATAATATTAATGCTCACACCTTCATCGATCATAACACATTAGACACGAGTATGCTTGATTTAGATGAAGATGAAGAGGGTAGGATCTGGATCCTCTAAATGGTGAGGGGGAATCTCTGAGTCTGAGAAACTTATGACATAAACTTGGTGGGTTGCATGAAGACTGGAAATTTTAGGCGAATTCGTGAGAGAGGCCATATGATGAGGGGTGAATATGGTGGCAACGGGTGTAGGGTTATCTGGTACAACCTTACTATTTTGCAGGATCTTGAGGAGGGCTCGACGATGAGACTCAAAAGTTTGGATGAAGTCGTATAAAGAAATTTTTAGGGAATATTGATGCTATTGTTTGATCATGGTGCGATGTGTGACGTAATAAAAAATTAGATACGCTGGCCCATGGATGGTTACCTTAGGGGCAGGTGCAAGTGCAATAGATGTGTTTCTAGATTTCTCTTTTCCTTTGTCTTTTTGTGATCGAGTAGCTACTCAAACCATATTGATTTTGAAGACATGATGAGGAAAATAAGGTTGGGAATATGTAGGTGAGGGCCGTTAGATGGTTATGGGTTTAGGTCGTGCGACGGAATGCGAAGGGGGAATGCAATTCTCCACCAATTGGTCATCTTCTTTTAAGGGGATTTTTGAATTAAAAAGCTGAAGGAGAATGTTTCTAAAGGCCTTACAATCCTTGATATCATGTCCTGGAGAGCGATGATATGCACAGATCTTAGTATTGTCAAACCCTGCTGGTTTAGGTTTGAGCAGGTCATAAGGTTTGATGGGAGGAAATGTGATATTAGAGGTTTCTAGTAACCTAGAAAGGACATTAGAATAAGATCCCGCCAATGGATCAAAATGTGAATTCAGAGAAGGTTTTTGTGAGGGCATAGGTGATTTTATGGAAGAGGTACTGCTTGAGGTGGCATAGGTGGGTTACCGTTTTGGTAAGTAACGAGGGTTTTGTTTTTGTTTTTGATTTAGGTTGCACCTTATTGGGTAAAGGTGTAGGTGGTGTCTATAAGGTTGAAGGAGACACATAAGATGAGGCAAATCTAAAAAGCAAGGCTGTGAGCAGCTGTGTCAGAAGTGACGTGGTGACATGTAACATAGATGATGTATGCAAAAAGGGAAATGAAGGCAAAGGTGTAGGTACGGGATGAAAATGTAATGCAGGTAAAGGCATGGGTGTGGGTTGAAGTGGTGATGAAGGTAAAGGTGTGGTTGTGGGTTGAGGTTGTGACGATGGTAAAAGTGTGGGTGCAGGCTATCGCACTTGGGGTTTGTTTCATTTAAGAGGTAAAGGTATGGGAAATTGAGGTGATGAAGGTGCATATGTAGGTTGTCGTACCTTAGGATTGCCTTGGTGGAGTGGTTGTTTGACCAAGGTTGATGGATGTGGCCCTAAAATCGATGGAAGAGGGGAGGATGAATAAGGCCTAGGAGATTGTCTTCTTTTTAGGAGCGGGAGTTAACTTTGTGATAGGTGGTTGTTTAGTAGTCAGATATAATTTGACTGCGGGATGTAGTAAATGAGGCATAGGATGGACCCATAGTGTAACCCGCAGTGTAATGTTAGTTTTAGGCGTGGGTGAAGGTTTGGGTGCAAGTGAAGGTTGAGGTGAAGGTGAGGTTGATGAAGGAGATGCTAATATGACTGGTTCAATCATTGTGATCTTAGTTGTTTGGAATATATTTGGATAAATGGTTGAAGTGTCTGGGGTCAACATCTTCATTTGTGTAGGTACTAGGAGACGTAAGAATCCCTAGAGTGTGGTGTGATCAACATACTTTAAGTGATCAGCCAAACAGAGAATGCCGTATAGGTAGAAGAAGATGGCGATGACTTGGTGGTAATCCTTGTGAAAACTTCTGAGGTCTGCGAGACAGGGAAATTTTTAGATTTTGACTCTATAGGTAGAAGTGATGCAAGAATATTAACAAGATCGTAGTAGACCCTGGGAGATGTATCACTGACATGAAGAGATTATGAAAGTGACTCCTTTATGGGTCGATGAGGGAGCAAGGTAGGTAGTGTATGCTCTTCCTTAGGTGGGGAAGAAGATGAAATAGGTGCTTCCATGGGTAGAAGTGTGGATAGTGCAGGTTCCTTGACAGATGATGGGATAAGTGGGCTAATCTCTGTGGTAGATGAAAGAGTAGGTAACATAGGCTACTGGGTAGGTGAAAGAGTAGGTATGGTTGGATCTTCCGTGGGTAGAAGAGTAGGCAAGGTAAACTCCTCCATGGGTAAAGGAGTAGGAAAAGCAAGTTACTCTGTGGGTAGAGTAGCTCGCACAAGGATTTCATCAATAGATGGGACAAAAGGCAACTGATTGGAAGAAGTAGGTATGGTATCAAAAATGGTGTGAAACTCATGAACATTGGTGTCAGAGGTCTCACCCGCCTGGTTTGATGAATGAGTATGGTTTGGGAAAGGTTTCTTAAAGATATGTAGGTTTTGATTTGCTGGCACATTGGGGTTATCCAGGATGAGATCTCCATTATCTAGCATTTCCTGGACGATGTTCTTAAAAGTTTTGTAGTTTTCATCGCTATGGCCCTTAACATGGTGATAATTGTAGTAGTCATTTTCCTTATACCATGCTACTATAAGATGGGAAGGGTCAAAATTAGTATGTGGTTTGATGAGCGGAAGGGTGATATCACTTGCTTTTAACAACTTTTCCAGTACCAAGGACTAGGGTTCTCCTATGGGGGTATAACGTCGTTGTTCATACTTATATTAGAAATTATGAACATGGGATAAAGTATAAGGTGTTTTTGGTTTGTTCAACAGATGAGAAGGACCAGATTTCAGAACTAATGCGTTGGTGGATCCTTTTGTTTAGAATTTTTTTTTTGTGGTTTGGAAGAGGAAGATGAGTCATTTGATTTGAACAGATCTTTATTGTTGCGTAACTGAATTTTCTTCTCTTGTAGGGCACAAGTTTTTAGCTTCCAAGCCATGGTGAATGCCTCGTCAAATGTTCTAAATGTATGTACTTACAGAGTTGGTGATATGTGCCTGGCATAAGCTCTAGTAAACAAATCTATCAGCTCAGTTTGGGGAAGTTGAAAGGTGATCTGATTGATAAGGCTCCGCAAACGTGTGAAAAAATATGTGATAGACTCATCCTCGTATTGGTGCATCAAATACAAGTCAGTCATGGATACCTTCTTGGTAATGTTGATGGAGAAATGGTTAAGGAAGGCCTAGGCTAATTGATTGAACGTAAAATATTGAGTTCTTAGGTAAAATACTGTACCAATCTAAATCCGGTCCTGTTAAGGACATGTGAAATGTCTTGAGAAGCAAGGCGTCATTGTAGGTGATTAGATAATAGACGTGTTTAAAATATCGTAAATGTTGTTGCGGATCTTCCTTGCTATTAAATCGATTGTATTTAGGAATCTCCCAATGTGGGGGATAAGAATGAATGGGTATGGATGAATGAATAGGATCATTACAAATTTTTTCATACGTCAATGCATTGCAAGAGCCAGAAATAAATGCTTCAAGGGTCTACATCTTGTCCAACATCATTTTGATCAGATCCATGGTCGGATTAGATTGAGAAGCACCTCCCGCAGTATAAGGAGGTTGATATGATGAGTAATATGTAGAGGGCACACCAGTGTATGGAGCTGCTGAGTAAGAAAACTAGGAAGGGGGAATATAAGTAGTGACAAATGATGATGGGATATACCCTAAATGGGAGGTGTAGGTGATGGGTGGTGGTTGAGATAAGGTACAGGTAGGAAGGACCTGTGTAGAGGCCTTTGTAGCGATATGTGGCAAAGTAACAGGTATAGACATGACGAAACTCTGAAAAGGAGTCGATGTAACTGGAGGTTGCGAGGTAATAAGGACTGATGATGTAGGGATCCCTACATGAAGAGGCATAGATAATGGTGAGGTAGACATAAATGGGGTGACAGACGCTGAAGGTGCCATATATGCAGTAGATTGGATAGATACCGAAGATGTAGGGGTGATATGAGAAACGATAGGTGAGGAGGTGGAAGCAGGTAACAATACACTAGTGGTGGCTGATACAAATGTGGGGGCGAGAGTGGGAGACATGGAGGTAGGAATATCGAATAAAGGCTGACCTAATGAGTCACGAGTAGAAGAATGAGCAAGGTAATACTGCAAGGCTGCAATATTATGATCAAGGAATTTCGTGAATTCCTCTTCACTTGTGGGTAGCGTGGAATTAACATTGGGGTCCATTGGTGATGATGGGCTAGGAGGTTACAGTTGATGACTGGTATGAAAGAATAGGGCGTTGTCTTGCCGACGAGTCAGAACCATGTGAATAATGAAAGAACAGGTAGTCTGAGCTCTGAAAATGGTTGAGAAAAATAGCAATAAGGGGTAGGAAGAATTTGGAAAATGAGGATAAGATGTTGTTTTGACAGGAAAATCAAAACACATAAATCGATGTCGGTCGGGTAACCGGTGCCGATTAGACAGATGAACCGATGCCAGTCATTGGACCGATATTAGTTACTATGGATAATTTAGAAATTTAGAAATCTAGATAAGAAATGTGTGAAATAAGTGAAACTAGGATCTATGAATGATGATAGAGACTCAGAAATGGATGTATAAGAGGAAAGTAGAACTTAAAAAGTGACAGAAAGTTAAAATGTTTCAAAATGAAGTTTTTTTTAATTGGATGATCAAAAACACACAGAAATCGACACCGGTTGGGTAACTGGTGATGGTATGATAATGGAACCGACCACGGTTGTTGGATCGATGCCGGTCACTGAGAAATTTTTAAATTTAGAGTGATTTAAGTCAAATAAAATCCAACCCAGAAGCTGAGTATGGAAAAATAATGTCCTATCACACTCATAAAAAGCCGAAATACACCAACTATGATTGTGGAGTGTGAAAGAAAATAAAAAGAGATGATTCACTCTTACAACTCAAAATGCAAATCAGGGAAAAAATATCAAACACACAAATCCTAGGTATCATATTTTTATATTATGTGGTTTATGCCTTTTTAAAACTGATTGTGAGTAGAATAGAGTTGTTGGTCAATGAAGGTTCCCTATAATAAGTCTATGGATGGTATCATGCATGTTTTGGCTAAAGTGTCCCCAATATATAATTCACAGTACACGAGGTCCGAAATCTGATATGATGAATGGCCAGAACACCAACTAGATCCACCGTCAATCAGGTTATTAACCTTTGATAGGAAACTACCTAGGAAGGAATATGTTTAAGAAATGAGTAAATTGTTAAAGTGATTTGGATAAGGGTGTGTGTGCACAAAGTGTGAACTACTATTAATTCCCACCAATTGTCAACTGGTCATGACCTCTAGTATATAGATTGCAAATAAAATTTAGGCAATCTAATGCAACAATCACAAGGATGAAATGCACAAATTTTTAAAACCCAAATTGACAATGAAATTCGATGTAGCAAGTGATGAACAAGAAGAGGAATGCTCTTTCACTAGATGTAATACAAAAGAAAAGAAGAAGAAATGTTCTTTTTAAGCACCAAAGAACGAATTTCGTTTAGACAAATAGAAAGAAGAGAAGGTTTCCAGGGATAAATTTAATGTGAACTTTTCCAGAAAGAAACAAACACACAAATATTCCCTAAAATGAACAATGCAAAATAACCCAAATGATAGGGTCCCACCGGGCATGCCAAAATGTTTCACCACAAAGTAGAGATAAAACAAATAAGGGTAAGGTCGAGGAGGAATACCTATGATTATGTAGATGGTGTGCATGCGTAGAATGTTGACCAAGCTGATTGTGAGAGCTTCCCTTTGGCTAGGAGGAATGACATGTATAAGAAACACAACAAGACCACCAAATGATATTAAATAACAAATGACAGAGGACTACCTAGGTGAATGCTAGATCCGGGAAGCGTGATTCTTTCCTCAAATGGTTGTCAATCCCTTGTTTATAACAACTTAATGCAAGAAGAAATTGTAAATGAATGATTCCTACTATAGTTGATAATATTTAGGTATCTCCTATAACATACAATAAGTAAATTTAATCTAACATGAAAAGTTACGATTAAATCTAGATGGTATAGTAGGTTGGTTTGGGTTTGTAGGTCTAACAGAGGTTGTAGGTGAGGTCTGGGTGAAGGTTTGGTAAGGTTATGGGTTGTTTGGAGAAGTTATGAGCTCACCGGTTGGTTTGAATTATATTACCAGTCACATAGACCGACGCCGATTAAGTGACCAATGTCGGCTACTGGTAATGGACCGACACCATTGGGTGACCGTGTCGGTAGGGGAAATTTGACAATAATATTAAAAATGGTTTTTTTGGGCACTCTCTATGATTACACAGAGAGTGAGGGGAGTTTAGGTGAGGTTGTGGAATTATTTTAAGGACTCAGGGTTAGAAATATAGAGGTTTGGGCAAGGTATGATGGATAAACAGAAGATAGTTAAATGGAGGACGTACTAGGAGAGATCTGGGTGAAGTAGAATAAGGAATTAAATAGATAGCTAATAAAAAAAACTAATATATTGAAAAAGACAGAATAAACAATACTTACTTGTGGAATGTAAGTAGAAAGCATATGGTGGTGACGGTTGTGAAGAAAGGTGGTCCCGAACAAATGCAAAAATAGTTGGAAGGCACGGTGCTTCCTAGAGAGTGCATTGGAGCTCTGGATCAATCCGTGGATGAACTGGTGTGGTATCTGAAATTTAAGAGGTCTATTTGGTGTGTCGCAAGATAGCTAGGAGAACTTGAGAAAAGTAATACAAGGTTGCCAAAGCTAGATGAAAATATTCAGAACCTTATCAATGATTTAAGATTTTCTATTTAACCTAACCAATGATGGTTAGGTGACCGACACCGACCAAGAAATAGCTGGCGTCAGCTAAGAATAATTGGTCTATCTTTCCAAAAATAGGGTTTTTTTTCCCAAATTTGATGTGGTCTCTTGCTTAGCTCCAGGTCACAAGTGTTGAATGGTGTAAATTAGAGTGTGGAATTAGTTAGAGGATTAATAGGTCATGAATAGTTAGGGTTGGAAAGAGTCCTAGTTGGTTAGGATAAGTGGGGACTTGGTCTAGTTTCATTAATAGGCTAGGAATAAGTCTAGGATGAGGTGGAAAGGTGAAGTGGCTTAGTTAGGTGGATATTAGTTTAATTAAGGTAATTAAAATAAATAATGGTGTGAGGGTGAGGATTAATTTAATTATGTGTAATTAAATTAATACTAATGTGTAGAGGGGGTCATGGCTAGGTGTATGTTTCTAATTACTTAATTGAAATGGGCTAGAGGGATTGTGACCCATATTTGGTGTCTGCATCAATCATCATAAAACCTTTCACCGGCTCCCATTCACATATCCACAACAATCACAACAAATTAATCCTAAATCAATAGCCCCCACATCTCATCTTAGTCCTCCATCCTTGTCATCTTCATCACCCCAATCCAATCCTAGGAATTTCTCATAGATTGTCCCACAATCCCTAATGCACCATAAAATTTAGCCCCTAAGCCTATTTCATCTCCTCCATCACGTACACCCAATGCTATCAAAAATATCTCATTCATCATGACTTCTAAGTCAACCTCATCCAATTCTACCCCCAATCCAAAACCATTTAATGTGGCTCCTACACCACCCTCATCATATTCATCCACATCTAATCCTATCTTACTCCTTGCATCATCTAAACCTAACATAAACTCTCCTCTAATACTATTTCAAATCCACCATCCCATAACTATAAAACATATAATGTGAATCCTAAGTCACCAAATCATAAACCTAGAAAATCCAATCCCAATCCTACCCAATCGAATGAGAATCCTATGCCACCTTCATCTACTTAATCTCCTAAATCAACCAAATCTAATGTGGGTCCTACACCACACCCATGTCCCAAATATTCTTCATCCCCAATATCACCCAAACCTAATGTGACCCCCATATCACACCCATCCCCTTCATCTAAATCTACCCCATCCCCTTTATCTACATCTACTACTCCTCAACAATCTAATCATAATCCAAAACCATCTACCTCAAAACCACATACTCCAACTAATCCAAAATCAACCAAATCTAGTTCGGCCTACAAGACCCAACCATCTACTTCGACCTCAAGGCCTAGTCCACCCTCTTCATCTTCTAAGCCAAAATGATCTAATCGAACTCATAAATCTAAATAAACCAAAACATCTCATAATCCACCCAAAATTTCACCTTTACTTCCTACTCTCCCAAAACAATTTAAACAAAATAAATTCACTCCTTTAGGAGAATCCTTGACCACCATCTTTCATCGTCTAAACACCTTCAACATGATCATCCATCCCCCAATAAAATCACACAATCAAAACCTTCCCAAACCATCTTGGTATTGAGAACACTATTATTGTGACTTCCATCACACCCATGGACATTCAACCAATCGTTGCATGTAATTTAGGTCTTATGACTAAAACCTCATTAACCAGGGAATTCTTATCCATTTACTTCTTTATCCACCACCTTTCCATCCCAAACCTCTCCCTAACCATCATCCACCATCCAAATTACACTCGACATCCAAACATCCCCCACCATCCAAATCTCATTGTACATTCAAACATACCTCACCAACTAAAGCCCAAAACAAATCTCACCTCCCATATTTTATTAAGTCTGGTCTCTTAGCAGATGACAAAAATAAAACCCCCTAGTCTCATGATGTACAAATGGCATCATATTCCCCATCAAATTCATATCCTATAGCCAAAAATATGTTCACTAATATGAAACAATGAGGCAAATTCTTAGGCCTCCATGAACAAGGCATTCGTGAACCCATTTCCCTTCATCAAAATCCAAGTCATTTAGAATTAGGGTATAAATATAACACTAACAATGTCCCTCCCACAACTACATCAAAACCCATTTCTACCACTTCTGTTATTGATCCTACCATCCCAACCACCCAACCCAATCACAAATCATTTAACCTCACTACAAATATCAAACACCTAAAAATGGATTGAGCACATCATTCGTCACCTGCACATGGATGTTATTTCCTTCCCATTCATCCTCCTTCCATCCAACACCCAAATATCTTTACATCTCATCCATTATTATCATCACATCCATTTATATCCTCTTCTAATCATTCATTTAAACACTTGATCAGATTTCTAACACATGTTGTAAGACAATAGTACCTACTATAGCCATGTGAACTTGGTCTATTATTACCTCCAACATTAAAGCACAATTGTCCTCTTAGACATCCACACACTTTAGCACACGTAATAAAATTATGGTGAAGACCCTTGGGAGTTTCTTTTGACACTCTAGCCAATGTCATATCCACTCTCATTTCCATCCCCCATCAAGACACTATCGATTATTAACCCCTTGAGAGTTCTCAAGAGAGTGGAACCTCTTTTTGTAAAAAAAACTACAAATATCAAAAAGCAAAAATCATATCAAAATTAAAAATATCAAATAAAATCCACCTCAAGACTCTCTCTAGGGTTGTTTCCAACATCTTTACGGGAGCTATGTATGCCTAGCTAGTAGTAGAGAAATGGTGTGACAAGAATTATATGGATCTCCATCGGGGCTATGGATGCCTGGTTGGCAACAGAGTAATGCACAACTTAGCCTTCCGTTCACCCTCCATCTACCTATTTGACTTAATCACTCCATACAAATGGGCTAGTTTGTCTTCACATACTACCCATTAAGTATTCACTTCAAGTGGTAATTAACCATCACAATCACACACACACTTTGATATCACAGAGACATAGGGTTCACATGTTTCTAGGTATCGTTTAGAATTTGGTCACACTTTTGTTTTAGTCCAACTCTTGACTTACAACATGTGTAGTTAGGCTCATCTTTTTTTCATCACTGATGTTATTTTCCTTCCATCCATCACATACACACCATTTCCCCCCTTGGATCAAACATTAGTGGGCAGACGATGATCCCTTCCTTTTCATCCAATCATCCTCATGTCCCTTTTGAATTATTATTATCATGACTGGGGGTAGCCTTACTATCATCCGCTGGGGGAATCGTCTATTTTAGATAACCCCCATTTCCCATCCTACCCTACACTTGGGGGAAAATCAAACCTATCCATATATCCACATAGGCCATCGTACTTTATACTTGGGGGAACACTACTTGGGTGATGTTAATTTCCTACAGATTCATGAGTTGGAATAGATCACTGCAGGATGGAGGGAATCCACTCGGGTAAATGAGATAAAGATGGAAAGAACCCTAGAAACACATTAATATGGAACATAACACGACATCAATAGAGGTGACATTAATGTCCTACAAAACCATGAGTTAGAATATATCATTGGAGGATGGAGGGAATCCAATGAGAATCCACTTAGATGGATGTGCAATCCATGAGACCAATGGGTCAAAGGCAATAATCAGAAGTATGCATAGAAAATGCGAGGATGGTCTAAACAATGGTTTGAAAAAGATGCTGAGGGAAAAAGGGGATGCACTACCCTTAAAATATGAGGAAGCGAGATATGATGTGTCCTCATGGGATGGGAAGGGAAAATGGCCACAACAATGCACTTAAGATGAGATATGATGCCTCGAGAGGGAACATATAGATGGCCAAAAAGTGGGCTTCAAGAGAGACTATGCAATGAGATGAGTAGATAAGTAAATAAATAGCCAAAGAAGCCATGTAGGGAAAAGAATTGTGTTATGGGTGTCACACAAGTCTAAAGTGGAAGAAAATATAACTTATAGAAAAATATTGGATGATTGAAGCTGAAGGATGAAAATTAGGGTTGGGTCAACGACGACTAGGCAAGACGACGATGATTGGGCTTAGGTTGATGACGACATGAGGGGTCAACGTCAACTGGGTCGGAGTGCTTATATAAAGGATGGATATGACTGACAAGGCTCATTTGAATGAAATGATTTGGTGATCAGAGAGATCTAAGTGATATAAAAGCGTGATATTTGAGATAAATAGATGCCATCAGAGGTGGGAGGAAGTGCCAGAGGTCTCAGAGAGTGGTAAATGCCGAAAACCTAGCTTGGTTTTGATTTTAGTTGATTTTTTTGTTTTTAAATTTTTGGATATTTGATGGGCACCAAAGGCCAAATGGAGGCAACTGGTTAGGGTCACCATTGACCTAGGGAAAAGTGGCATTGACAAGGCTAGGGTCGACATCGATTAGATAGGAGATAGATTTTATTGATTTTGGTGGATGAAAAATGATTCTTTTTTATGATTGGATGATGGTGGATTCTTGTTGATGGGTTTTTATAGGTCATAAATACTTTATACTTGTGAGATATAGTCCCAGCCATGTTTTTAACATTCACATTTTAAGACTTTAGAAACAAGGGTTTTTTTTTTTTTATAATAATTTTCTCTGTTCTAAATATCCATAATTTAGAATAGACATTCTAAGCCAATAAATATCATAACAGAAAACCATATACAACTGTAAATGACTCGGTGAGCTACCGATCTCTTATTTCATGACTCGGCATCATATTGATATCTCATGTTAACTTAGCAATTTGTATACTATGTATACTTGGTTCCTTTACCATTTTCAAGGTATCAAGTGTTCTGTTCAAGAGGTCTATCTAAATATTTGTTACCGATATTCACCAGAAATCTTGATTCTTAAACTAGGTGACATATGATAACACAACCAACAACTTGTGATACTTTGGCCAAAGATTTTAAACATACTATTCATGTTTATACTCCTAGATGACATACTCATCATGCGGAATTTTTCCTTCACCCCACTTCATCTGTTATCTAGAATTGTCTTTACTAACTCCTATCAGTCCTCTTGTTCAAGGTTTAACCCTAACCAAGGTTAGCAACATATTCTAGTGTGGATGACTTCTCATGGTGACTGATGGTACATAAACATACTCAATCGACCCAATTCAATTGCATTTGTTTAGTTACCCTAAGTCATCATGAGTTTACCCCAACACTAGTTCATGCCCCTAACTCTACCTAGGGAGGAACTATGATCAAGTCATAGTTTGTCAATCTGGAAGATTAAACTCTGAAGGGTGTTACAACATGTCAACTATAACACATTATCCTCATGAAGACCCAAGTCTTCACAAAGGTACTATACTACAATTGGCGTGTGCAAACATTCGACTGAGTTCAACTCATCTAGATGAACATACCTTAGAAATAAGTTAATGATTTAATAATTTTCTTTTCTTTTTATTATTAACTATTAATTGTAGTAGCCCTACTGAACAACTAGGTTCATTTACCATTAGGGTTAGGAGTTAAAAACTACAATTAGAGTGGGTGTGTAGATACATCTTCTTCCAACAATTTCATAAGCTATGTTTTTATTCCCATAACATTCTAATTTATGTTTCTCAGAACAATTTCAACATACACAACAATGTTGTTATTTACTCACCTACTCAAGCCCTAGCTTACATATGATCATAGAAAATTCTTGTATATTCGAATTCAATAGAATGAATTCTAATCCTTTTTAATTCCATTTCTCTACATTCCTAATCTAGTTAAGGAACTCTTCAAGAGAAATCACACCATCAACTAACCAAATATAACATTCAGATTTAATTCCATGAGATCATAAAATAATCATTTGTCTTCCCTATTTCTTAGACATGGTTAATAATTATTTATAAACCCTTATTGTGCTATAAGTTATGATCATAGTTTTATCCACCTATAACATTCTCTTTAAATATAGTTAAAGTGAAATAATTGATTATCCATGCAAGAATGTCAACTTAATAAGCTGCAATTTCACTAGAGAGGGCAATACATCTAGTAACCCCTATATCTATCCATTATATTCCAAGCCATAATAGAGATTTACTATCTTAGAAGTAGAAAATTACCTAACATTTCAACTTACTGAATGTTAAAAGGAAATACATCAAATGTAACAAACTTCACATATTTTTTATTCACCCAGAAGATTCTTACATTTGCAATTCCAAACACAAAAAACATTACTAATGTTAAACAACAATTCTTGAATCAATTTAAAATAAAATTTTATTTTCCATAGAATACATTTCAATAATGAACCATATTTATTCATAAAAAGATCCAGTCTCTTTGATAAAAAAATGTAAGATCCTAAAGTTCCTTTCTCCTTTCATCACTTACAAAGTCCATCTGCCAGAATTGCTATCATAGGTCAGTTCATTGAACTGAGCATGATAAGCACTTAAAATTAAAAATATGTCATTTTAACTAAATGTTTTATAAATAGATCTCTATTGTTATGAAACAATTTAAGCATTATTGAAAGACATAACAAAAGAAATTACTAGACACAAATCAGAGAGAGAGAGAGAGGTAAGATGATAAATCATATCAAACTTAAGAATAGATGATGATATAAACAACCCCAAATTTCATACTATTTTTTTACATAAAAAGAATTAAATATCATTATCCCCAGTAAATAATATCTCATAAAATCACAATTTTCCTTTCATATATTATTATACATGATACACTTCTCGGTTAATCCTATTTAACATGAGAAGACAACTATCCCTAGCATCTCTTACTAATAGATAAAAATTAGATGGTACAATATTACTTTCATCTCAACATTTTTTCACCTAATTCCATCCAAAAATATAAGATGCCAAGAACAAATCAAAAATAGGATTAAGTTTAGGATGGACCAAACAACCTATTTAGAAAAGAGTTTCTAATTTAAGAATCCTTTAACTCAATTTATGAATTAGAAATTAATATAAGTTCAAGCTCAACACTAAACCATTTTAAATAAAGATTGAGATCAACTTAACATGAATTTGGAACTAAACACACAATCCCACAGTGATACATCAATTTATATGCTAAGGAAAAATAGTAGAATGGAGGGATCTAACAATCAGCTTTAGCTCCTTCAACCATTCAATTAATTTTTAGAAAATAAAAGACTTCACAAAATATTTTCAACTAACACACAATCCTCCTAATTAACCTCTACTTCAACTAGTTGTTCAATAATACCGGACTTAGTTCTATAAACAAGTCCCAGTGAAGGTTCAACAAAACAGACCCACTAGACAGATCCCTTAACAAGAATGTAACAGGATGAAAATCAAAGGAGAGAGAGAGAGAGAGAGAGAGAGATTGTATAATCAATGTTCAAATTAGGATAGAAAAAGAACACACTATAAAAAATAATACAAATAGGTAAGTCCATTCTCTACAGTCCCTTACCAAAATTCCCAAACAAATAACACTTAGAAATCGAATTGAATGACTACAGTCTGAAGAAGGAAATAAACTATGAACCACAACATCCAATGCCTTTCATTATTCAAAGTAAGAATAATGATAAGACCAAAATATAGAAGACAACAAGTAAACATTTCTACAGACATGGTGGAGGAAGGAAGAGAATTATTAGAAGAGTAATTCTTTATAGTCCTTCTATACCTAGCTGATAAAAGGAAATTACGATCAAATACGACCAAACCAAGTTAAGCCCCAAAACAACATTCCTTAAACAAAGATACTTTTTCCTTCATTGGAATTAGAAGCAAAACAAGTTTTATGTCCTAAGGCCAAGAAAACCAACTTACCCAGTATAACCATTAATGTCCAAATAACTATTCAGACTCACAATTCGATAACAGTAAATATAACATGGTGAGCTTAAACCTAGGATAATTTCCCTTCAAATAATCAATTACATCAAATTTATAGGTTACCCAAGTTCTCAAAAGAATAGGAGATAAAATAACACTTCTTTTAAGTTACCCTTTCCCAAGCAATAATTCCTTTCAAATTGTTAACATGGATAATCATTCCAATACCTCTATTGGTGAATGAAAAAGCTATTAGCATGTCTTTAACAGACAAACTTCTTTCAAGACAAACTCAAAACAATGTGTCTTCCTTATTAACCATTGGAATAGACAACTGAAACATGAGGGTTAGGAAAAAACCCAGAATTAGAACCATAGAGTGATAAAAGAAATGTTGGCATGATCAAAATTTTTGTGCACCCAATCAAACTCAGAAGATTATGCTAAACCCAAAGATGTAAAAGTATATTTACAAAAAAAATTCATTCAATATCAAACATAAGTCGAGTTACTCAACAATTTATACTCATAAGTGTTCTCACAAGGGTGACACAAGATCTTATCATATAAATTCCATGAAATTAAGAAATTCATTTACTCAAAATTTTAAAACAACTCAACAAGAGTGCAAAAAATTATGATCTAATCTTAGACTCAAACATAAATTAAGCATAAATTATTAATTCCAACCAAGGGAATCAAAAACCAGAACAAATCATTCATCAAACAGTAAAACACAGTAAATAATACAAGCATCGAAAGAAGAGATCATAACATTAAGCAAAAACTAATTTATCCCCAAGAGTAGAGTTCGTTTAATGAAAAAAATTAAGTAAAAGAAAAACAACTTAATGAGAAAATCCTATCATGTCTGATATCACTTCTCCTTCACCATTTTGCAGGAGATCTCTGATAAAAACTTCAATAGCTTCTTCCTTTCCATGAATGTAGACAAAAACCTTCACAACTTCCCATTTCTTTTATAGTTTCCACAGTGTCCATTATAAGTTCAATGCCATGAAAAAATTATAGTCATGCAAGAACTGAACTGGAGGTTGAAAGAGAAGGAACAATCTCATGTTGAGCTTGGTTTACAAATGAACCAAAAAATCAAAAACAACCAAAACCCCTCATGCACCTTCCCAGGTGGTTTTTTCCAAATTCAAAAACATTAAATACAAAGGTCTATCAGTTCCCTCCATTTTCTATGCCACTTCCATCTCCACTTTTGGCAAATACTACATTAAAATTTGCATGTAACTAAATTCACTGGAGACGCCAACTTAGATTTCCCCAAATTTCCCAATGCTCATGCCAAAGTTTGCGGTAGGAAAGGATAAGAATGAATTAAATCTCATTTAATTACCTTGAAACCGATGCCACCAATCACCTAATTTCCATGTGTTCCATAGGCCCCCTCTAGGTTAGCCACATTTTAGTTAGGTTAACATAAGTTTAGGAAATCACCATAGGTCAATAGGTATGTTTCTAGGTTAAGTCACAACATCCTAATTTCAAAAGATCAAAGAGACATAGGTTAGGCTTGGTTCTAGGACATATTCACTTAGCATTAAACATATAGTTAAAAATAGGTTATCATTCAAGCAAGCATAACAATATATTAAATGAAGAACCAACCATGACATTAGTATTCAAACTATTGTAGGGTCTGAAGAGCTTATTAATTCTCTAGCACAGTTTGAATCCAAAAATCAACAGATCTAACAGACTTGGTCATTATGATAACAAAATTATGTATTAAAAGCATACCTTGGATCAATGGAATTGATCCAAGGTAATGTTGTTCTGAAGGAAGAGTTTTATAAAAACTGAAAACAAATCTAGAAATCAAGCAGCAATCTAATTCTGTATAAGGAGGTGGGTTGTTCTGATTAAATATAGTAAAACACAACATACTGAACATGTACAAAGGATGAATTATTTTCTACTGCAAACATGATTTCCATAGTTATAAGAGTAGATTGTCTTAAGACCAAATCACATGTCAACATTTGTTTCTTCTAAAGTATAATTCATCTTCGGTACCTGTCATGCTAGAGGCGTTACAAACATCCCTCCTAAAAATCATCATCATCCCAATGATTAACTTAGTCAATAAATTCAATCAAGATTATAATAAAATTATAGTTCTTTCTTTATTAACTTCATAACAGAATTAGATTTGAAAAATTCAAATTTTCATAATTATTCAGTATTAAAATAGTTGTTTCAGTACTAAATAATTTAGTATTTGCCAAAAAATGGAAGGTTTATTGATATACTTAGAATACAATCTTCAAGTTTTTATCAATCAAAAAAATCAGATCTGTTCAAAAAAATATGGAAAATTAATTTTCACATCTTCGAGGTTTTCCCAGGTTATGCTTTCTTCATTAAACTAGTCCCACTAGACCTTACATTGAATTATTTGGAAATTTCTTTAGTGCAACTAGCAAGTTTCCAGCACTTGGATGGGTTTAACCACAATTATTCATGGGTCTTGGACCTACAAGGAATTCCAATTTAACACATGTGATAAATTTTAAACATATATATTAAGTAAAGAAATATGGAAAACAACATGTATTCGTGATAAAGCAAGAGGTAAAGCTAAACGATAAGCTACAGGGTTGATTATTTCAATAATTTCAAAGGGTCCAACATAACGAGGTGATAACTTGGTAGCCTTGCTGAAAGTTATGGAACTATTTTTTGGTTTGACCCGCAAAAAGACCTTTTCACCAAGTTCAAATTTCTTGTCAACCCCTTTTAAGTCTGCATAATTTTTTTGCCTATTTGCTACTTCCTTCAAACGTTCATGAATCATTTTAACTTGGTGTTCCATTTAAGTAAGGATTTCAGGTTCACTTACCTCGCTGTCCTCTATGCTATCCCAACTAACTAGTGTTATGCATTTCCTAACGTAAAATTCCTCAAAAGGTGCCATTTCTAGAGAGGTCAGATACATGTTATTATAAGAAAATTCAACTAATGGAAGGTAATCTTCCCATTTATACTGTTGATCCATGTAATACATTCATAACATATCTTCCAAAACTTGGTTAACTCTTTCAGTCTGCCCATCTGTTTCTGGGTGGTATGCAGAACTAAAATTAAATTTAGTCCCTAAGGCTACATTGAGTGTTTGCAAAAATCTAGATGTCATTCTTGGATCTCTATCTGTTATGATCAATTCAAGTACTCCATGCAGTCTGAAAATTTCATGCACAAATATTTTTGCTAAAACCGATGAATCATCCTTAAGATTACCAACAATAAAATGTGCTACCTTTGTTTGTTTATCCACCACAACTAAAATAACATCATGTTTATTTCTTGACATTGGCAACCCTTGAACAAAATCCATGCTAATTACTTTCCATTTATACTGCGGTATGCTGTGAGGGTACATTAAACTAGTTGGATGCATATGTTCAACTTTAACACGCTGACATTCTAAGCAATGTGTCACAAAATCAATCACGTCCTTTTTCATTCCTTTCTAGAAATATTGTTGTTTTATGTCAACAAGCATTTTCATAATGATGGGATGTCGAGAAAAATGTGAATTATGAAATTCAGTTCATAATTTCTTTCTTAATTCATTTAACGAAGGTATATATACTCTATTTTCAAACCTCAATATTCCTTCGTCATCAAAGTAAAAACCTTTATATCTCACATCATTTGGATCTGCAAAAAGTGCTATTTTTACTTGCTGAAAATAAGAATCCAATTCCATAACACTTTTTACTTCATCTTTAAATTGAGTTCTCAACATTATAATAGCAGAAATATGCTTCCTATGACTTAGTGCGTCTTCCACCTTATTTTCCTTGCCTTTAATATAACTTATGTCGAAATCATACTGAGATAGAAATTCTAACCATCTTTGCCGTCTGGAATTCAGATTTGGCTGAGTGAAAATATACTTCAACTCAAGATGGTCATTTTTTAATTCAAAAGGTCTACCAAGAAGATAATGCCTCCATACTTGAAGTGCATGAACAATGGCAACAAGCTCTAGGTCATTAGTGTGAGTTATCCTATGTGTCCTCCTCTCATGTTGAAGGGTCATCTCACATGGGTTAGGTTTAGGGTTTCATATGTGTCATGCACTAGGGTTACTCAACACCCTATATGTACCCCTTTTCTATTCATTTATGAGCATGCCAAGACACTCCGCTGTCTTTCCTCTATGCAAGCTTTGTTTCTGTTGAGCAAGTTCTTCCATTACTGATCAATTTTTTCCTTGCTATCGCTGGAGCTTTCACGATTCTGTTGGAGTGCAACTACTTCGTGGTGCCTCGTTTCCGATTCGATTCTCGCAAACTCTTTTCATGGTATCAGAGCTGAGATCGGGTAAACGTGCACTCGATTTATTTTTTGTTGCTATTACTCTTACTTGGTTTCGTTATTTTACTCTGCATGCAAGTCTTTTGATCACCATTTTCTGGAAATTATCTTGCTAATATCTCTAACAAGCTTTCTCGGAAAGTTTTTTGTGTTTTTTTTCTTGTGCATGTTGTCTGATGGTTGCAGGATCCTTGAGTTCTTTAGTCGTGGATGCTACTCAACGAACTGCTGTTACCCTCTTGGTTTTTTTTTACTCTTGATGCAAATTTTTGATCACTATTTTCTGACGTTTTCTTGGTGTGTCTCTAACAAGCTAGGAAATTTGGTTTTTGTTTTTTGGACTCTGCATCGGTGTTTTTTTCATTCAGTTTTTTAATCATTAGCTAACTTTTTTTGGATGTACTGAGCCATTTTTTAGATTCATTTTCTTTTTTTTAATTATTCACATGGAAGTGCATTTTTTAATCTATCTTTTTGCAGGATATTTTTCTATGCATGTTGTCTGTGGTTGCAGGATTCTTTGTGTTCTTCTGATCGTGGTTGCTGAGGACAAACACTGTCCCTCTAATCTACTTTTTTGGACACCACGCATCTGGCAAAAAACATTCAAAACCACACGGTGTTTTTAACAACTTGCCGTGATTTTTTTGCTTGACAGGTTTTTAAACTCTTAAGCCACATTTTTTAACTGCTTGCATGGGTGGACTGTCAACACATTGCTGTACAATTTTTTGGACTGTTCCAGGTACTTTTTTGGACCTGCAGCTCATGTTTTTTGGGCTATTCTGGCAAGGGTTTCCTTCCACAACACGGCAACCTCTAACATAAGGTAATCTTTACAATTCGTGACTCACCTAATTTTTGTGCGCACACAAGCAAAAGGACTGTGTTTTTCCTACATGGCTTTCTTCTTTTTTGGTGTACACTCAAAAAACATGGTAAGTTTTCACTTTACCTTTTTTCTTAAAGTTTTTGGTAAGTTTTCTTTCTTTTTAAGAAGCTTTTCAAAAAACAAAAAAAAAGTTTTTAACAAAAATGTGCCGCTTTTTTCATGCACAGTTTTTTTCTTGGTAAAACAAATCAAACTCATTGGTAAGTTTTTAAAAACTTTCTAATTTACCGTGTTTTTTTTTATAACAAGTTTCTAAAACCATTTTAGCAATTTGTTTTTAAACAAAAGTTTCCATCAAAGTATTTAAAAAATCTTCATTAAAATTCTAATCTTTTTTTATTTTTTGTAGATTTAATTATTTCTTTCAAAATTAATTAGATTTAATTAATTAAATCTATTTTTTATTTAATTTCACATTATCTAAATTACTAATATTTCTTTGGCATTATAAATTTGGTCTATTGGCTTTGTTGTATTTCTAACCTTCCGTCGAGTGCCGAAGATGAAGGGTGAGGTCCGGGATTGGCAGGTGGCTAATCCCCCCTTGCAATACAAACAAACCCTATCTCAAATTCCATGTCGTTTCCAACGAGCATACATACAACACCCTTTGCATGCGTTTAGGGAACTTTTTTAATCCTTTTGCAGGCTTATTGGCTTTTTACTCATCAAATTGCGGGAATTGGTTTTTACTATAACTTTTGACTCGTTGCTCGGTTTTCAGCACTTATTTAGTCAAAGTTGCATGTTTTTTCACACTCTAGATGATGGGATCATTAGCTTTGTAAACGCACTAATTTTATAAAGTGCCACATTCTGGGGGGTGTCTTTGTTTTGCTTAATTCAGCTCATTCTTTTGAGCTTTGTTCTATTCCTTTTTTTGTGGACTTGTGAGCGCGTCCACCACAGTCTTATGACAAAGGGATTATTTTGTGTGACGTGAGACACTTTTTCTCACCACCAGGGTTGGATTTCACCTCCTTTCTATTTTTTGCTTGTGCTTGTTTACGGTGTTCCTCTTTTGTTGCGCTCCACGAAACACTGTTGTGGTCTCCTCTCTTGCGCGTTATTACGCTAATTGCAAGACGAGTTACCAAGTGTTTCAAACCACACACACGGACCCGATTGTAATCAACGCACTCAACTATAAAGTGCCGAAAGCAGGGGGGTTGTTATTGTCCTGGGTGGTTGTGTTTCTTTTCTGCATTTCTTTCTCTCTCTCTCACTATGGATGCACTTTCAATTCCTTTGCTTACGCCGTTCAAATTTTTCGAATGGAGATCGAAAATAATAATGAAACTAAGGGGTAAAGGGTTATACCACATCACCATGGGAACTGAGACTGAACCAGACGACGAACCTGAAAAATCTAAGTGGTTAAACCGTAGTGATGAAGCTTTAGGTCTTCTTTGCATGTCCGTTTCTCCTGACTTGCTCTTCCACATTGAGGCGTCTGAAACACCTACATCTACGTGGAAAACACTGGATGCGATGTTTGGACAACTAGATGACATGAGAGCGCATGAGTTGGAAAACGAACTACTAGGGTTAAATCCTAGTGACTTTGAAAACCTACAAGCCTTCTTCTCAAAATTTGTCCACATTAGATTATTGTTAAAAGGATGTCAAGTAGAAAAGAAAGATTCTCAACTGATCTTTTCGATTCTCTCTAAGCTAGGTCCCGAATATTCTGTCTTCATGTCAACTTTTTATGCTACAAAAGCTGCTTTGGGCGATACTTGGACAATGCCCTCCTTTGACTGTTTTTCATCCCAACTCATTCGAGAACAGGAAAAACTCATTCAAATGGGGTCTCTCAAGTCCAAGTCACATGCCCTTGTAGCAAGTACTAGCAAGGGAAAGAAGACTGAAAAGAAGAAAGAAACTAAGGATCAACCTAAGAAAGAAACCAAGATCAAACCTAAAAATGACACAAACACTTCGACTTCTGAGCCTAGAGCGCAGAAAAGCAAGTATTTGTGTTCCTATTGCAAGAAGACTGGTCACGACGAGCAACACTATTTTAAGAAACAGATTGATCACTTATCTCATTTACTTGAGAAAAATAAAATAAGTGTTCCTGAATCAATAAAACAAAGTGCTCCGAAGGCCGAGTCTTCTACTGCAAAAGGTGCTAGAAATGATAAGAAGAAAGGAAAGGCCCTTGTAGCCAAAGTTGCTCCTTCATCGACATGGATTATAGATTCCGGTGCCTCGCACCACATGGGTTCTTCACATGTTGAGTTTTCCAACATCGAACCTTGTGGAATGTCCCAAATCACGATGGGTAATGACATGACAGTGTCAGTTTCCGGTAGTGGATCGGTAGAGATGGATGGGGGAACATTTAACCAAGTGTTGAGTGTTCCTGATCTCTCTACCAATCTCCTATCAGTTTACCAAATTACTCACCTTGGTGAAGGAATGCGAGTGGAATTTGGTCCTAACTCGGTGATTATTCGTGAGCTTAACAATGACACTACAGTGGCTGAGGGAAAGGCAGATTACCGTTCACGGTTGTACACCTTCTCCCACTTTACTTCTGATTCTACGCCCACTGCCTTGCTCACTCATGCAAATGAGGTTAGTAAGCTATGGCATGAGCATTTTGGACATCTAAACTATCGCTACCTTGAACAATTGAGTCAAAATGAAATGGTCAACGGGTTGCCTCGCGTCAAGTTTTCTAAGGGTCTTTGTGAGGGTTGTACCCTTGGAAAGCATCCTGAAAAGAACTTTGACAAAGGAAAATCCTGGAGAGCCACTCGTCCCTTGGATCTTGTTCACAGCGATGTTTCTGGTCCATTTCCTTCTCCTTCGTTTACTAGAGCTCTTTATGTGCTAACCTTCATTGATGACTATTCGCGATATACTTGGGTATATTTTCTTAAGCTTAAGTCTGAAGTCTTTGAACATTTTCAGGACTTTAAGGCTCTTGCTGAGAAACAGGTGGAACGGTCTATCAAGGTTCTTCAAACTGACAATGGAGGTGAATATGTAAACAATAGGTTCATGGATTTCTGTACTTCTAAAGGGATCTCTTTGCAACATACAGTTGCTTATAGCCCTTCGCAGAATGGAGTCACAGAAAGAAAGAACCGTACTCTGAAGGAGATGGCCACTTGTATGATTCACTTGAAGTCTCTTCCTCCGCAGTATTGGGCCGAAGCAGTGAATTGTGCAAATTACATTCAGAACCATGTTCCACACAAGGCAGTAAGAGGGATGACACCCTTTGAAGCCTGGTTTGGACGCAAGCCTGATGTTGAGCACTTTCGAGTCTTCGGATCCAAGGCTATGGCTCGGATTCCCAAGAAGAAACGCAAGGCCTTGGAACCACAATCCAAACCTTGTATCTTTGTAGGGTATCCTGATGGCGTGAAGGGATATCGATTGATGAATTCTACTTCTCATGAGCTATATATTGAGAGAAGTGTTAAGTTCGATGAGTCTTCTTCAACTTCTACTTCTCCACCTATAGAGGTTCTTCAGCTCACTGATTCAGATTCTGACTCATCAGATGATGATACTGTTGAGCGTGCTCCTCTTCCAGATCCTCCCGACCATCAGACCTTTGAGTCTTCTGATTCTGACAGTAGTGATGATGAGGACTATGTCCCTTCTCACTCAAGTGAAGAATCTTCTGACTCTGAGCCTGATCCTCCTGGTCCCCTTTGGGCCAGGAAAACTTTGCAAAGTGCTGGAGATTTAGTTGGAGATACTTCGGATATGAGACGTACTCACTCAGATTTCATTGGACCCCACTCTTTCTTCACCTCTGCTTCTGATCCACAGTCTTTCCGGGAGGCTTCTGGTATTCCTGAGTGGGATTCTGCCATGGATGAGGAGTATTCCTCTCTCATGAAGAACGATACTTGGGATCTCACCACTCTTCCGAAAGGAAGAAAAATCATTCGGTGTAAGTGGGTGTTCCAAACAAAGTATGGAGTAGATGGAGACGTCGAAAAGTTTAAAGCGCGATTAGTAGCTAAGGGTTTCTCCCAGATAGCTGGGGTTGATTATACAGAAACCTTTGCTCCGGTTGCGAAGATGACTTCTATTCGACTGACCCTAGCCATTGCCACAACAAACAGATGGAAAGTCCATCAAATGGATGTTAAGAGTGCCTTCCTTCATGGTGACCTAGAGGAAGAGATCTATATGGAACAACCTCCGGGTTATGTCCAAGATTCCTCCCTCATTTGTAAGTTAAAGAAGTCTCTTTATGGCCTTAAACAAGCCCCTCAGGCTTGGTATGCCAAGATGGACTCCTTCTTACTTACATCAAGGTTTACTAGGTGTCACTCTGATCCAAATGTTTATATTCTATGGCAAGATGACTCCATACTCATTCTTGTTCTATATGTTGATGACTTGTTGATCACATGCAGCTCTTCCTCTATTATTGATTCTGTGAAGATCGCCTTAGCCAACAAGTTTTCCATGACTGACTTAGGTCTGCTTCATTACTTCCTTGGGATCCAGATTTCACAATCTGACTCAGGAATCTTGATTTCGCAACCTAAGTATGCTCTTGATTTGCTAGCTCAGTTTCAGATGTCTGATTGCAAGTCTTCTCCTACTCCTTTTCTTTCCAGGGTTAAGTTGGTTTCAGATTGCTCTACTCCCTTGGTTGATGGTACTCTTTACCGACAGTTAGTTGGGAGCTTGATCTACTTGACTCACACTCGACTGGATTTATCATATGCTGTTGGGATCGTGTCTAGATTCATGCAGGAGCCACATGAGCTACATTGGAAAGCAGCTAAATGGATCCTTCATTATGTTCATGGCACTTATGCTGATGGCATACACTATCATGGAGGGGTTGATATTGACTTGATTGGGTTCACAGATTCTGATTGGGCCGGTGACTTAGATCATCAGGAAATCTACTTCTGGCTACAGTTTCTCTCTTGGTTCGGGTCCTATTAGTTGGTCTAGCAAGAAGCAGAATACAATTGCGATATCATCTACAGAGGCAGAATACAGAGGAGCAATTAATGTTGCCACAGAAGCTATTTGGCTACAGGGTATTCTGACAGAGTTTGGCATCCACTTTCGAGCGGCCTACCATTATCTACTATGATAACACGAGCACTATCTCTATTTGTAGAAATCCAGTTCAGCATCAGCGGACGAAGCACATTGAGATCCATATGCACTTCATACGGGAGCTTATTCATGATGGTATCATCGACATTCAGTACATTCAGACAGCTGATCAGATTGCAGACTTATTCACCAAGCCTTTCACTGAGATGAAGTTTCTTCACTTACAGTCTCTTCTTGGGGTGAGGTCTTCTGCAGCTGCCCATCTTCTTAGGGCTATTTAGTCCTTCTTTTCTTCTTCTTCTTCTAGGAAGATTGTGTTTGTATATGGGCACCTTATCAGGCCTTTAGTTGTCGGGCCCCATTGGCACATCTTTCTTAGTTGTTTAGGAGTGTCTTTCTCTTCCGTCTGACTCATCACAGCCGCTACCCCAGCTTCGATGAAGGGGGGGTGTTAGTGTGAGTTATCCTATGTGTCCTCCTCTCATGTTGGAGGGTCATCTCACATGGGTTAGGTTTAGGGTTAGGTTTAGGGTTTCATGTGTGTCATGCACTAGGGTTACTCAGCACCCTATATGTACCCCTTTTCTATTCATTTATGAGCATGCCAAGACACTCTGCTATCTTTCCTCTATGCAAGCTTTATTTCTGTTGAGCAAGTTCTTCCATTACTGATCAATTTTTTCCTTGCTATCACTGGAGCTTTCACGATTCCGTTGGAGTGCAACTACTTCGTGTTTGTTAAACCAAATGGTAAAACCATGAATTCATAATGTCCATACCTTGTTCTAAAAGGTGTTTTATGAATATATTCATCCTTGATTCTTAACTGATGATATCTAGATGGAAGATCTATCTTAGAGTACACTGATGCACCTCACATCTGATGAAAAAAACTTCATCAATTCTAGGAACTGGATATCTATTTTTTATTGTTGCTTTGTTTAACATCCTGTAATCAATGTATAATCTAAGTGTTCCATCCTTATTTTTCACAAAAATTACCATTTCTCCCCAAGGTGAGACACTTGGCCATATTAATACTTTAGACAACAGTTATTGTAACTATGCCTTAAGCTCTACTAGTTCAATGGTAGTCATTCAATATGGTGCCTTGGAAATAGGTTCCGTTCCTGACTTGATTTCAATTGGGAACATTCCCTTCCATAGTGGTTAGGATGTGAACATCCACTTCACCACCTATAATGGAATTTAATCCCATAATGAATTTTTATATCCTGAACTTCTCATCAGTTTGATACTGAGGTACATACTTAAGGAGATTAGTAAATATCTCCCATTACTCTGTTACAGTTAACTTTCCTTCAGCTAAGTTCTAAAATTTAGTTAGTTTCTGATCATAGTAAAGTTGTGGCAGCCATCATTGCCTAAAATAATTTTTAAATTGATCCCAAGTGATGTTTGTTTCATCAATGTTTAACTCAGCCTTACCGCTATCCCTCAAAGAAGATTCCTCATGGGAAAGATGATAAGCTCCCCGTATCACTTTTGTTTCCTCAGAGAAGTTCCTTATTGTAAATTACTTATCCATTTCGTTGAGCCAGTTCTCAGCTCCATCCCCTAGTGTAGTGCCATCAAACTTGGGTGGAATTATCCTTTTTATATCATTAGTGAGTTCAGCTACCAATCTTTCTTTTTTATTCTCAGGATGATTAGGTACATTAAAATTAGAATTGGCTACATTATTGTTATCAACGCCTAAATTCCCAACATTAGCATTGTCCACAGGAGGTGGCTGATTGTTATTACCAGCATCTTCTTCCTCCTCCTTATTTCCCATTACTTGCTGTTCAATTATAGCTAGACAATATCTTGTGTCCAACAGGGAAGCAAGGATATCATCGAGTTGTTGGGTAATAGCTACTTGTCCACCAGGTGGTGGGTTTTTTACAACACTTCCTCTTGTTCTAACCATTTTTTTTTAACAAGAAAATTTAAGTTTTTATCAGATTATGGACATAATAGGTCCAAGAGCTGCAACCTTTAGCTTTGATACCAAGATGTAACATTCCCATTTCAAGACTTTAGAAACAAGGGAATTTTTGTTTTTGAATAATGTTCACTATTCTAAATAATAATAATTTAGAACACACATCCTAAGCCAATCAATCTCATAACATAAAACCATATGCAACTGTAAATGACTTGGTGAAACACCGATCTCTCATTCCATGACTCGGTATCATACCGATCTCTCATGTTAATTTAATGATTTGTATACTTGGTTCCCTTACCCTTTTCACAGTATTAAGTGTTCTGTTTAAGATGCCTATTTGAATATCTATTACCAATATCCATCTAAAATCCTACTTCTTAAAATAGGTGACTTAGGACAACACAACCAACAACTCGTAATACTTTGGCCAAATATTTTTAAACATACTATTCATGTTTATATTCCTAGACAACATACTCATTAAACGGAATACGTCCTTCACCCCACTTCATCTATTATCTATAATGGTCTTCACCGACTCTTGTCAGTCCACTTGTTCAAGGTTTAACCCTAGCCAAGGTTAGCAACATAGTATAGTGTGGAGGACTACTTACGGTTACTAAGGGTACAAATACATAACCAATTGACTTAAGTCAATTGCATGTGTCTAGTTACCCTAAGTCATCATGAGTTGACCACGAAACTAGATAAAAACCCTAACTCTACCTAGGGCATACCTATGACTGAGTAAAATTTATGTAGATCTAGATGATTAAACTCTAAGGGGTGTTGCAAAATGTCAAGTAAAACACAATATCCTCATGAAGACCCAAGTCTTTATGAAGGTACTGTTCTATAGTTGGCGTGTGCCAACATCCAACTATGTTCTACTCATCTGGGTGAACATGCCATAAAAGAAGTTAATGAATTAATAAATTTTCCTTATAAATGGTTAATTGCAGCAGCCCTATTAAACAACTAGGTTCATTAACCATTAGGGTTACAAGTAAAAAATGCAATTAGAGTTGGTATGCAAATACATCTTCCCCCTAACGATTTCATAATCTTTAATCATTAACATTTTAATTTATGTTTCACATAACAGATTCAACATACATAACAGTGTTGTTATTTACTCACCTACTACAGCCTTAGCTTACATAAGTTCAGATCAAATTATTTTATATTAGACTTCAATAGAATGAAGTCTAATACTTTTTAATTATGTTCTCTACATTCCTAATCCAGTTAAGGAACTCTTTAAGAGAAAGCACACCATCAACTAACCAAGGATAACATTCAGATTTAATTCCATGAGATCATAAAACAGTCATTTATTCATTACATGGAAGTTAGCTTCCCTATTTCTTATACAAGATTAATAATTATTCAAAACCCCTTAGCATGTTATAAGTTATCATCATATTTATATCCACATATAACATTTACCTTAAATATAGTCAAAGTGAAATAATTGAGTATCCATGCAAGAATATCAACTTAATAAGTTGCAATTTCACTAGAGAGGGAAGTACATCTAGTACCCTCAATCTTTATCCATTATATTCCAAGCCATAAAAGAGAGTTACTGTCTTAGAAGAAGAAAATTACTTAACATTTCCACTTACTGAATGTCAAAAGGAAATACATCAAATGCAACAAATTCCACGTATCGTTTATTCATCCAGAAGACTCTTATGTTTACTAGTCCAAACACAACAAACATTACCAATGTCAACCAACAATGCTTGAATAAATTTCAAATACAATTTTCTTTTCCATAGAATATATTTCAATCATGAACCATATTTCACAATAAATTGATCCAGTTTCTTGATAAAAAAATGTAAGTTCGTAAAGATCTTTTCTCCTTTCATCACTTATGAAGTGCATCTGGAAGAGTTGCTAGCACAAGTCAGTTCATTGAACTGAGCATGATGAGAACTTATCATTAAAAATATGTTCTTTTAGATAATTGTTTCATAAAGAGAACTCTGTTGTTATGAAACAATTTAAGCATTACAGAAAGACATACCAAAGGAATTTACTAGTCATAAATGAGAGAGAGAGGTAAGATGATAAACCATATCAAAATTAAGAATAGATCATGATATAAACAACTTCAACTTTTATACTATTGTTTTAGATAAAAAGAATTAAAGCATTACCCCCAGTAAGTACTATTTCATCAAATCACAATTTGCCTTTGATATATTATTATACATGATTCAATTCTCGGTTAATCCTATTTAACATGAGAAGATAAGTATCCCTACTATCTCTTAGGAATAGATAAGCATTAGATAGTACAACAATACTTACATCTCAACATTTATTTCACATAATTCCATCCAAAAATATAAGATGCCAAGAACAACTCAAAAATAGAATTAGGTTTAGGATGGACAAAACAACCTATTTAGAAAAGCTTTTCTAATTTAAGAAAATTTTAACTCAATTTCAGAATTAGAAATTAATCTAAGTTCAAGTTCAGCACTAAACAGTTTTAAATAAAGATTGAGATCAACTTAACATGTAATTGGAACTAAGCACACTATCCCTCAGTGATACATCAATTTCTATGCTAAGTCAAAACAGTATAATGGAGGGATCTAACAATCAACTTCAACTCCTTCAACCATTCAATTAATTTTCGCAAAATAAAAGAGACTTCACAGAATATTTTCAACCAACACACAATCCTCCTAATTAACCTCTGCTTCAACTAACTGTTCAATCATGCTGGACTTAATTCTATAAACAAGTCCCAGTGATGGTTTAATGAAACACACCCACTGGACAAATCCCATATCAGGAATGAAACATAATGAAAATAAAAGGAGAGAGAGATTGTAAATTGAACGTTCTAAGCATGATAGAAAAAGAGCACGCTATAATCAAGAACATAAACAGGTAAGTCCATTTTCTAATGTCCCTTACCGTAATTCCCCAATAGAGAACAATAAAAAAATGGATTGAATGACTACAATATTGAAGAAGGGAATAAACTATGCGCCACAACATCTAATACCTTTTATTATTCAAAGGGACTGTAAAGATATTACAAAAATCCAGAAGACAACAAGTAAACATTTTCATGGACATGGTGGAGAAAGGAAGAGAATTATCAGAAGAGTAATTCTTCACAGTCCTTCTACACCCAAATGATGAAAAGAAAAATACGATCGAACAACAACAATGCTAAGCCCCCAAACTCACATTCCTTATACAGAGATACCTTTGCTTCTGTTAGAAAAAGAATTGAAAACAAGTTTGATGGCCCAAGGCCAAGAAAAAATACTAACCCAGTACAACCATTAATGTCCAATGAACTATTCAGACTCATAATCGATAATAACAAATGTAACACAATAAGCTTAAAACAAAGATAATTTCACGTTCTAATCATCAATTACATCAATCTAGAGGTTACCCAAGTTCTCAAAAGAATAAATGCCAGAATAACACTTCTTTTAAAATTACCCTTTCCCAAGCAATAATTCATTTCAAGGAGCTAACACAGATAATATTTCCAAAACCTTTTATTGGTGAACGAAAAATTTATTAGAAAGTCATTAACACACGAAAGATTCTTTCAAGGAAAACTTGAAACAATGCATCTTCCTTATTAACCATTGGAACAGATGACTGAAATAGGAAGGTTAGGACAAAACCTAGAATCACAATCTTAGAGTGATAACCGAATCATCGGGCATGACCACAAGTTTTGAACATTCCTTCAAACTCATAAGAATATGCTAACGCCAAAGATGCAGATGTGTATTTCCCAAAAATATTCATTCAAGTTCAAACATTAGTCGAGATACTCAATAGTTTATAGCCTGAAGTATTCTAATAGAGGTGATACAAGATCTCATCAAACAAGTTCCACAAATTTAAGAAATCAAGTTACTCATGAGTTTAACACAACTCAACAAGAGTACAAATAATTACAACCTCATCTTAGGATCAAACAGAAGCTAAGCATAACTCAGGAATTCCAACAAGGGAATTGAAACCCATACCATATAATCCATCATAACAGTGAAGTCAAATAATAAAACACTGAAAATAATACAAGCATCAAAAATAGAGATCCTAACATTTAGTAAAAACCAATTTTTCCCCAAGAGCAGAGTTATTTTAATGAAAACATTTAAGTAAAAGTAAAATAGCTTAATGGGAAGAGCCTATCATGCCTGATAGCACTTCTCCTTCACCATTTCGTAGGAGATCTCTGAGTAAAACTTCAATAGCTTATTCCTTTCCATGAATGTTGTAATACCCCTTGATTTATGTCTGTCGTATTTGGAAATTATGTCGTAATATTGAATGAATGTTGAGGGTGATATAATAATCCTCGTTGCATAGATATGTGTATAGTTGCATGTATGGATGTATGTCTTGAGAAGGGTATACACACATACATGTAATTACACACGCAACCACTTGACATCGCTTATTGCCTAGCAGTAGTACCCTTAATTAACTTGACATTCTTATCTTACCTTTGTTTCTAGTAGAAACATAAAGAATACTTACGTTGATAAAAATATGAAGTTGGCAGTGTGTTTTTGGTATTTCTTTGCTGAACTTAATTGATTTATGTAAACATTGTTTCACATCATTTTCTATTGGCCACCTGCCTTGTCATAAAAGACAATTTGATATAAATTGATATATTTCTTGATTGTTATATGTGATGATTGAATGTGATAAATTTAATTCTGTATTGAGTAGTGACTTGTAAAGGAAGACTGAAATTACTCGTTACTACAAGGTGTTATTTCAGCATGAAACAAGGGTAATGCAAAATGGATGACTGCTCTCAAGATGAAAGCTATAAACATTGTATGTAAATACTACATGATTGTTCTGGTTCATCATGTTTAAAAATATTATGTATGGTTTGATTGTTCTTTGATCACCATTATTTTATAGTAGTTCGAATGATAGTTGCAACTCATTCAACTATCGTTAAGTTGAGAAAAGATGAACTTGTAAATGAATACTTCGGTATTTAACTATTGAGTAAAATTTGGGTGGGTAATCGATAGTGTTAGCCTTAAGATTGCTAAACCTATAATGGAAACATTTTATTCTTATTTAAATTATCGGTCAACCAAGACCGCTAAGTGAATTCCTATTCTTGGATTATTTCAATCTTTGAGGTATGAGGTTTACAGTTTTGGGTAAGTTGCAACGATTAATGTAAATGGTGAAAATTGGTCATTATAAGACCCATGCACCATGCACTCTAGGATGAATCATGTTTTAAATAAGTCTCGACCCAACGGAAACTTCATACATGCCATAATTGGTGGAAAGTGTTAAGTAGAGACATAGTCATCATGCAAGTATACTTGAATTAGAATCTCTTGCTTCATGCTGAATGTTGACTATACATTGGGTATGATTAGATTTCACATGTAAATGGATGAAGTATTTCATAATAAAAATCCCACTAATTTTAAGGGATAACATTGGCGGCGGTGGGGTAGTTTCAAAACTACCAACCATGCACTATATTATTAAATGCATTTAGTTCCTTGGGAGCGATGAAGCTTCTTGGTGAAGCTAACCGCATGCATTCCATTTTTTCATTCTGGTTTTTGGTTGGAGAAGCTAAGAAGAAGATGAGTAAAACTACAGTCGAACTCTGTGAATTTTAAAAAAAGAACCAAGCTTCAATTCTAGTCTTTTACATACAAGTTTAAATCTGTTATGAGATTTTTGACTTTTGTTAAATACGTATTTTGGGATTGTTTTGGGGGATGTGAGTAGATTTCAGTCACCATTTTTGGGAATAACTTGAGAGATGATTCGTAGGAAGTTTTTCTTGTTCCCATAACATTTTGGAGAATTGATTGATAATGTTTTCTAGGCATGATAAACCTCTTTCCCTTTTCTTGCAGTTTATTCCATTGCACATTTATGTAAATGAAATTCCTGGAAAGATATTTTGTGATGTTAAAATAAATTGGGGTTTTGGGTTAATTTCATTCAATTAGTCATGTCGGGGTATGAAATAGATTTTCCAGATAAAAATGTACATGTTGTAGCTATACAGAACTTTCCTTGCGAACACACCATTGGATATGTGAATTCTTGATCTATTTTCGTTAGCTGTAACTATGTTGATTTGCTCCTACGAATGTTGCTGCAGTAATAAGAGCTATGGATTCTTCTCTTTCAGTACTTAATTCATTGCACAGTAAATGTGTGTGTAGGGAATATACGTATTAGTGGCAATAGAACCCTTGTTAGGGAACTTTCTGAATTCCTTAACCTGTGTTATACCATTAATAGTTTGATAAATGATAGGTGAGGATTTGAACATCTAAAAAGAAACATCTTTGGAGCTTCATATTTTGATTTACCAAGATTTTAGTGTTAGAGTTACAAGACATTAATAAGTGAGCTGTAGCTATATAGTTTTCCCTCCTACGAATATACCCTACTTATGGAAGTTACTGATTTGTTTCCCATTGTGTAAATAAATTTATAACCAATAGAGGGATATGTAAGTAATATACATTTTTATGGTTAAAAGAATCCCTTGGTAAGGGAATATGCTGAATGCCTGATCCTAGGTTTTATCAAAGATTGTTTGATAAGTGTCTGGAGGGAAAATAAAATCCCGAAATGATTTACCATATGGATCACGACTATGGTCGTATTGTGATTTGAAGTGTTTAAAAAGATGAAGATAAGATTTTAAGAAACTGAAACCACGATTAGGTTATCGATTGATTAGGATCTTTTTGTACCGAGCTTTGTATTGCAAATTTTGAGATCTTTATGTAGATAATGGATCATAGAGATAATTCTCTCAGTAGGTGGAAAATTCTACAGTAGCTTTAAGTTCTTGCTAACCATCCGGATGGACTAAAACCATGTTTTATAAATATGCTCTCCTAAATCTATTTCGTTTTTTTTTAAAAAAGGGGCATAAGTAGGGAATATCGGTTATGGTGTCTTGGTAGAGAAAGATCATGAACTTATATGGGTTAATAAGAAACTAAATCAACCCCTTCTCGACTGAAGTAACATTATGAGCTATATGAATGTGTATTATCGCCATGGGGAAACTAGTCCATGATACAATATCCATCTTTATATAATTCTGAAATATACTTACCATATTCTTAAAACTATTATTAGTAGTTGTCGAACTAGTTGTATTGAGTTTCAAGACTATAAGTAGAGAACTACTTTCAGCTAATTAAGTGTATAACCACTTTTTCTGAAACTATCTCACTTAGTTCACAATAACTTCCTAAAATTTATAAGTAATTTGTGATTGTTTGCTAATGGTTAATGGGTTGTAAGGTGGCAATAAACACCATTGTGGCTAGCGATATATGTGTTAGGAAATAATTATATTAGTGCTCCATTATATTAATGTGTGAGCAATGTTATTTGTATTGTATTAGTTTTAGAGTTGTTACGAGTTGTTAAAACAACTTGTATAATTTAGGTGAGTGGTTTCCTATATTATAGGAAATATAATTCCTATATAATTATCTGTATGTAATATGAAGAGTAACGGAATATCAAGAAGAAAATAATATTTTGTGTTAATTTCCTGTGAAAATCTGGTGTGTTTTCAAGATTTGGTATCAGAGCCAGGTTTTCTCACAGCATATTGTGACTTTAATGAGAGTCTTTTGAGAGCAAGTGGTTTCTTCTATTATGGAACGTATCTCTTTCTTGGAAGGCATGAAGATTGAGGAATTTTGAGGCATTCGTTCGTTAATATTACAGTCAACCAGATAAAAGGAATGCACTGTTTGTCATTTGAATGTCTGAGATGTTAATAGAGACACGTCTCCAGCATTAGCAAATCTACAAGAAACACACAATCAATACGCACATTTCAGTGGCCAAATCACCTCCTTCGACTCCCACGTCATTGTTCAATTTGCGGTGCCCATTCTACAAAGAATTTAACGGGTAATTTGAATGTCATTTATATTTTGCATATGAAGAGCCTTGTCTTATGGATGCTGGTGTGATCCCTCTAAAGTTGCTCTCGCTCTGAGTTATCCAACACGCCTCACCGTATTCATTATAATCGAGATCTGTGAATTCCATTGTATATATCTTGCTGTCAATAGAGCTGCGTTAATTTCCTCTTTCATGTCCCATACCATCCATTTTATCATGGGTCAGAGTTGATTATTTTACCCACCTACGTACAGATCGACTATTTTAGCTCGGATTCTTTGGATTATCCCTGCCATGACCCTCTGCGTAGTTGTTTGGCTTTATCTCCAATTAGCTGGTGCATGGGAAGTCATAAAAATCTATTCAAATATATTCTCTGCAAAGGCGTCAAGCTGATCCTCATTTTCTTCGGTCCAATCTTGATCGCTGCGGGTTTCTGGCTAAAAGATTCATCTGAAATAATTAACATAGAGAAATCCATTGAGTATTTATGTGGAGTCATTTGTTTAATACTTAGTCTGTCCATATTGCATATTACTGTTTTGTAAAGTGTCGGGCATTTACAATTATCTGTCTTTTAATTATGTTTTAATATCTATGTTTAGTAATTTGTCATTTTAGTTACATGCCTACATTCATGTCACATTTAAATAGGCATAAAATGTTCATTTTGAGTCGCCCATATTGGTTTATTAGAGTATTACCTTGGTTAAAATTTGTCATATTTTGAGTCATTGTGTCGAGTCCTCAATTTTTTTTGAAAAATAGTGTTTGTATTGTCATTAAAAGTAATATTTAATTACTTTTGTAAGAATCGATTGTCATGTTGTTCCATTATCAATTGTCAATCAAGAGTGTTAGTCAAACTTTGAGTCTTCATATTGTCAAGAGATTCGTCGTTAAATTTGAGTCAGAAGTGTGAAAAAAAGTCATAAAAATCCAATCTTTAATTGGATATTTTTATCGTAAATACTGTAAAAATAAAATTTTTTTGCCTCACATTTCAACTATTGGACGCATTATCGCTTGTACGGGACGTCCAAGTGGGGGGGTGCATTTTCGGTGGAAACCGACACCTAGTAGTTTGTAAATGAGCCTCATTTCCATATCCGCTAAGTAAGTAGCAGAATACCGGAGGTAGGAGGCATCGGAGGTTGGAGGTCATTCAGCGACCTCTCGTCAGTTGCCAACGATGGGGCCGCATATCAGCTTTGGTGACAGGTATGTGTGTAGTTTGATTTTAGTGCTTCTAGTGTGGTGTGCCTCAGTTTGCAGTGATCCTGTTTTCAATAAGTGGAAATTTCACATTGAGGGGGGGAACATGATCCAATGTTCCATTTCCAGTATGTCAGCTTTTTCTATGTATGTACGAGCAACAAATTTCAGTAGAATTTTCTATGTTATTCCCTATAGTGAGATAGTGATGAGAGTTGTTGATACTACTACATCATCATGATATCGTGGTTGTTAGTAATCCAAAAAAACTATCCAGAGGTTGTTGGTACTGTCCTCAAAAACCATATGTTGTGTGGTTATTGGTTAACCACTTGGAAAACCATCCATAGGTTGTTGGTATTGTCCTTGAAACCATCCAGATCATGAGCATGCTACGTAGAGGCACGTTGCAGTACAAAGCAGGTTTTCCCATGTTCGCACTAAGGGGGGGAATGTTAGGAAATAATTATATTAGTATATCTGTTAGAGTTACAAATTCAGATTGGACCTCATGACTACGCTCTCCGATATCAATTTATGATGGATACGGGGTGGGAAGTGATTCAGTACAAAGATACTTACCTTCCCATAGACATCATAGGATGACACGAGGGTACGTCTTCTTGCAGGTTAATCCGATAGTGTACCTTGTACAAGGATGGTATCTATTTACAACATTTAAGATTGTGAATCCATGTAACTGAATAAGTGATTAATATGAAACGAAAATTTCCTAATGACGAGTGTGCCATCATGGGATTGAGCATGGCATACATGACTCAGAAACTTTGCACAAAGTGGTGTAAGCTACTGATTACAATGTCGAGGTTTCACCATTATCTAAGATGTGAGATACATGTGGATTTCATAGGTGTAACCTAGGTACACACATAGGGATTTTCACTTATATATATCATGTCCTGTTAAAGGAGAACTAAAGGATACATTTTATGTATGGGCTCATACAGAGCATCGAGGGAGAACGAGTAAGTTTAGTATTCTCTCATACAACTACATATGGTTCATAACAGTTATCAGAAATGGATTGCACTAAGGTTTATGTATATTTAAATATATGGGTATTTAAATCAGTTGCATAAAGTTATATATATATATATATATATATATATATATATATATATATATATATATATATATATATATATATATATAAATTCTGGATGAGAAGTAACAAAGTGGATGTTACATTTTGGTATCAGAGCTGAAGGTTGCAACTCTTGAACCTATTAGGTCTTTATGCTTACTAAATTTTGATATTTATTAGTAAAATAAAATGAAGGATAAAAGGATTTACCATGGATTAAAAACCAGACCAAATAATGTTTCAGGTTCGATGGTAGGTTAGTTATTTAAAAAAAACTAATAATCCTTCATGACACACTAAATTAGATAGATGCGTGGAGTAGCTGATAAGTTTGGATTGGATCAGCTAAGACAAAAAAATTAAGCTGAATGATAACAACCATCAGAGTATCCTCTTGATGGAATGAACTGTCTCAATGAAAGATTCAAAACTTAAGTCTAAAATGACTTATAAACCCGCTTAGGGTGGATGAAGTAGATAAAAAAATTTATCTACTGTATTAGCGGTAAACAAAAGGAAAGGGGAAAACCTTCTTAAAGGAAACCTACACTTAAACAAAATAATTGTTGGAATGATTCGGTAATATATGGAATTCTGGATCATTGAGGTATGAGAAATCTGGAAATTTTGCACTAATATTCTAATAAGTTGAAGAAAATTGATGATGATCATTAAAAGGATTTTGGAGCCTTAAATATTTTTCTAGGAGAAAACATTTTGGGTAACCTACTTGGTCAAGGAATAGTGAATGCTTTAGGTCATTAAAAGATGAATACCAACTCAAGGACATTATCTACTATGGATGGGGAAAATATAATCAAATTATTATAGCCTTTTCATGCACTTTGTGTACCTTATGGGAGATAAGAAAAGAAGAAATGGATATCGAGCATAAGATTTGTATTCTTAGGTTAAAAGGTGGAGTTGAGACCATTTCATGTGAATACTTGACATACTGCAAGTATGTTTAAGTTTTATCATCCCAATTCTTGATAATCATGATTTACAGGTTGGAAATCATATGAACTAAGAAGTATGCATGGATTTTCTCGTTTCCTCCTTACTACTTATTTACATTTTGTATATGTGAAAACAAAATCATTGTCATTATTATGTTGGCATCCTTGTAGAACTGTTCTTAATATGAATGAAAATGGGGATACGCATTTTCGTTTCTGTGATCACCCATTGAAATCTGGGCATCTAAGTTATTTACATGATTGAGACCCTCTTGTTTGAATAATGTTACTTAGCTATCGGTTAAGTAATGAGTATGGCTGATCATTACATGCCATGTAAGCAGATTGATTATAGTAATTCAGATATGAATGTAACTTCTTTGTGAGTTAGTGGTCATGTTCTTCTATTTATATACAAAAGTATATACACGTTGATACTCCTGAGAGTATATGTTATTTGGTGGGTATCACACAGTCAAATTAGTTTTGTTATTACAATATTGTAACTTCGGGGTCAAATAATTGACAAGGATTTGTGAGGTTGATTTCTTTCCTTTGTAAGGTATTATCTGGTTAGACCATTTTGTGTCAACTCCATGGTATTTGGGATGGATGAAAGTTTGATCTTTCAGCTCATTGGGGATTTCTTGAGTTATTTCAGGTTGCTAATTCTCCTTCTTGATACAACGGTTGCATCAGTTATATTTATAGTGAGATTGGGCCTTGGAAAAACCCATAAGACATGTTGTATTGTCTCAGTATCTATACTTAAAATAATGCCATAATGTATTATGTTGTTAAAAAAAAGAGAGTGAATTCATTTGCCTTTTGTCTGAGACTTGTAGGAATTGTAGTCTCACCTTTTTTGAGTAATCATGGTGACTAATATGTATATAAGAACCTGTTATGAGTTCTTCATCTTGATTCTTTATCATGAATATTAGATTATGATGATAGAATAGGTAATAGTGACATATTTACTGTCCCTTTAAGTGTCTATTTGGAAGTAAAGTTGTGGTTTAAATGAATGACATTCATTATTTGAGGTTCATGCATAATCTCAGACACAGATAGGCTTAAGAATTATTTAATCTGTAACTTAGTATTTCTATTCTCAAATGTGGAATGCATCCACTAAAATGGTCTTTAAACAAATTATTTGTAGCCTGCTGTAAACATTGTTGTTGGTAAGGTGTATAGAATATAGAGAAACTCTATTCTTGACACTTCGTAAGGTTTATACTAAGAAAGTTGTATCGGTCTTCTACAATCCTCCAGACCTCTTTCTTGAGGATAGATAAATAATCTATTAATACTTGTTTGTGAGTCAATGCTTGTTAAGAGTTCCTTAATAAACGTTGTTGATGGCTCATTATGCTAGGGTAACCAAGTTAACAATGTTTTGATCAAATAAGATCTTTGCAGTAGAATGAGAAAGTTATGTCGAGGTTGTAGATAGCTTATATATGAAATATCTAAGTTATAATTCAACGAATGGTTGACTGTATCTTACTTACAGATTAAAGAATGCAAATTATTGACCTCTTAGTAGGAAGTATGTAGTTGGGAAGGCACATTTTAATATAATGTTTAAGTATTGGGTGATCAAATCCAAGTACGTGACTGAGAAGTAGACACTTAGTCCTTTGTGCTTCTGATGTCTGAATAGGATTAAGGACTCATAACTTCCTTATGAGGTAATTGTTGGATTAAGTAGGTATCCTTTCTCTTTGAAGATATAATTGAGTATGAATGATATCATAATGGATGCTTAGTTTATGCCAGATACAATGGAAGGCTAAGAAAGTCTGGACTTATATATATCTATAAGTATGATCAAGTATCGGTTGTGGCCTTACTTGAATCTGGATCTTATTACGACTGATTGTAATAAGAAGTAACTCAAATGATAGGTTGTATTAAATATTATACAATATTTCATCCTGAGCTATGAAGTATAATTTGTCTTAGTTCATATAAGTTATTACAGTTTATAACTTGAAGGTATTTGATGTAAATGAATATACCTTGTTTGGGTATTAATGGGCTAACCAGAAATAATTTGATGGGAGAATTCATGTTTATGAACTTCTACAGACTAGATATAATGATATAGTAATATATATGTAAAGGCTTACAAGGATATAATATTGTTGTACAGTTTTGACTCTTCTTGAATTGATTATAGAGGGAGAATTGTGATTGAATGGACTAATGGCTATCCCCTATTTTATATTTTATAGTCCAATGAATACATTATAAAACTACTAATAATGTTTTTCTTACACCCTCTTAACTAGATATGATGAGAAAATAATCTTCTTGTTAAATAGAGTGGACTCTGGACTGATATTAAAAAAAATGGACAAAACCAGATTTATGAGTCATTGCTAGAAGCAACTCAAGCAAATAAAAAAATTGCACAAGGAAAAGGAACATCGGAAAAGGACAATGCTTCCTACAATAAGTTTTCCTTTTACAACTTGATGTGACTAAGTGTTGCATATATTAAACAATATTACATGTGGGGATGGGCTGTAAAAATAAAATAAAATAATATATATATCATATGGAGACTGTGACAGTTTTTTCCTTTGGACGGTGGATGCAGCCAATAAAATTATATTCAATGGATTCAAAAACTGGAAAAACAATTTAGTAATGAAACAAAAACAACTCTAATACCGAAGGAAAATAGAAAAACAATAGTTTATTGTTGGTTTCAGATTATAAAAACTTGTTTTCAATTTATTCTGGTGTGTATATTTCAGTTGTTGAATGATATGACTGGCTGTAAAGGATAAATATCGTGAATGAAATTCTAACTGAATGAATGATTTTCCATTATTAGGCTGTTAAAAGCCAATAAATATGAATTTCAAATCTGAAAAAAATTATAACTCTAAAGGAAAATGAGGATTGGTTCTTTAAAGGATTATTGATATAACCTCTATATGACTATTTAGTTTTTGAATATTAAGGAGAAATCATCAGGATGATAATTCATTAAGGGGGTAGGTATGTAATACCCCTCGATTTCTATTTGTCATATTTGGAAATTGTGTCGTAATATTGAATGAATGTCGAGGGTGAGACAATAAGCCTCGTTGCATAGCTATGTTTATAGTTGCATGCATGGATGTATGTCCTGAGAAGGGTATACACACATACATGTAATTACACATGCAACCACTTGACATCCTTATTGCCTAGCAGTAACACCCTTAATTAAATTGACATTCTCATCTTACCTTTGTTTCTAGTAGGAACATAAAGAATACTTACGTTGATAAAAATATGAAGTTGGCAGTGTGTTGTTGGTATCTCTTTGCTGAACTTAATTGATTTATGTAAACATTGTTTCACATCATTTGTTATTGGCCACCTGCCTTGCCGTAAAATACAATTTGATTTAAATTGATATCTTTCTTGATTGTTATATGTGATAATTGAATGTGATAACTTCAATTATGTATTGAGTAATGACTTGTAAAGGAAGAACTAAATTACTCGTTACTACAAAGTGTTATTTCAACATGAAACAAGGGTAATGCAAAATGGATGACCGCTCTCAGGATGAAATCTGTAAACCTTGTATGTAAATACTACATGATTGATCCGGTTCATCATGTTTAAAAATATTATGTATGGTTCAGCTGTTCTTTGATCACCATTATTTTCTAGTAGTTCGAATGATAGTTGTAACCCATTCAACTATCATTAAGTTGAGAAAAGATGAACTTGTAAATGAATATTTCGGTATTTAACTATTGAGTAAAAGTTGGGTGGGTAATCAATAATGTTAGCCTTAAGATTGCTAAACCTATAATGGAAACATTTTATTCTTATTTAAATTATCGGTCAACCAAGACCGCTAAGTGAATTCCTATTCTTGGATTATTTCAATCTTTGAGGTATAAGGCTTGTAGTTTTGGATAAGTTGTATCGATTATTGTAAATGGTGAAAATTGGTCATTATAAGACCCATGAACCATGCACTAGGATGAATCATGTTTTAAATAAGTCTCGACCCAACGGAGACTTCATACATGCCATAATTGGTGGAAAGTGTTAAGTAGAGACATAATCATCATGCAAGTATACTTGACTTAGAATCTCTTGCTTCATGCTGAACGTTGACTATGCATTGGGTATTATTAGATTTCACATGCAAATGGAGGAAGTATTTCATAATAAAAATCCTACTAATTTTAAGGGATAACATTGACAACGGTGGGGTAGTTTCAAAACTACCAACCATGCACTGTATTATTAAATGCATTTAATGCACATTTAGTTCCTTGGGAGTGATGAAGATTCTTGGGGAAACTAACCACATGCATTCCATTTGGTCATTCTAGTTTTTGGTTGGAGAAGTTAAGAAGAAGATGAGTAAAACTACAATCAAACTTTGTGAATTTTTAAGAAAGAACTCAAGCTTCAACTCCAGTCTTTTGCATGCAAGTTTAAATCTATTATGAGATCTTCGACTTATGTTAAATATGTATTTTGGGATTGTTTTGGGGGATGTGAGTAGATTTCAGTCACCATTTTTGGGAAGAACTTGGGAGATAAGCAGGAAGTGCTACTTGTGCCCATAACATTTTGGAGAATTGATTGATAATGTTTTCTAGGCATGATAAACCTATTTCCATTTTCTTACAGTTTATTCCATTGCACATTTATGTAAATGAAATTCCTAGAAAGATATTTTGTGATGTTAAAATAAATTGGGGTTTTGAGTTAATTTCATTCAATTAGTCATGTCAAGGTATGAAATATATTTTCCAGATAAAAATGTACATGTTGTATCTGTACAAAACTTTCCTTGCAAACACACCATTGGATATGTGAATTCTTGATATTTTTTGATTAGCTGTAACTATGTGGATTTACTCCTACAAATTATACTACGGTAATAAGAGCTCTGGATTCTTCTGTTTCAGTACTTAATTTATTGCGCAGTAAATGTGTTTGTAGGGAATATACGTATTAATGGAAATAGAACCCTTGTTAGGGAGCTTTTCGAATGCCTGAACCTGTGTTATACTGTTAATAGTTTGATAAATGATAGGTAAAGATTTATATAAAAACCTTGGTGGACTTGGTGCTTGAACATTAAAGGAACTTTGGATCCTTTGGTGCTGACATGCATAGAGGTTCATCTTCAAGCACCAAGTCCACCAAGGTTTGTATATAATGCACTGCCGAAGGAAACATTTTAGGTACCTTAGGCTCTAAGTGTGGCTTTGCTTTCATGATATTGTCCCCAATTTCCTCTGCCATGCTAATGAAAATAGTGTTTTTCTTCTGTGTAATGTCTTTTTCTTTCTTTAGGAATGATCGTGCCACCTCTGTTGATAATTTTACCAAATAATTACTCACTTTTTCATCTAACATAATAATAGGCTTTACTGTTATGTGTCTGGCCTAAGGTGTCTTCTTTAACCTCCTTGATACAAACAACTATTCACATACATCAAATTCCGTTTTGTCCATGTGCATGTGCATAGACCATGACAACTGCTTTCTTATGCACATGGTCACCATATCTTCATCCATCGGCTCCCACCCATATAAGTCCTTTGGTGTCACTGTGCTTTGGAAATGAGTGTGGACAATTTTACCTGTGTCCTTAGCATATCCCATGACTGATGTAACATATTATCCACTTGTTCTCTTCAATTTTGGCCCCTTAGAAACTTGGGCTTCAAGATTTGGAGCTTGTTTTGCTATGCCCTGAGTAGTTTCGTGCACTGTCTCATCTGCCTCCTTTTCTCCTTCTTCTCCCTCCATTTCTTCATCCTTTGGTTCTTCCACATTCCTTGGAGGTGTAGGATATTTGGGTGCACTCTCCTCAGACTCTTATGCCTCCTCGTTTAGCTTCAAATTCCTTTTTCTCTTCTCAGCTGTCTCATTCTATGGAGAGAGTCGAGGTGATCTGCGCATTGATTGTGGAGTAGCATCTTGGGTCCTGGTTCTCCTAAACACCCTTTTGAAATGACGCTCTCCTTGGACTGCATCTATGTCCTCATCATCTCCCTCTCATGGCTAGGGTGGGGTAGTCACATGCTTAGCTTCTACCCTATATGTAGGCTTCCTCCTGCCTCTGTGCTCCAAACCACAACTATATTCATGCTCCTCCTCTTCATCATATACTTCTATTGTCTCTGTGGGCTTAGGTGCTGGAACATTTTACATTGTACGGTTACATTTTGGTGACCCTGGGAGCATGAAATAATTCTCCACACTTATTTTTCTCCATCTTGGGCTTGAGTTACAGGTACATAAGTGCTGCTCCAATGTCTCCAATGACTAAGCTTACAAGATTCATGCTTATAATATCTGAGATCAACCTCTCAATTTAAGCAGCCCGTCTTGGATATACATATGTCTTTCTCAGTGTATGGTAGTCGCAATCTACCTTATATGCATTGAAGCTTAGGCGACGCGCATCCAAAAACTGGTGAACTGATGCTTGGAAATATCATGTTATGAAGGAATATGGTAATTTGCACCATGGGCTCCAAGCCCCATCTTTCATGGAGAACCGCACGATACAAAAGTGCTGGTATACCATGAACTACACTTTCTTCCCTACCACCAAAGGTAACTCCTTGGGTATGCACCATTCTTCTTCGAACACTGTGCGGATCCTATTATACCACTTCTCTGCCCTCTGCTTGAATGGTACACTAATTGATCCTTCACACAAGTATTTATTAAATATTTCTGCTAGAGATTTATGTTCTGTGGGGTACTCCCAAATCTTCTCCTTTGGACCATCGGGCACTCCAATCTCTATAAACACCAAAGACAATAAAATAGCACCAAAAATAATTTTTTCACCTGTACACGCTTCTTCAATGATTGTCTTTGCTATGTGATCCACAATATTGTAGATCACCCCTTGAGACATCTTCCTTGTAACATGCAACCACATTGTATTCACCTACAAGCACCTTTCTTGGTCATTCAACTTTGTTACAAGATGTGAAACTACCTGCACTACTGGGTACTTCTTCAATTTTTCAATTTCCATGCTGTGCAGACCCTTGGTATACCCCATCTCCTTCCTTGTCACCAGGATCACTACTTTATATGTTAATTCACTCTCTAAATATGCTCCTGAGGCCCTTAGTCCTTTCACTATTGAAATCAAGGCAGCTGTGATTCTAACCCTCCATCTGACAAAGTAGAAGAATTCCTCATGGAATCTGCTCATCAACCATTGATACAATGGTTCATACTTTCCAAAGTATGGCAGCTCATACAACTGGTAGACTCTAGTCTACTTTAGTAACTTCTCACCAGCGTCATCGTACACTTGCATATCTTCTGCTGTGTGCTTGTTTGTTTTTGTGCTCAACAACGCATCTATTTCCTTCTTATTATCTGATGTGCGATGGTTATAACCACTGATTTTACATTTACGACTATGGGAATCCCATTCTTGTCCCACGACAATGCCCTATGGATACTGCATTTATGAGAAATTACTCTTGAGAGCAATTTATTCTTCCACTTTGACCTTCTTCTTCCCTTTTTCTCCTGCTACAGGTGCTTTCTTCGGCGCCATTTGAAAAATATCTCTTTCCTACCCTCTGTAATCAAGCAAGTTGAAATCCTAGTTCAAATCTCCATGCCCTAGTGGAAATCACATGCCCTAGCTCTTTTGTAATGTGTTTTCTTTGCTCAAACCCTTCACCTATGGGAACACAAGCTTATCCTATGCACAAACCTTCTCTCCACATCTGGTTTCACACTCTTCACACCTCAACATGATTTCTCATCTTGTTTGCACTTATCTCTTTTCAAATTCTATCAATTGCAATGGTAAAAATGAACTCACATCTCATCCTTATATAGATTTTCAAAAATTTAGTGCATTTATTGCTCCTCCACCTACCAAAAATCCTCTCATTAATCAACCATTTTTGTTCCTTCTATGCGGTACATTTTTGTGCCCAAGCTATAACCTTCTAGCGCGCCTTCATACCTTCTAGCCATAGAATTCTCTTTAGTGTGTCTCCATGTGTCTGAGTACCTCACCACTGCACCTTCCCTTGGTAGTTCCCACGGCCTTTTCTTACCTCGCGTTATACTTGTTTCTTCATTCACCTCCACCTATGGTCCTTATTTCAAGAAGCACTTTTTTTTTTTCAATTCTCCAACTTGAATAACACCTGTAGTAGTTTTTTCCTTTCATGTGTACTTGTTTTCATTAGTCATGTACCTAGATATCAATCACCACCCCACACTAAAGGTATGTGTAGTCCTCTGCGCATAAAAAATTCTTCACATAGTAATTAGCTTTTGGCGTGTAAACACACTTATTACACATAAACACCAACTAAATTGATAAAGCATAGCGAGGAAGAAGGAAATACATTAAGGAAATGCAGAATTGAAAACCTAATCTAAATGGCAACACTTCCTTATTAAAAACATCAAGAAGACATATTTATAGAAGGGCTTTAGCCTACTCCTGTTGAATTATTTGGGTAACCATATTCCATCAAGCACCTCTAATTGACAAGCACCTATTTCAAGTATGTGAGTGAAAACATATAGCCCCAAACAATGTACCTTGAGTTTTCCTGGATGGTGCAAAATTTTAGAATCATAAAGGAGCACCATCTGTCCAATTGTGAACTTTTTATCCTTGATGTTCCTGTCATGCCATGCTTTCTTCCTGGCATTTTCTTATTTTTGACTCCAACGTGCTATTACTTGTCGCTCATCTAGCTTGATTAAATTTTCAATCCATTCTTCTAATTCTTTCTCATCAGTTAGACCTCCAACATGCATAATACGCAAATATGGTAACATGAATTCCATAGGAAGAACTACTTTTACGCTAAACACTAATTGAAATGGTGTGGCTTTGTTCAACCTTTTATATGTTGTATGATATGCCCAAAGCACTGTAGATACTTTATCATCCTAATCCTTTCTTCCAACATCACATATTTTTGTCAATGTTTGGCTCAAAATTTTGTTAAAAGCCTCAGCAGTCCCATTTTCCTTAGGATGATATGGTGTAGTCTTATGGTGTGCAATCATGAATTCATCCAATAAAATTCTGATTGTCTCATTCAGAAAGTGTGTTCCCCTATCATTGGTCAAACTTAAAGGACATCCATACCTTGTAATAATATTTTCCCATAGAAACCTAGCTGATGTAGCTGCTCTATAGTCCTTTGTAGGGTCTGCTTCTACCCAACTTGTCAGATAATTTGAGCAAGTTATGATGTAGCGTGATCCATTCCAACACGAAGCTAGTGAAATAAGACCAAAAAGTCTATAGCCCATTTCTCAAATGGCTCTACACTATGAATAGGCCTTAATGGCATCTCATCTCATTGTCCTAGTTTTCCAAGACATTGACAGTGATCACATGCCTTACAAAATTCCTAACAATCTTTATACAGGGTCTCCCACCATAATCCAATGAGTAAAATCTTGTGTGCAGTGGCGTCACTTGTATAGCCGTGTATTCATGTTCTAGTACACAATGACACAATACTTTATCCTGACCTAATTTGTACAGGTCACTTCTAATCAACATATAGGGTGCCGCGCGTATAGCAATTTTTTTCTTCTCTAAGGATTTCATTTGTTCTGGTGCCATGCCTATTCATAGAAACACAAAAATGTCCTCTAATTTTTATGGTGCTCATTGTAACCTATATAACTATGCATCTGACATGGTATCTTCAATTATTTGTGCTTCTTCTCCTGACTGTATTGTGGATAAATGGTCTAGTCCAGAATTACTTTTCCCTGGTTTTACCACAACTGTGAAATCAAATTCTTAAAATAAGAGTACCCATCTACATATGCACCCTTGTAAAATGGGCTTAATCTAAGATAATTTGATGCCATATGATCTGTATAAAAGAAAAATGGTGTAGCTAGCAGGTACTGTCAAAATTTATGTAGCGCATAGATCATTGACAAAGCTTTGCACTCTGTAGTTGTGAATTATGTTTTGGAGGAGTCATATTTCTACTAGAAAAACATATAGGATGATCTATAATACCTTCTCTAGGCTAAGCCAATACTACACCAATGGCCGTGCCAAAGGTATCCACATGTACATGAAATGGTTGGTGCCACGAAGGAAAATGTAGAATAGACGTGGTAGTAAGTTTCTCCTTTAATGTCTCGAATGAACACTACTACAGTTCTCCTCCATAGAACATACCTTTTCCTTTCAGTAAATCCTCTAAAGGTGCAACAGCCTTGGCATATCCCTTTATGAATTTCCTATAATACCCTGTGTGACTCAAGAATCTGTGCACATCACTTTGACTGGTAGGATCTTTGAGGCCTATAATGACTGCAACTTTAGCTGGATCGACGAACAAACCTTCCTTTCAGATTATGTGTCCTAACAGTATTCCAAATGGTGTAGAAAATATGCAATTTTTGATGTTCAAAGAGATACTCAACTGTCTACATCTTTCAAAAATTAAGCGCAGATTGTCACAATGATCTTTGACCAGTCTATACACCGTCCAATCATCTAAATAAACCTATAAGAAGTTGTGAATAAACCCTTTAAATGCTTGAAAAACTAAGTGAGAAAATACATTAGACACGTTTTTAAGACCAAAAGGCATCACAGTATAGGTGAAGATACCCCATTCAGTAGTAAAAGTAGTTTTTTCCTGATCCTCTTGGGAAATCCTAACCTGATGATACCCAGAGAACCCATCTGTAAACGAATAGATTTTACACCCTACAACGCTTTTCTAGTATTTCCTCAGTGAATGGCGTAGGAAAGGGATCAGTCACACATGCAACATTTAGCTCCCTATAGTCCACATAGATCCTAATCTGACCATCCTTCTTGATACTGATCACCATTGGACTAACCCATTCTGAATCATTCAGGGGCTTGATGATTCCAGACTTCAACATTTTGTTAATATCTTCTTTAACCTTTTCATGGAAGTTGGGGTTCATCCTATAGGGTCTCTTTCTAACTAGGTGTGCACCCTCTTTAAGCTTTATCCTCATCTCCCCTAATGATTCATGCACACCTTTAAGCTCATGGTACCCCTGAGGAAATAAATCCTGATAATCCCATAGTAACTCTATGATTTTTTCCACTTCAGAATTTGACCAATAAACCCCAATTATAGCCTCCTTAGGCTCAACATCTAATCCAATATTCACTTTCTTTTTCTTCATAGGTTCATGATAGGCACATGCGGTCTTATCTGTAGTATCCAACACCTCATGCCTTCCTGTTGAATGGTTTATATCCAGATTTTCTACTTCTTTGTTATCCACTAAGTAGACCATTTTTCCTTTTTCTTTCTCAAGGAAAGCACGCTGAAGTATTGTGGCATCGGCCTCTGTCTCTTCAAAAATATGCGCTCCTAAGTTTCCTTCATCCAATAACTCTTGAAGGAATTCTTCATCCTTGGCACTATCTCCCATAGTTAAGTGCTTTATGACTTTTAATGCTTCCTCCACCGGAGGCTTGGTAGAGAAGAATTCAAACATCTGATTCATTCCTACAATTAAATCCTACCAATTTCTAGTCTCTCTATAGAGTTCTACATATACATACCAAGAATGCGCACATCCATGTAAAGTGGAATAAAACTTGTGCACCCAAAGCAAAGGTGGTAAAGCTTCTTGCCCCTCTATCCAGAGTCTCTCACACTTCTGAACGTGGTGCTGAATAGGTTGACTACCATGATAAGTATAGATTTGAGTAGGTGCATTTCTCTTGAAGAACCTGGTGGAAAGAGCAATCCTAACTTCATTCCATCCTACAAGATTATCCTTGTGGACCAACCACCAACACACTGTTGTCCCATGAAGGGTGTATGCTAGTATATTCCTTATTTCTAGTGGGTCTATCCACTATTCTTCCATGGTGCACATGAATACAATAGGATCTACTTCTCTGGTGTAACAAGGTACCGAGTTGTTACCTATTCTCTTGATATAACATGGTTTACTACCCTTAGGAAATATGCTCTTTACTGTGCACCCTACCAACTCATAAGTGCTATGAGCCCAATTATCACAAGCAACACTTGTAGTATCGCTAATAGAATGTACATCCTCCCACTAAAGGATTCCTTCTTTACATGGCTCAAGCACCTCTGGATCCTTGATGATGCATACATAAAATCCTATTCAGGTCTTCCTCACTCAAGGGCTCAACATAGGGTACAAGATTTTCCATCTGTTAAAGGGATAATAACTCTTTCCTCATTGTTTTCAAAGACTGATATAACCCTTGTTCAACTGAAGATCAACATTATTTGCATAGCACCAAGGACTGCCCCAATAGAGCTGGGAAGCTATCTGACTCTGCCAGTGCTAAAACCTCAAAATATCTAGTGAACTTGGCTCCTTGTATGGTAATGGATGCATCTTTTAAAACTCTGATGGGAGTAACCTTAGTTCAGTTAGCCATGAACAATACATTAGAGGATGGCTGCAATGGAGGTCTCCCCATTTTTACCCATGCATCTAAGGTAAGAACATTAACTTCCATGCCAGTATCAATCAATATATTACTCCAAATCCACCCATCCAAAAAAACATTCAGAGTGATTTCCTTCTCATAATCTAGGCTATGAGGGGGAAGATTTGCATGCAGGATCTGCCATCCAGTATCAATACTTGCATGCAGAGTGTTTCCTTTTAACCAATTCCCCAATAGTGGAATGATATTCTCCTGACCCAACAATTTGCACACTTCTCTCAAGTCATCCATATCAGTTTGGACAATCTTTGATGCTTTCTTTTGCTCCATCTTCCGTGATTGCTCCTTTAAATATTGTATTTCACCCTGGAGATTCCTGAGTACCTCCCTGGTTTCCTAGTAAACCTCCTTCTGATGGGCAGGATCTAGGTATCATGTATGTAGAACCTCCTCCTTAGTGATGGTAGGCCTCTACTGCTATGCTTCTTTGGCATGGCTGCTTCAACGCTGGTCATGATCTTTACCTGTAATGCCTCGGATTCTGGTTACAACTTGGTCATCCACTAATTCTCCACAACGCGTTGTATCCTAACCATCCATGTGCCTTTGTTTTCATGTTTATGTTTCTTGCTAAGATTCTCATATAAGTCTAGGCACTACTCATCGCGATGATTATTTCCACAGAAAGAACATGTAATATTTTGAGGACATTCATGCCTGTAGTGGTTAGGAGATCTACATGTATCACATGTTCCGCAAGGGAACTCAGTTCTTTCACCACCATGACCTTGTTCTATGAATCCACCATGGTATCCTCGACCTCTGCCATGACCACCTTCAAAACACCCTTCATTCTGATCATAGTGCACCTGATTGTGTTACCAATCCTGATGATCATTCTTGACTTTAGATTTATTTGAAACTCCCATCCGTCATACACCAATATCTATAGTGTCTTGGATCTGACCAATCAGCAGATAGTTTTCTGTGTCATGAGTCATGGACCTGTAGATTTTACAATAACAAGAGACATTCTTCCTTATCTCGCATTATAGTAATGGGTAGCGGATAACATCATGTTTTAAATGACATATCTCACAGTCTAGCAGTAACAAGATCACTGATTTGTGGGGAAAACTATCCTTTGTGTGACCTTCCACTTCACAATCTGTGCACCAAATCCATGTGTGCATCTCATTTGCTGAATTTGTTGATAGCTTCTCTAATTGCTTTGCCATAATTACAATTTGTGCTTTTAAAAATGGGCTCACCCTAGTATCTATACTTCCAATTACCTCAATGCGTAAAGATGCTTCAAGTGTCTTGCACGGTTTAATGTATGTTTTATGTGATAGTGCCCTCCTAAAAGGTTTAATCAGACCTCTAACAAACCATTGTGCATGTTGGCTTTGCATGAATATCATAAGAAAGCTTGGATAACATTGATTTCAACTGAGCATCATACTCTTTGACACTTTTAGTAGTGCTTTTCTTGATATCCTTAAGCGCACTTATACTCTTCTACTCAAACTTAGGGATGTGAAAATATTTAAGGAAAACATATTTTAAAGCTGCATAATCTATGCAAGTTTGATCAGGATCAAACTTTATGTACCAATTATGTGAGTGCCCTTGTAACATAGTAGCGAATTGACTTAGCCAACACTCAGAAGCTGCGATTCCTTTTATACGCCACAATATTTCACACATGTGCACGTGTTCAACAACATCTTCTATGCCCCTATACTCTGGGAGATGAAGAGACATCTCCATGTAAATATTATGGGGTTGGTGTGGACCTTACCCACCTGATCTAGAACCTCCTATGTTTCCTCTACCTCTAGAACCACCAGATACCCCAAAAATAGAGCCACCTATAACTCTTGATCCTGACCCCTTAGCTAGAGTCAGACCAGAAGATGTAATTCCTTGTGTCCCAATAGTAGTACTGAACTGTACCCTGATAGTCTGCGAAGTGTTACTACTCCCAGAAGAGAGTCGAAAAATCTACGTGCCTGAATTCTGTGTGGTCCCATATAAAAATGAAGCCATTTGTGTTACCATTATTGTGCTTTTTATCTGACTCACTCTTTCTCTCCCACTACCTAAATTATCTTGCTGACTGTTTGTTGTACTAGATATTGGAAAACTAAGTACAAGGGCAAGGTTTCCAGGTGGATTCAGATGCATGCTCATGGTCCAAGTCATCTCTACTGGCGCACTTCTACATGAGGCCGAGGAGGGTTCCCTGTCATGCTTTCCCAAATGGGGGAGTTTTTGATGCTCAGGTTCCACGTCTTCTACATGAACTTCAAACCCTTCCTGGACTATCTCTCTCCATAACACCATTCACTCTACAACATCCCAATGCTTCTCTATCTCCCTCTCACGTGCCTCATTATAATTATGCCACCTTTCCTCTCTTTGCATTTTTGTTGCTAGATATGCCATCTTTCACCAAACCTACTCCTACCCCCACGCATGGTGGGGTTTAGTTCGCCATTAGTTTGTTCTCCAAGTTCAAGGTTACCATTAGAATTTTGATTGCTAGTGGAATGCCTTACAGGTAAGTTCCCCCAGGGTATCATAAAAATTGGAATTCAGCTACCTCTGGGCATGAATAAGTAGAAATTGAGTACTCCAAGATATAACTGTTGAAAACACCACGGAAAAAGGTATCCATAACGCGAGTCCAAATCAGATCAACATCATAAAGGGAATGAAATTCTTCCTACGTCCAGACAAGTGTGTGATACCTCTAATTACTTTTAGATGTATAAGCAACCAGTCACTCGTATAGTTCTACTAGAAAGATAGTGAAGAAGAACTCGTACAAACAGTCATACAGATTCTGATCCACCCAAGTGCATGTGTTAAAATCAGATCCAATGCTAAACCTCTATGTGTATTCTTATTCTAGGTCATGTATCCACTCCTCAACACTTGCTAGGGTCAACCGGTACGTCTTCATCGTGAACCATCCTGAACACAACTGAAAAAGAGGTCCTGCTAACGGAACCAATGATGCAGCCTAGAATTCACCAGTAAAATCCTAGGCATGTTGACACATCACTCAGCCTAGACTGAGCGCTCACCCGAAGCACAAAAAGGCACTAGGACCGTATTTAGGGTTGCTATTGTAGGATGTTAACATGATGAAAACTTAAAGCATTCAGATCCATGACTAATATATCATTCTACAGTGCATGTTCAGATCTAGATCTAAAAAATAACAAACTAAAATAATAACCATGATGAAATCAAGCATGCAAGAACCAATTATACTCAGGATTTGATACGCTATTTCAGCCAATAGAATCCATTACATTTAAACATGATAAATACAAAAAATCTAATTACAATAGATGCTACCATAGTTTATGCGCGCATCAGATTTGGCAGCTTAACCTCATAATAAATCAGTTCTCACATACTATTCTCACACACCTATACTACGCCGTTCATTACATATTTATAAGGGTGGGGAACTTCCCTTCACCACTTATCTAATCCCAAAATAGGTTGCATGCTATTATTAGCCATGTGCTGTTACAATAATAGCCACACATGCAAGTGTGCTAATAATAGAATTCTTCTAGTTAACTATCAGTAGTAAATCAATTTTCAGCTTGTACCCATGCAAAGAGCTTCTTATCCAATCCTCCAAAAATAGCCACTACATATCACACAAGTCTTTAACTAGTTTGTGTGTTCGGCAAGCTATATCCAAAAATATTTCATCATCGTGAAAATAGCTAAGTCCTGAATCTATCTTTGTCCTCAACGCGTGATTTCTTACCGATTCTCCTGCACTTTTGAATGTGCTCTTCTCTTCCACACAAACCTTCTATATGTTTCCTCACTAAGTGCCATATCTTGACTGACCAAAAAATACCATGCAAAAATTACAGCCATGTAAGAATCGAAATGGAAGTTCGAAGATCTAGAACAATCTCATGTAGAGCTCGGTTCACAAATGAACCGAAAGATAAAAACAATCAAAACCCATCAAGCACCTTCCTTGGTGGTTTTCACCAAATTCAAAAACATTAAATGCAAAGGACTATTAGTTCCCTCCATTTTCCATGCCACTACCATCTCCACTTTTGGTGAAAACTACATTAAAATTTGCATGCAACTAAATTCGGTGGAGATGCCATGTAACATCCTAGTTTTTGTACATTAGAACAAGTAAATTTTTTTTTGATAAATGCTTCCTGGTTCTAAATACATAATTTAGAACTCACAAATCAAAACAACCATTCTTATAACAGATAACCATATGCAGCTGTAATGACTCGGAGTACCTCCGATCTATTCATTCCATGACTCGGTAATCTACCGATCTATTCATGAGTATCAAGAGTTGGCGTTATTAATCTAACACATCACTCTTGCGGTTCTCTTCCCTAATCTGGGATTCAGAATGCTCTGTCCAAGGAACCTATCTGAATAATTGTTACCATTATTCATCGGCATCTCGTCCCTTAGACTAGGTGACATAGGACAACGCAATCAGCATCTTGCGATACTTTGGCCAAAGATTTGAAACATATTTCTTATGTCTCGTATTCCTTGACGGCATACTCGTCAATCTGGAATACGTCCTTCACCCCATTCCTATGTTATGTAGAATGTCTTATACTGACTTCTGTCAGTCTCTCCTGTCCCAGGTTATTCACTTAGGAATGGATTAATAATATGGCAACGTTATAGGGATGCTCCCGGGAGATAGGGATACGCTAACATACTGGGTCAACCCTAGTTAACCCAGTGTGTCAAGATACCCCGAGTCTCCAGGGGCAGCCTTATAACATGACCATGTCGGTACCCAGTCCCGGAGTAAAAACTTGTTCGAGTTTGAGGAGTAAATCTTAATGATCAATGCAAAGGGTGTCGCCATAAGTCACCTGCATTGTTGTATCTTCGAGAAGATCCTAATCATCTCGAAGGTACAACCCTGTAATCGACTTGTGCCATCAACCTTCAAATCCGCCTCGAAAAGATCTACTTAACTTTAAGGTGTTACTTACGTGGAGTTTAAATTATACTTTAAGACACTCCTTTTTAGGGTAGTCTTTTCCCAATCCCCTGGGTTCCTCATCTTAAAATTGCCTTTCTTATTAAGACCCATTCCACAAAGAGAAGTTTAATAAGATTGAGGTCTCATCAAGGAGATCATTGTTTCACAATAATCTTAATCTACGAAATTGGGTAGTAACCCCAAGTCTTCTCATAAGATTGCTAACTTATCCCTTTTGGGTTTATTCCAGATCTTAAAACTGAAATATATCTTAATTATTAGTGTTAAGATATAGTGATTTTAAAAACATTCAGTACGTTGTCTTGACTTAGATCAAGGTTAGAGAGTAACAGATTACTCTTCCCGTTCAGCTTCCTGAAAGGGTTTATTTTAACCTTAGCTTGTCAAAAATCAGTGATCTAAATTACAATTAGCTTTAAATAGATCATAATAGAACTACTAAACAATCATAAGTATTCAGTCACATAACCTTGCAAAGCTTACTTAGATAATCACAAATGTCTCCAAGATATACAATAATAACAATGCTCTTAAAATGATTCGAACCGAAGAAGATCAATCCCTCATGATACGAATGCAACACATAAGTAACAAATACCTCATTCCATTCATTTCTAAGCTATACAAATACATTTCATGCATTCAACATATTGGATACAATACTCAACAACAAAAGAACATCGTTCTTCAAGTAGTACATTTAGAGAATCAAATTGAAATTCATCATAAAAACAAATTAAACGATCTGATCATCATATCAGATCTGCGTGCCTTTACCACTTACGGCAACCATCTACAAAAATTGTCAACACGGGTCAATTCGGTGAACTGAGCATGATAAGCACTAATTCTTAAAACAATTGCAATCCACCAATTGTTCTCATTAAACAACCTATTTAAATGAAATCATTTATTCAAATTACAAACATAAGTCAGGCTATTCATCTTATATGTTAGAGACTAAGAACAAATGAATACAACCAATCTAAGAAAGCAAAACTCCTACAAAATTGTTTTTAACAATTTCTCAAGGCAATTAAAACATTCAACAAGCTCACTGTCTTAATTCTTTTATCATCATAACACATTTCAATGGTATTGACAAGTATACCCATTTATACAGCAACACAAATTTTATACCAGTTTCTCCATACAATACCTCAGTTTATTCTTGTTATGCCCCTACCATAGAGATCGCAAAAGGATGCAAGAAGAAAGCACACAAGTTTTCCTGTTTAGGAGAGAGAGGATTTTTCCTATTCCATTTACCATATACATCAACATATAAATTACAGTCAAGAAGAAAGAACAAGGTCCATCAGAATCCTAAATCAATAACATTCTAGACTGTACCGACTCCTTTAGTTTTATACATATTTATTTACGCCTGCGACTAAATAGTCGGGATTACCAGAAGAACTACAATTCCATCTAAATCCAAAAAATCACCTGTAGCTACTAAACGTTTAAGAGTTCACGCAACAAGCATTAATAAATAATCCAACTCCAATAGGTTCAATAAAACTTTCCATATTATTCAACAAACATGAAAAATATCCAACGCCATCGCCTGTCATGGCACAACTAAGAGCTCTTTGTTTCAGTCAAACTTGAAACAAGATCATATTAAAACAATTTAACGTTTCCATATGAAATACAGTGACATTCACGCAGAGTCGAAACACAATATGCACAACTTCATTCAACTAAGAAAATCCCTACGATTATACAACATGGGTGTAAATTAGAAGTCATTTTCAAGAAGAACAATCATAACCAGGTCCTCACAGGAGCCGAGTTCCATACCAATAAATTTTCCTCAAGGTTTCATTTGAAGTCGAGTTACTACAAAATATAACATGGTATCAAAAAAGTCGAGTTGATAAAGAAACCCCAACCTTTAATTCCTCAGAATCGAACTGAACATAACACAACGATAATAAGAAAGAATCAAAACGATATGCATGCTCAGCGAGGGCTGAAATCAAGAAACGAGCCAACATGCAGCATATCATGGACTCCAACAGTGCCAAATCCAATGAATATTTATAATCAAGGTTTAAATTGAAGTTGAATTCATATGAAAACAATTCAAGAATCCTAAAAGTACTCACAGCAAAACTTCTACAGAAGTTACAACATAAATTACCTTTCAATGACTCAATTGAAGTCAATATCATTTAGTATTCTTAACAAAACAACAACATTCATAACCAAGCTTTACAGAAGTTTGAAATACTAGATACATTTTAAGGACTCTCACTGAGTCAATACCGACCGTATTCATAAATGAGCTTACACAGAAGAGAAAAACATAATATATGCTTCAAGGATTCAAAAGGAGTCCAACCCATGTAGTATTCTTCAAATAAACTTCTACAGAAGTAGAAAGATACAAGATACATATTAAATTCAAGAATTCCAACTATATCAATAACATACAGTATTCTCGACTGAACTCCTATAGAAGTAGAAACGTATGTTACTTTTCAAGGACTCAAAAAGGAGTCGAACCCATATAGTATTCTCAATTAAACTTCTACAGTAGTAAAAAATACTATCTATTCAAGGATTCCAACAATATCAAAAACATATAGCATTCACGACTAAACTTCTACAAAAGCCAAAACATACTATCATTTCAAGAATTCCAATAGTATCAGTTTCAACAAGTGTAAACAGCAAGGCTTCTACAGAAGTTGATATCAACCAAGAAAACTTTTAATGGACTCCAACAGAGTCTGTTACATACATTACCCTTACAAGCATTTCTTCAGAATCCACCAAAATGTAAAACACATAAAGATAATTCAACAACATGAAACCAAAAGTACACCCAGCAAGGAATCAATTGAAAAGTCGAGCCAACATGAAAACACAACAAGATACTTCATACATTGCTACCATAAAAACCAACTGAACCAAAAATCATCTGAACAGAGTTGTTCTAATGAAATCATTTGAAGGAAAGCAAGATTTTTAAAATTTAGGGCCTAACATGCCTGGTAATGTCGCTTAAAAATCCGAAGAAGACCTCTGAATGAGCTCGAGCCTTCTCCTCTTCTTCCACGTTAGATTCAACAACAATAATTTGTTATTTCCATGCCTTATAAACTTTCCTCGACAGAGAAAAGAGCTAGTTATTCTCATAGTTGCCATGCAACACCAAGTAGACTGGTTTGAAGAACCAGTGATCAAACAGAGAGAAAACCGGAGCGTATGGAAAACCAAACAACCAACTAGTTTTCCATTTTGCATGCCTTCCCGAGCAATCCGTGCTCGGAAATCGAGTTCATTAATTGCATTAACTCCAAAATTCCCGCTCAATCTCCATTGCCACCAACCGCCATAGTTGGCGATGGAAAAAAACAAACCAAAGACCATTTCCAGATTTGGCGACTCTGCCACGTCGGATTTCATTAGCCGTTTGAAACTTCCACTAAATCCCTTGTCCTTCATACTTATCCATCTCATTTAATGCCATAGAAACTACCGCCCATGGCTCGCACCCCTTCATAGGTCCCTTTCATCCATGATCATTAGTTAGGTTAGAAACATAGGTTAGACCTTAAGGTGATACTTAGTCTAACCTCCTTAGCGCTAGGTCACTAACCTTAGAACATTTAGCTTATAGTTTAGGGCTAGGTTAGATTAGCAATAATCCAACCCATAGGTTATAGTTTAGGTTTAGGTTATTAACCTTAATAAATCCAATCTAGGTCTAACAAATAGAATCATTCAGTATAAGAACCAACAAATACATTCCCGAAATGGATTCAATCCAGCATTGATAATAAGCTAGCAATATATATATCAGAATTTATTACCTGGCTCAAGGTCTAGACCTTCCTGATATTACGATATCGGGAACCAATTCATTTAACAAGATCAGCCTGAGTTAACTCCTGAATTGGTCATTCCACACATTCAGACCTTGCAACCTTCGTAAGGTCTATAATTTTTGTTTATTTAGAATAAACTTAAAACATCTCTTGGATCAATGCAACTGATCCAAGGCTGAGTCATATAGACGGGTAAATCCACAATTCATTCCAAAATCAGATTAAGCTCAGGTGCTAAAAATGAAAGAAATAAAAGAGTCCAAGCATATCCTGGCTCAGTCAAAGATCTTCAAATGCAAAGAAGATACAATACATATCAAGCATGACTTCACAATCAAAGGAACACATCCTTTTACAGAAGAAATAATATATCAACCCTTGAATGCTCAGGAGGAAGTAACAATAGTTCAGGGTGTTACATGCTTCCCTCCTAAAAGATTCATCGTCCCGATGATTACATATTTGATTTACCTTCAGGTCAACCAATTTATTAGTTCACAATACAATGTGACTATTTCCAACTTGAATAGTTTCAGAAATCAATGTCACGATACATTTTATTCAGCCTGAATAATGTTTGCCTCAATCTGGCTTTCATATAAACATGAAAAAGATAAGTTCATAAAATAAAAAATGTTTTGTCAACAGATTTCATTCTGTTGAAAAAGAAAAGGAAAAGCAATTTTCATTTCTTCCAGATTTTCCCAAGTTGCACTTTCTTCGTTAAACTGGTCCCACTGGACCTTACATTGCTGTATTTCACGATTTCTCAAATGCAATTAGCGAGTTTCCAGCACTCGTGTGGGTTTAACCACGATTATTCCTGGGTCTTGGACCTGCAAGGAATTCCAATTTAAAACATGTGAAAAATCTGAAATGTATTTCTTAAGCAAATAAATATGGAAAACATCATGCATGCGAGACAAAACAGGTGGTAATGCTACTCGATAAGCTACAGGATTGATTATTTCGACAATTTCGAAAGGTCCCACGAAACGAGGTGACAACTTGGCAGCCTTGCCAAAAGTTATAGAACTCTTTCTGGGTTTAACACGAAGAAAAACCTTCTCACCAAGCTCAAACCTTCGATCAACCCGCTTAAGGTCAGCATAGCTCTTCTGCCTATCTGCTGCTTCCTTTAATCGTTCACGAATCAGCTTAACTTGCTGTTCCATTTCAGTGAGGATCTCTGGTCCAATTACCACTCTATCCTCAACACTATCCCAGCTAACAGGGGTTCTGCACTTCCTTCCATAAAGTGCTTCAAATGGTGCCATTTTAAGAGATGAGTGATAAGTGTTGTTGTATGCGAATTCAACTAATGGAAGATACTCTTCCCATTTATACTGTTGATCCATGCAATACATTCGCAACATGTCTTCCAACACTTGATTTACTCTCTCAGTTTGTCCATCCGTTTCCGGATGATATGCAGAACTGAAGTTTAGTTTCATTCCAAGAGCTATATTAAGCGTTTGCCAAAATCTTGACGTCATTCTAGGATCCCTGTCAGATATAATCAATTCTGGTACACCATGTAACCTGAAAATTTCATGTACGAATCTTTTGGCCAACACTGGTGAATCATCCTTTAGATTTCTAGCAATGAAATGAGCTACCTTAGTTAGTTTATCTACAACTACCAGGATAACATCATGTTTATTCCTGGACATAGGTAACCCTTGTACAAAGTCCATGCTTATTACTTGCCATTTGTACTGCGGTATGCTATGAGGATATAATAGTCCAGCAGGGTGCATGTGTTCTTCCTTAACCCGCTGACATTCCAGACAATGAGTCACAAAATCAATGACATCCTTTTTCATACCTTTCCAAAAGTATTGCTGTTTCAGATCAGCAAGCATTTTTGTGATACCCGGGTGTCCAGAGAAAGGTGAATTATGAAATTCAACTAACAACTTCTTTCTCAAATCGTTCAGCATAGGTACGTATACCCTGTTTTCATAACGTAAGATTCCTTCATTATCAAAATGAAATCCCTTATACCTTTCATCATTAGGTTCTGCAGCAAGCGCTGCTTTTACTTGCTGAAAGTATATATCAGATTCTGAGGCACTTTTTACCTCATCCTTAAACTGAGTTCTTAATGTTATAAGAGCAGAAATGTGCCTCCTACGACTTAGAGCATCTGCTACTCTATTCTCTTTCCCTTTGATGTAGCTAATATCAAAATCATATTGGGATAAAAACTCTAACCACCTTCTCTGTCTGGCATTTAGATTAGGCTGAGTGAAAATATATTTCAGTCCTAAGTGATCAGTTTTCAACTCAAAAGGTTTCCCAAGTAAATAGTGTCTCCAGACTTGAAGCACATGAACAATGGCAGCAAGCTCCAAATCATGAGGAGCATAATTCAGCTCATGTAACTTAAGTTTTCTACTTTCATATGCTATGACTTGATCATTTTGTAACAAAACACCTCCAAGGCCTTCCCCAGAAGCATCCGTTACAACAGTAAAACTCCCATTAGGGTCTGGTACAGCTAATATAGGTGCGGAAGTCAACTGGCTTTTCAGACTTTTGAAAGCAGTTTCACACTTATCATTCCAAATAAATTTCTTATCCTTCTTCTGCAATGAAGTTATCGGTGCAGCTACTTTAGAAAAATCCTTAACAAATTTTCTATAATAACCAGCAAGACCCATGAAGCTTCTTACTTCGTGCACATTCTTTGGTGCAGGCCACTCAGTTATTGCCACTATTTTTGAAGGATCCACAGCAATTCCTTCCTTGCTAATGACATGACCCAAATAGTGAACTTCTGAATCAAAGAAAGAACATTTGGATAACTTACCATACAACTTTCTTTTTCTCAAAATTCCCAAAACTATCTTCAAATGCTCATTGTGCTCCTCAACACTTTTAGAATAAATGAGAATATCGTCCAAGAATACAAGTACAAACTTGTCCAAATATTCTTGAAAGATATTATTCATTAAGTTCATAAAAGCTGCGGGTGCATTAGTTAATCCAAAGGGTAGAACCGTGAATTCATAATGTCTGTACCTTGTTCGGAAAGTTGTTTTATGAATATCTTCTTCTCTAATCCTTAGCTGATGATAACCAGATCGAAGATCTATCTTAGAATAAACCGCTGCCCCACACATCTGATCAAATAGATCGTCGATCCTTGGAAGTGGGTATCTGTTCTTGATTGTTGCTTTGTTCAACATCCGATAATCAATACACAGCCTAAGTGTTCCATCCTTCTTTTTCACAAATATTACTGGTGCTCCCCAAGGCGAAACACTTGGTCTAATCAAACCTTTAGACAAAAGTTCTTGCAATTGTGCCTTAAGCTCGACTAACTCTGTAGTAGTCATCCGATAAGGTGCTTTGGAAATAGGTTCCGTTCCTGGTTTGATTTCGATGGTGAAGTCAAATTCCCTCTTGGGTGGTAACCCTGGTAATTCCTCCGGAAAAACATCTTTGAAAATTTGTAGCAGAGGAAATCGTTTCATGGAATCACCATCTTCTTCTGAAAATTCAGATATCTTTACTGCATAAAGGGTGCATCCTTTGTTTTTAGCCTTTTTAAGCTGCATAGCTGACAGTTTTCTAACTAAAATTTCCCGTTTCACCCCTTGAATCTCTGTTGTTTCCAGCCGATCATCTAAACATTTTATATTCTTTTCATAACAGTCTACTTTTGCTTTATGGTCAGCTAACCAATTGACACCAATGACAATGTCATAAGATCCCAAAGGTGTAACATAGAGGTCAACTTCCGTGGAAAAGTTAGGTAAGTCAAGGACTGCCCCAAAAAGACACATACTCACTGTATGAACAGAGTTATTACCATACTGTACAGTCCAAGATTTATCCATTTTTCCAGCTTTTCTCTTAAGTTTAGAAGCAAGTTTACTAGAAATAAAACATTCAGTAGCTCCTGTATCAAAAAGAATAGTGACAGGTATGCCAAATAACTTACCCGGAACTTCTATAGGTGTCACCTACTTTTCAGCTTGCTTGTCTGCTACTGCAACATGTATCTTATGCTGCTGATTACGATCATCCTTCTTCAAAGGGCACTGATTTGCGTAGTGGTCTTTGCCACAATTGTAGCAGCCTCCTACAGGTCCCTTTTTAGGCTCAAAATTTCCTCCAGCCTTGTAATTATCACGTTGTCCTCCATAGGGCTTCTGCCCATTGTTATAATTTTTGGCAAAATTATCCCTTACATTTCCAGTAGGCTTATTTGCTACTGCTTTCTTACTATTATCCCCTGGAAACTTACTTCTGTTTCCAAACTTTTTCCATGGTCCCTTTTTGGGTGCAAGTGAAGTTGAAGAAGGGTTTGCAATCTTCTTCCGCACTTCCTCTTTATGAGTAGAAATAGCCTTTAATTTCTGTTCTTGTCTTATGGCCTTTTCAACAACTCCTTCCATAGTGGTTGGACTGTGAACATCGACCTCTCCCCCTATCACGGGATTCAGTCCCATGATGAATTTCCATATTCTGAACTTCTCGTCAGTTTGATACTGCTGTACATACTTGAGGAGTTTTGTAAACCGCTCCCAGTATTCAGTTACCGTTAGCTTCCCTTGAGCTAAGTTCTGGAATTCTGTCATTTTCTGATCATAGAAAAGTTGTGGCAGCCAACGTTGCCTAAAATAGCCCTTAAATTGATCCCAAGTAATATTGGTCTCATCAATATTTAGCTCGGCTTTACGGCTATCCCACCACGAAGATGCTTCGTGGGAAAGCTGATAGGCTCCCCAAATAGCTTTGGTTTCCTCTGAGAAGTTTCTTATTGCAAAGTACTTCTCCATTTTGCTGAGCCAGTTCTCAGCTCCATCACCTAATGTGGTGCCATCATATTTAGGTGGGCTTATCCTTTTTATATCATTAGTGAGTTCTGCTGCCAACCTGGCCTTTTTGTTTTCTGGTTGGACAGGTGCATTTCCAGCATTAATATCAACACCCATATCGGGGTTGTCCTCAGGAGGTTGCTGATTGTTATTACCAGCTTCATCTTCCTCCTCATTTCCCATTACTTGCTATTCAAGTATAGCTAAACGATCTCTTGTGTCCAACAGGGCAGCAAGGATCTCATCAAGCTTTTGGGTTGTTGCTGCCCCTCCTTCAGGTGGAGCATTATTCGCAACGTTCCCCCTTGTTCTAACCATTTTCTGTTACAAGAAAATTCAGGTTTTTATCAGATTATGGACACAATAGGTCCAAGAGCTGCAACCTTCAGCTCTGATACCAAGATGTAACATCCTCATTTTTGTACATTAGAGCAAGTAAATTTTTTTTTTGATAAATGCTTCCTGATTCTAAATACATAATTTAGAACTCACAAATCAAAACAACCATTATTATAATAGATAACCATATGTAGCTGTAATGACTCGGAGTACCTCCGATCTATTCATTCCATGACTCGGTAATCTACCGATCTATTCATGAGTATCAAGAGTTGGTTATTAATCTAACACATCACTCTTGCGGTTCTCTTCCCTAATCTGGGATTCAGAATGCTCTGTCCAAGGAACCTATCTGAATAATTGTTACCATTATTCATCGGCATCTCGTCCCTTAGACTAGGTGACATAGGACAACGCAATCAGAAGCTTGCGATACTTTGGCCAAAGATTTGAAACATATTGCTTATGTCTCGTATTCCTTGACGACATACTCGTCAATCTGGAATACGTCCTTCACCCCATTCCTATGTTATGTAGAATGTCTTATACTGGCTTATGTCAGTCTCCCTGTCCCAAGTTATTCACTTAGGAATGGATTAATAATATGGCAACGTTATAAGGATGCCCTCCGGAACTAGGGATACGCTGACAAACTGGGTCAACCCTAGTTAACCCTGTGTGTCAAGGTACCCAAGTCTCCAGGGATAGCCTCATAACATGACCATGTCGGTAACCAGTCCCGAAGTAAAAACTTGTTCGAGTTTAAGGAGTAAATCTTAACGATCAATGCAAAGGGTGTCACCATAAGTCACCTGCATTGTTGTATCTTTGAGAAGATCCTAATCTTCTCGAAGGTACAACCCTGCAATCGACTTGTGCCATCAACCTTCAAATCTACCTAGAAAGGATCTACTTAACTTTAAGGTGTTACTTACGTGGAGTTTAAATTATACTTTAAGACACTCCTTTTTAGGGTAGTCTTTTCCCAATCCCCTGGGTTCCTCATCCTAAAATTGCCTTTCTTATTAAGACCCATTCCACAAAAAGAAGTTTAATAAGATTGAGGTCTCAACAAGGAGATCATTGTTTCACAATAATCTTAATCTACGAAATTGGGTAGTAACCCCAAGTCTTCTCATAAGATTGCTAACTTATCCCTTTTTGGGTTTATTCTAGATCTTAAAACTGAAATATATCTTACTTATTAGTGTTAAGATATAGTGATTTTAAAAACGTTCAGTACGTTGTCTTGACTTAGATCAAGGTTAGAGAGTAACAGATTACTCTTCCCGTTCAGCTTCCTGAAAGGGTTTATTTTAACCTTAGCTTCTCAAAAATCAGTGATCTAAATTACAATTAGCTTTAAATAGATCATAATAGAACTACTAAACAATCATAAGTATTCAGTCACATAACCTTGCAAAGCTTACTTAGATAATCACAAATGTCTCCAAGATATACAATAATAACAATGCTCTTAAAATCATTCGAACCGAAGAAGATCAATCCCTCATGATACGAATGCAACACATAAGTAACAAATACCTCATTCCATTCATTTCTAAGCTATACAAATACATTTTATGCATTCAACATATTGGATACAATACTCAACAGCAAAAGAACATCATTCTTCAAGTAGTACATTTAGAGAATCAAATTGAAATTCATCATAAAACCAAATTAAACGATCTGATCATCATATCAGATCTGCGTGCCTTTACCACTTACAGCAACCATCTGCAAAAATTGTCAACACGGGTCAGTTCGGTGAACTGAGCATGATAAGCACTAATTCTTAAAACAATTACAATCCACCAATTGTTCTCATTAAACAACCTGTTTAAATGAAATCATTTATTCAAATTCCAAACATAAGTCAGGCTATTCATCTTATATGTTAGAGACTAAGAACAAATGAATACAACCAATCTAAGATAGCAAAACTCCTACAAAATTGTTTTTAACAATTTCTCAAGGCAATTAAAACATTCAACAAGCTCACTGTCTTAATTCTTTTATCATCATAACACATTTCAATGGTATTGACAAGTATACCCATTTATACAGCAACACACATTTTATACCAGTTTCTCCATACAATACCTCAATTTATTCTTGTTATGCCCCTACCATAGAGATCGCAAAAGGATGCAAGAAGAAAGCACACAAGTTTTCCTGTCTAGGAGAGAGAGGATTTTTCCTATTCCATTTACCATATACATCAACATATAAATTACAGTCAAGAAGAAAGAACAGGGTCCATCAGAATCCTAAATCAATAACATTCTAGACTGTACCGACTCCTTTAGTTTTATACATATTTATTTACGCCTGCGACTAAACAGTCGGGATTACCAGAAGAACTACAGTTCCATCTAAATCCAAAAAAAATCACCTGTAGCTACTAAACGATTCAAGAGTTCACGCAACAAGCATTAATAAATAATCCAACTCCAATAGGTTCAATAAAAATTTCCATATTATTCAACAAACATGAAAAATATCCAACGCCATCGCTCATGGCACAACTAAGAGCTCTTTGTTTCAGTCAAACTTGAAACAAGATCATATTAAAACAATTTAACGTTTCCATATGAAATACAGTGACATTCACGCAGAGTCGAAACACAATATGCACAGCTTCATTCAACTAAGCAAATCCCTACGATTATACAACATGGGTGTAAATTAGAAGTCATTTTCAAGAAGAACAATCATAACCAGGTCCTCACAGGAGCCGAGTTCCATACCAATAAATTTTCCTCAAGGTTTCATTTGAAGTCGAGTTACTACAAAATATAATAGGGTATCAACAAAGTCGAGTTGATAAATAAACCCCAACCTTTAATTCCTCAGAATCGAATTGAACATAACACAACGATAATAAGAAATAATCAAAATGATATGCATGCTCATCGAGGTCTGAAATCGAGAAACGAGCCAACACGCAGCATATCATGGACTCCAACAGTGCCAAATCCAACCAATACTTATAATCAAGGTTGAAATTGAAGTTGAATTCATATGACAACAATTCAAGAATCCTAAAAGTACTCACAACAAAAATTCTATAGAAGTTACAACATAAATTACCTTTCAATGACTCCATCAAAGTCAATATCATTTAGTATTCTTAACAAAACAACAGCATTCATAACCAAGCTTGACAGAAGTTTGAAATACTAGATACATTTCAAGGACTCTCATTGAGTCAATACCGACCGTATTCATAACTGAGCTTACACAGAAGAGAAAAACATAATATACGCTTCAAGGATTCAAAAGGAGTCGAACCCATGTAGTATTCTTCAAATAAACTTCTACAGAAGTAGAAAGATACAAGATACATATTAAATTCAAGAATTCCAACTATATCAATAACATACAGTATTCACGACTGAACTCCTACAGAAGTAGAAATGTATGTTACTTTTCAAGGACTCAAAAAGGAGTCGAACCCATATAGTATTCTTAATTAAACTTCTACAGAAGTCAAAAATACTCTATTCAAGGATTCCAACAATATAAAAAACATATAACATTCACGACTAAACTTCTACAGAAGCCAAAACATACTATCATTTCAAGAATTCCAACAGTATCAGTTTCAACAAGTGTAAACAACAAGGCTTCTACAGAAGTCGATATCAACCAAGAAAACTTTTAATGGACTCCAACAGAGTCTGTTACATACATTACCCTTGCAAGCATTTCTTCGGAATCCACCAAAATGCAAAACACAACAAGATAATTCAACAACACGAAACCAAAAGTACACCCAGCAAGGAATCAACTGAAAAGTCGAGCCAGCATGAAAACACAGCAAGATACTTCATACACTGCTACCATAAAAACCAACTGAACCAAAAATCATCTGAACAGAGTTGTTCTAATGAAATCATTTGAAGGAAAGCAAGATTTTTAAAAGTTAGGGCCTAACATGCCTGGTAATGTCGCTTAAAAATCCGAAGAAGACCTCTGAATGAGCTCGAGCCTTCTCCTCTTCTTCCACGTTAGATTCAACAACAATAATTTGTTATTTCCATGCCTTATAAACTTTCCTCGATAGAGAAAAGAGCTAGTTATTCTCATAGTTGCCATGCAACACCAAGTAGACTGGTTCGAAGAACCAGTGATCAAATAGAGAGAAAACCGGAGCGTATGGAAAACCAAACAACCAACTAGTTTTCCATTTTGCATGCCTTCCCGAGCAATCCGTGCTCGGAAATCGAGTTCATTAATTGCATTAACTCCAAAATTCCCGCTCAATCTCCATTGCCACTGACCGCTATAGTTGGCGATGGAAAAAAACAAACCAAAGACCATTTCCAGATTTGGCGACTCTGCCACGTCGGATTTCATTAGCCGTTTGAAACTTCCACTAAATCCCTTGTCCTTCATACTTATCCATCTCATTTAATGCCATAGAAACTACCGCCCATGGCTCGCACCCCTTCATAGGTCCCTTTCATCCATGATCATTAGTTAGGTTAGAAACATAGGTTAGACCTTAAGGTGATACTTAGTCTAACCTCCTTAGCGCTAGGTCACTAACCTTAGAACATTTAGCTTATAGTTTAGGGCTAGGTTAGATTAGCACTAATCCAACCCATAGGTTATAGTTTAGGTTTAGGTTATTAACCTTAATAAATCCAGTCTAGGTCTAACAAATAGAATCGTTCAGTATAAGAACCAACAGATACATTCCCGAAATGGATTCAATCCAGCATTGATAATAAGCTAGCAATAAATATATCAGAATTTATTACCTGGCTCAAGGTCTAGACCTTCCTGATATTACGATATCGGGAACCAATTCATTTAACAAGATCAGCCTGAGTTAGACTCTTGAATTGCTTATTCAACACATTCAGACCTTGCAACCTTCGTAAGGTCTATAATTTTTGTTTATCCAGAATAAACTTAAAACATCTCTTGGATCAATGCCACTGATCCAAGGCTGAGTCATATAGATGGGTAAATCCACAATTCATTCTGAAATCAGATTAAACTCAGGTGCTAAAAATGAAAGAAATAAAAGAGTCCAAGCATATCCTGGCTCAGTCAAAGATCTTCAAATGCAAAGAAGATACAATCCATATCAAGCATGACTTCACAATCAAAGGAACACATCCTTTTACAGAAGAAATCATATATCAACACTTGAATGCTCAGGAGGAAGTAACAATAGTTCAGGGTGTTACATGCCAACTCAGATTTCCCCAAATTTTTCTGATGCTCATGCCAAAGTTGGTAGTAGGAAAGGATAAGAATGAATTAAATCTCATTTAATTACCTTGAAATCGATGCCATCTACCACCCAATGTCCATGTGTTCCATATGCCCCCTCTAAGTTAGCCACATTTTAAGTTAGGTTAACATTAATTTAGGAAATCAACATAGGTCCATAGGTAGGTCTCAAGCTCAAGTCACAACATCATAATTTCAAAAGATCAAAGAGTCATAGGTTAGACTTAGTTCTAGGACATAGTCACTTGGCATTTAAAAGATAGTTAAAATAGGTTATCATTCAAACAAGCATCACAATCCATTAAACGAAGAACTAACCAAGACATCAATATTCAACATACTGTAGGGTCTGAAGAATTTATTAATTCTCTAGCACAGTCTGAATTCAACAATCAACTGATCTAAAAAACTTGGTCGTTATGATCACAAAATTATGTATTAAAAGCATACCCTGGATCAATGGAATTGATCCAAGGTAATGCTTTTCTGAAGGAAGAGTTTTATAAAAACTGAAATTGAATCCAACAATCAAGCAACGAAATAATTCTGCATAAGGAGGTGGGTTGCTCTGATTAAATATAGTAAAACATGACATAATGAACCTACACAAAGGATGAATTATTTTCTACTGCAAACATGATTTCCATAGTCATAAGAGTACACCGTTTTAAGACCAAATCACATGTCAACATTTGTATCTTCTAAATTAGAAATCATCTTAGGTACCTGTCATGCTAGATGTGTTACATACCTTCCTCCTAAAAAGCATCATCTTCCTGATGATTAACTTAGTAAATAAATTCAATCAATAATATAATCAAATTATAGTTCTTTCCTTCTTAAGTTCATACCAAAATCAAATTTTAAAAATTCAAAATTTCATAATTATTCAACATTAAAATAACTATTTCAGTACTAAAGAATTTAGTATCTACCAAAAACTGGCAGGTTTATTGACATACTCAGAATAAATCTTCAAGTTTATTTTATCAATCAACAAAATCAGTACTGGTCAAACAAATATGGAAAAGTAATTTTCATATCTTCGTGGTTTTCCAAGGTTGCACTTTCTTCGTTAAACTGGTCCCACTGGACCTTACATTAACTTATTTGGTGATTTCTTAAGTGCAACTGGTGAGTTTCCAGCACGGATGGGTTTAACAAGGATTATTCATGGGTCTTGGACCTATAAGGAATTCTAATTTAACACATGTGATAAATCTGAAACATATTTCTTAAGTAAAGAAATATGGAAAACATCATGCATTCATGATAAAGCAGGAGGTAAAGCTAAACAATAAGCTATAGGGTTGATTATTTAAACAATTTCAAAGGGTCCCACATAACAAGGTGATAACTTAGTAGCCTTGCCGAAATTTATGGAACTCTTTTTTGATTTAACCTGTAAAAATACCTTTTCACCAAATTCAAATCTCTTGTTAACACTTTTTGAAGTATGCATAAGTTTTTTACCTATCTGCTACTTCCTTCAAATGTTCAAGAATCATTTTAACTTGCTGTTCCATTTCAGTAAGGATTTCAGGTCCAATTACCTCTTTGTCTTCTATGTTATCCTAGCTAACTGGTGTTGTGCATTTACTTTCGTATGATTCCTCAAAAGGTGCCATTTTTAGAGAGGTGTCATTGAGTGTTTGTAAAAATATAGATGTCATTCTTGGATATCTATCCAATATGATCAATTCAGGTACTCCATGCAGAATGAAAATTTCATGTAAAAATATTTTTGCTAAAACTGGTGAATCATCCTTAAGATTACCAACAGTAAAATGTGCTACCTTTGTTAGTTTATCCACCACAACTAAAACAACATCATGTTTATTTCTTGACATTGGCAACCCTTGAACAAAATCCATGCTAATTACTTTCCCTTTATACTGCGGTATGCTGTGAGGGTACAATAAACTAGCTAGATGCATATGTTCAACTTTAACACGTTGACATTCGAAGCAGTGTGTCATAAAATCAATCACGTCCTTTTTCATTCCTTTCTAGAAATATTACTGTTTTATGTCAACAAGCATTTTTCGTAATGCCGGGATGTCCAGAAAAAGGTGAATTATGAAATTCAGTTAACAATTTATTTCTTAATTCATTAAACGAAGGTATGTATACTCTATTTTCAAATCTCAAGATTCCTTCGTCATCAAAGTGAAAACCTTTATATCTCACATCATTTTGATCTACAGCAAATACTATTTTTACTTGCTGAAAATAAGAATCCAATTCCATAACACTTTTTACTTCATCTTTAAACTGAGTTCTCAACATTATAAGAGAAGAAATATGCTTCCTACGACTTAGTGCATTTTCCACCTTGTTTTCCTTGCCTTTAATAGAACTTATGTCAAAATCATAATGAGATAGAAATTCTAACCATCTTCACTGTTTAGCATTCAGATTTGGCTGAGTGAAAATATACTTCAGTCCAAGATGGTCAGTTTTTAATTCAAAATGTCTACCAAGAAGATAATGCCTCCATACTTGAAGTGCATGAACAATGGCAACAAGCTCTAGGTCATGTGGAGCATAGTTCAATTCATGTAACTTGATTTTTCTACTCTCATATGCTATAATGTGCTTGTTTTGCAACAAAATACCTCTGAGACCTTCCTTAGAAGCATATGTTACTACAATAATGTCTCCATTAGGACTAGGTACAACCAAAATAGGTGCAAATGTTAACTGATCCTTTAGAGTCTTAAGATCCTAGGGGTTCGAAAGTTTTCATTCCACAAAAATTTCTAATCTATCTTTTGTAACGAAATATCAAGCTCTGGTCCGGAGAAGATCCGTGGTACCATAACAGTCTTTGAGAAACTTCCTATAGTAATTTAGAAATACCCATGAAGAGTGGTAACTTCATGCACAAAACATAGGTGCTCAAACCACTCAGTTAAAAGACCTTGGTAAAAAGGTCTCATCCATTGAGGAATTTATAATTATTCCATCCTTGCTTATGACAAAGTCCCAAGTAGTGAACTTCTGTATCGTAGAATGGATCAGCTGGACAACATGCCATAGGAAGCATGATAACAATCTTAAGATTTTCAAAACTATCTTCAAATGTTCATGATGCTCACCCTTCCAAGGTGATTTTTATCACAAATATTACAACACCATCCAAATGACCTGACAATGTGGATGGGGCATTTGGTGTAAGTATTCTTGTGACATATGTATTCATTAAATTAAGTTGTGGGACTTGCGTAGGCTTGAGATGACCCTCTAGACCAAGGTTGGTTCCTACTCCTGAATTCAGAGATAATCTTTACCTGGTTCGAATAATCTGAAATATGGCGAATATTTTCATCCTTGATTCTTAACTAATTTGAAATCCAGGTTGAATTTTCTAGTGCTTAGAGTACAGTGACGCACCTCGCATTCGATCTAAACATATAATCAGTTATAGGAATTGGATATCTATTTAGGATTGTTGACTTCGCCTAACATCCTATAGTTAATGCACAATCCCTTAGTATTCCATCCTATATTATCTCGCCAGGTAGAACACTACCGGTAGCTCACTCATACCACCTGGGGGACACTATGGCCTTATCAAGTACAGTAAACAACAGTGACATGTAACGGTGGAGGTTATAGATGCGTGAAAAATATTTTGTTCAATGCATGATAGGGATTCGAGTTTGTTGACACGTGACAAAGAGAGTTTGTTGACGCGCGACTAGGAGTGTGGAGGAAGTAGATGCGTGACAGTTAAGAGTCCCTTTTGGGTGCACGACCACGGTAGATTTTTTTGTTGTACGACCAGATGGTAGAGGTAGAAAATGCGCGATAGAGATTACCTATCCAAGACGTGCATCAACTTTCAGGTCGGTTGATGTCAGACAACACCCTCGCTGACTACACGTCAACAAGGTGAAGCCTTTGTTTTTATCGCGCGTCAAGTTGCATAGCCGACAATTTCCTAACGTAAAATGTCAACAAGGTTGTTAATGCGCTTGCCAATGTCTGTTGTTTTCTATTAGGTCATCTACATCAACTAACCTTGTTGATGCATGTTAGAAAAATCATCCTATCGCACATCTACAGCCTTCTATCCCACCAACTAACACCTATGATTAGGTGAAAATTTTTCCGTCAGACCCCCAAAAAAATTGCCTTCCCGCGAAATCGGTTCCGAGGATATTCACTAGGTATTTTCCACCTCCAATTTCTAATAGGTCTGTTAAAATGAACCTTGACTTTTAAACTACTTGCCACAATCTAATCCTATTGTAGGAAAATAAAATAATCCTAATCTAACCTTCCAATGGAGTAGGGAGAGATAATGCATGAGAATAAAACCTACACGAGAGCGGTGATACGCCAGAAAAGGAGGTGGCTGATCAAAAATCCAACTACTTGAAATGGAGATAGGTGAGCAATGGAGAGGGTGGAAAAAATGCACCACAGGCCAAGGATAAATTCAAATAGAACACCACTTCAAACCCATTCAAAACATGTCCCAAAACCTGCAAAAGACATCAAGAGATATGCACAATTATACCCTGCAATGGTGAGAGGAAAGGAGAGACAATAAGATAAGCAAAGGATGGACATATGCATCACAAAACAAATTCTATTACTCCATGAAGTTCACACAGTACATCGTTAGTGGGAAAGAGGTAGGCAAATGCCATTATCAATCAATGCCTCTCTAAAATCCACCCCAAATCTGTCATGTTTAGTTCCCTCTTTCTTCTTGGCATGCTAAGGAAGAAGAACAATGGATCAAATCAAATCCAATCTGGTAGTTAAAGAAATCAGATTCTGTATTAATGGTCTGGGAGACATTTTCCCATTTTCACCCACAAAATCCTACTAAAGGTAATATTTTATGTTTCCATGGTATAGAGGGTGTTAAGACATTTCCAAAAAGTCTTCTCCTACCCAAATATGAGTTTCCAGTCAAAAGATATGGCCATTTGAACATTAGGGTTACTGGAACACAATATTTAAAGAGTCTATCCATACAAGGTCCACGTGGTAGACTCGCACATCTTGGAGATTCAGCCCCCTCCTTGTGCTCTTGAAATCATGCCAGACTGACAAGTGGTAGATTTCATGAGCTCTTTGGGTTCCTTTATATTTTTCCCGAGTCTCTTTGCTTGGCGGGGCCAAAAGTCTGACCCTGGAAACGTGGAGGCATGGCACTTGTTTGGAAATGCACCCTAAATTTTATCTTTCAAATAGCATCGCGCTGACACTTGGCTCCCTCCACTGGCCTACCTCTGCTTTGACCATTCAATCCATGAATTTGTCTGTTTTTGGACTTGGGACACATGGAAGGCCCACGCTCATTTGAAAACCCACTCAGGATTTTACCTTTGAAGGAGCATCGTTAAGACACATGGCACCTTCTGCCTACACTCTTATACTTAACCAATTTGGGCCCACTCCGTTCAAATTTTTAATTTGGACTACGTGGCAAGACTGCACTCATTTAAGGACTACTTCCAGAATTTCCTTTTGAAATTGCACTGTTGAGACACGTGGAGGCTTTCATTGTTTCTCTATACTTAGTCATTTTTAGGCCCGCTCTTGCTTTTGGATTTGACCTCTGTTGACCATTGGCCACGTGGAGGGCTGGCACAAGTTTGAGTCTCCACCTTGGGCTCCTATCTTGATATAGCGCCGTGCCGACACTTGGCACCTTCCACTGAGTCGAAGACTTTTCAATGGCTAGTGCAACTTTTGGGGTTCTAGACACATGGAGGCTTGGTGCTTGTTTGGGTCTCCACCTCAAATTTTACCTTTGAAGATGGGTCGTTGAGACACTTGGTAGCCTCCGCTGATTCTTCCATACTTAGCCAATTTTGGGGTTCATTTTGAACCATTTGTGAAGCCTAAAGAATTTGAACCTTCGTTGTTTCTTTTCCTTTGAGCCTCTGGCTCTTTGACATTGTTCTCTTCTTCTCCGACCTTGCTACTCCATTGTAGAGCCCGCTTGTAACTTATCTGTTGGATTTTAAGCATGGGCTTGTACGACGGAACCATTTCTTGAATTTCTTTCTGCACAAGGTCTTGGGTGATCCAATTTTACCGGGGGGAAAAATTGAGATAATAATTACATCATAAGACCCCAAAGGTGCAACATAAAGATCAAATTCAGTGGAAAAACTAGGCAAGTCAAGGACTACTCCAAAAAGAAAAATACTATTTGTGTGGAGAACATTATTTCCATAATGTACAGTCCATGATTGATCCATTTTTCCATCTTTTCTTTTTAATTTTGAAGCTAATTTAGTAGAAATAAAGCATTCAGTAGCTCCAATATCAAAACGTATAGTTACAGGTATACCAAATAACTTACCTGGCACTTTTATAGGCGTAACTTGCTTTTCAAATACCGCAACATGTATTTTATGCTGTTGATTTCTATCATCCTTCCTCAAAGGACACTGATTTGTATAATGATCCTTTCCACAATTGTAACATCCTCCTACAGCTCGTTTCTTATGCTAAAATTTATTTCCATCCTTGAAGTTATCATTTTAACCCCAATAGGACTTCTGTCCATTATTATTGTTCTTGACAAAGTTATTTCGTACATTAGTTACAGGTTTATCTGCTGTAGTTTTCTTGTTATTATTAGCACTAATTTTTTTTTTCATACCAAACTTTTTCCATGTCCCCTTTTTGGGTGCAAGGGAAGAAGAAGAATTTGGAACTTTCTTTCTGATGTCTTCCTTATGGGAAAATATTGCTTTCAATTTTTGCTGCTGACTTATGGATTTTTCAACAACCCCTTCCATAGTGGTTGGGCCATGAACATCCACTTCACCACCTATAATGGGATTTAATCCCATAATGAATTTTCATATCTTGAACTTCTTTTTAGTTTGATAGTAAGGTACTTACTTAAGGAGCTTAGTAAATCTCTCCCAGTACTCTGTTACAGTTAACTTTCCTTGAGCTAAGTTATGAAATTCAGTCATTTTCTGATCATAGTAAAGATGTGGTAGCCATCTTTTCCTAAAATAATTTTTAAATTGATCCCAAGTGATTTTTGTTTCCTCAAATTTTAACTCAACCTTACGGCTGTCCCACCAAGAATATGCCTCATGGGAAAGCTGATAAGTTGCCCATATTGATTTTTTTTCCTCAGAGAAGTTCCTTATTGGAAAATACTTCTCCATTTAATTGAGCTAGTTCTCAATGCCATATCCTAGTGTAGTGCCATCAAACTTGGGTGGACTTATCCTTTTTATGTCATTAGTGAGTTTAGATGCAAATCTTGCCTTTTATTTCTCAGGCTGATTAAGTACATTAACATTAGCATTGGCTACATTATTGTTATTAACGCCCAAATTCCCAACATTGGCATTGTCCACAAGAGGTGGCTAATTGTTATTACTAACATCATCTTCCACCTCCTCATTTCCCATTACTTGTTGTTCAAGTACAACCAAACAATCTCTTGTGTCCAACAGGGTAGAAAAGATCTCATCGAGTTGTTGGGTAGTAGCTGCTTCTCCACCAGGTGGTGGGTTGTTTCCAGCACTTCCTCTTATTCTAACCATTTTTTTAACAAGAAAATTTAAGTTTTTATCATATTATGAACACAATAGGTCCAAGAGCTGCAACCTTTAACTCTGATACCAAGATGTAACATTCCAATTTTAAGACTTTAGAAACAAGGGATTTTTTTTGAATAATGTTCACTGTTCTAAATAATCATAATTTAGAACACACATTCTAAGCAAATAAATCTCATAAAAAAAACCATATGTAGCTGTAAATGACTTGGTGAAACACCGATCTCTCATTCCATGACTCAGTATCATATCGATCTCTCATGTTAACTTAGTGATTTGTATACTATGTGTACTTGGTTCCCTTACCCTTTTTAGGGTATTAAGTGTTCTATTTAAGAGGCCTATATGAATATCTATTACCAATATTCATCTAAAATCCCACTTCTTAAACTAGGTGACTTAGGACAACGTAACCAACAACTCATGATACTTTGGTAAAAGATTTTTAAACATACTGTTCATGTTTATATTCCTAGATGGCATACTCGTTAAAAAAAATATGTCTTTCACTCCACTTCATTTTTTTATCTATAATGGTTTTCACTGACTCCTGTCAGTCCAATTGTTTAAGGTTTAACCCTAACCAAGTTTAGAAACATAGTCTAGTCTAGAGTACTGCTCGTGGTGACTAAGGGTACACAAACAAACCCAATCTACCTAAGCCAATTGTGAGTGTCTAGCTACCCTAAGTCATCGTGAGTTGACCATGACACTAGATCATACCCGTAAGTCTACCTAGGGAAGAACTGTGACCAAGGCAAATTTATGTAGTTCTAGATGATTAAAATCTGAGGGGTGTTGTAACATGTCAACTGCAACAAAGTATCCTCATGAAGACCCAAGTATTCACAAAGGTATTGTTCTATAGTTGGCATGTGCCAACATCCAACTGTGTTCTCCTCATCTGGGTGAACATACCATAGAAGAAGTTAATGACCTAATAAATTTTCCTTATAAAGGGTTAATTGCACCAGCCCTATTAAACAACTAGGTTCATTAACCATTAGGGTTATAAGTAAAAACTGCAATTAGATTTGGTATGCAGATACATCCCCCCCTAAACATTTCATAAGTTTTAATCATTAACATTTTAATTTATGTTTCACATAATAGATTCAGCATACATAACAGTGTTTTTATTTACTCACCTACTCAAGCCTTAACTTACATAAGTTCAGATCAAATTCTTTTATATTAGACTTCAATAGAATGAATTATAATCCTTTTTAATTCCCTTTCTCTACATTCCTAATCCAGTTAAGGAACTCTTCAAGAGAAAGCACACCATCAACTAACCAAGGATAACATTCATATTTAATTCCATGAGATCATAAAACAGTCATTTATTCATTACATGGAAGTTGTCTTCCCTATTTATTTTACATGGTTGATAATTATTCATAACCCCTTAACATGTTATAAGTTATCATCATAGTTATATCCACCTATAACATTTTATTTAAATATAATCAAAGTGAAATAATTAAGTATCCATGCAAGAATGTCAACTTAATAAGTTACAATTTCACTAGAGAGAGCAATACATCTATCACCCTCAATCTCTATCCATCATATTCCAAGCCATAAAAGAGAGTTACTATCTTAGAAGAAGAAAATTACTTAACATTTCCACTTACTGAATGTCAAAAGGAAAAACATAAAATGTAACAAATTCCACATATCTTTTATTCATCTAGAAGAATCTTACGTTTACCAGTGTAAACACAATAGACATTACCAATGTCAAACAACAATGCTTGAATCAATTTCAAATATAATTTTCTTTTCCATAGAATACATTTCAATCATGAACCATATTTCATCATAAAAAGATCCAGTCTCTTGATAAACAAATGTAAGTTACTAAAGATCTTTTCTCCTTTCATCACTTACGAATTCCATCTACAAGAATTGCTAGCACGGGTTAGTTCATTGAATTGAGCATGATAAGAAATTAGCATTAAAAAGATGTGCTTTTAGCTAACAGTTTCATAAAGAGAACTCTGCTGTTATGAAATAGTTTTAGCATTACAGAAAGACATACCAAAGGAATTTACTAGTCACAAATGAGAGAGAGAGAGGTAAGATGATAAACCATATCAAAATTAAGAATAGATCATGATATAAATAACTTCAACTTTCATACTATTGTTTTATATAAAAAGAATTAAGGCATTAACCTTGGTAAGTACTATTTCATCAAATCACAATTTTCCTTTGATATATTATTATACATAAGAAGATAACTATCCCTACTATCTCTTAGGAATATATAAGCATTAGATAATATAATAGTACATACATCTTAGCATTTATTTCACATAATTCCATCCAAAAATATAAGATGCCAAGAAAAAATCAAAAATAGAATTAGGTTTAGGATGGACCAAACAACCTATTTAGAAAAGTGTTTCTAATTTAAGAATCCTTTAACTCAATTTCAGAATTAGAAATTAATCTAAGTTCAAGTTCAACACTAAATTGTTTTAAATAAAGATTGAGATCAACTTAACATGTAATTAGAACTAAGCACACTATCGCTCAGCGATACATCAATTTCTATGCCAAGGCAAAATAGTAGAATGGAGGGATCTAATATTCAGCTTTATCTCCTTCAACCATTCAATTAATTTTCACAAAATAAAAGAGACTTCACAGAATATTTTCAACCAACACACAATCCTCCTAATTAACCTTTGCTTCAGTTAACTGTTCAATCATGATGTCGACTTAATTCTACAAATAAGTCCCAGTGATGGTTCAAAGAAACAGACCCACTAAACAAATCCCATATCAAGAATGAAACATAATGAAAATGAAAGGAGAGAGAGATTGTATATTCAATGTTCTAAGCATGATAGAAAAATATCATGCTATAATCAAGATCATAAACAGGTAAGTCCATTTTCTAATGTCCCTTACCGTAATTCCCCAACAGAGAACAATCAGAAAACGAATTGAATGACTACAGTCCTGAAGAAGGGAATAAATTATGAACCAAAACATCCAATACCTTTCATTATTCAAAGGGACCTTAAAGATAACACCAAAATCCAGAAGACAACAAGTAAACATTCCACAGACATGGTGGAGAAAGGAAGATAATTATCAGAAGAGTAATTCTTCACAGTATTTCTACACCCAAATGATGAAAAGAAAAATACGATCGAACAACAACAAGTATAATCCCCCAAAATCACATTCCTTATACAGAGATACCTTTTCTTTCATTAGAAAAAGAACCAAAAACAAGTTTGATGGCCCAAAGGCCAAGAAAAAAGACTAACCTAGTACAACCATTAATGTCTAATGAACTATTCAAAATCACAATCAATAACAACAATTGTAACAAAGTGAGCTTAAAACAAAGATAATTTACCCTTCTAATCATTAATTACATCAATCCATAGGTTATCCAAGTTCTCAAAAGAATAAATGCTAGAATAACACTTCTTTTAAAATTACCCTTTCGCAAGCAATAATTCCTTTCAAGGAGCTAACACGGATAATATTTCCAAAACTTCTATTGGTGAACTAAAAATCTATTAGCTAGTCTTTAACACACGAAATCTTCTTTCAAGCCAAAATCGAAATAATGTGTCTTCCTTATTAACCATTGGAAAAATGACTGAAACAAGAAGGTTATGACAAAACCCAAAATCATAACCTGAGAGTGATAAACGAATTTTTGGGTACGACCACATGTTTTGAAAATTCCTTTAGACTCATAAGAATATGCTAACCCCAAAGACGTAGATGTTTATTTCCCAAAAATATTCATTCAAGTTAAAAAAATATTTGAGATAATCAACAGTTTATAGTCTAATGTATTCTCACAGAGGTGATAAAAGATCTCATCAAACAAGTTCCACAAATTTAAGAAATCGAGTTACTCATGAGTTTAACATAACTCAACAAGAGTACAAATAGTTGCAACCTCATATTATACTCAAACATAAGTTAAGAACAACTCAGTAATTCCAACAAGGGAATTGAAACTCAGACTAGATCATCCATCATAACAGTGAAGTCAAATAGTAAAACACTAAAAATAATACAAGTATCGAAAGTAGAGATCATAACATTTAATAAAAACCAATTTATCCCCAAGGGTTGAGTTCTTTTAATGAAAACATTTAAGTAAAAGTAAAACAACTTAATGGGAAGAGCCTATCATGCCTGATAGCACTTCTCCTTCACCGTTTCGCAAGGGATCTCTGAGCAAAACTTCAATAGCTTCTTACTTTCCACGAATGTAAACAAAAATCTTCACACTTTCCCTTTTCTTTTATTGTTTCCATAGTGTCCATTATAAGTTCAATGCCATGTAAAAATTATAGTCATGCAAGAATCAAACTGGAGGTTCGAAGAGATGGAACAATCTCATGCAGACCTTAGTTCGCAAATGAACCAAAAGATTAAAAACAACAAAACCCCCTCAAACACCTTCCTAGGAGGTTTTCACCAAATTCAAAAACATTAAATGCAAAGGACTATTAGTTCCTTCCATTTTCCATGCCACCTCCATCTCCACTTTTGGCGAAGACTACATAAAAATTTACATGCAACTAAATTCGGTGGAGACGCCAACTTAGATTTCCCCAACTTTTTCCAATTCTCATGCCAAAGTTGGTGGTAGGAAAGGATAAGAATGAATTAAATCTCATTTAATTACCTTAAAACCAATGCCACCGACCACCCAGTGTCCATGTGTTCCATAGGCCCCCTCTAGGTTAGCCACATTTTAAGTTAGGTTAACATTAGTTTAGGAAATCAACATATGTCCATAGGTAGGTCTCAAGCTCAAGTCACAACATCATAATTTAAAAAGATCAAAGAGTCATAGGTAAGAATTAGTTCTAGGACATAATCACTTAGTATTAAATAGATAGTTAAAATAGGTTATCATTCAAGCAAGCATCACAATCCATTAAATGAAGAACCAACCAAGACATCATTATTCGACATACTGCAGGGTTTAAAGACGTTATTAATTCTCTAGCACAATCCAAATTTAGTAGTCAACTAATCTAACAGACTTGGTCGTTATGATCACAAAATTATGTATTAAAAGCTTACCTTGGATCAATGGAATTGATCCAAGGTAATGCTGTTATAAAGGAAGAGTTTTATAAAAATTGAAATCGAATCCAACAATCAAACAACAAACTAATTCTACATAAGGAGGTGGGTTTCTCTGATTAAATACAGTAAAACATGACATAATGAACCTGTACAAAGGATGAATTATTTTCTACTAAAAACATGATTTCCATAGTCATAAGAGTACACCATCTTAAGACCAAATCACATGTCAACATTTGTATCTTCTAAAGTAGAAATCATCTTAGGTACCTGTCATGCTACATGCATTACAATGTTGGGGATGATTAGGGAAGATTTTACCGATGATGAGTGGGATCATTTGGATGTAGTTAGTATTGGGACAACAATATTGTCACACAGACAAAATAATATTGATATTGTATTCGACCCACATTGAACTACAATCACAGGCTAATATATAGCCATATCAATAAGAAAACTGACTTCCTATAAAATAGGAAACTACAACACACCCGAATATATTGTTATATATTTTTTATAACAATATATATAAAACTAACATTTTTTTTAATTAATACATAAATAATGTAAACATTAATATTAGTTTCCTAACATTCCCCCCCTTAATGTTTACATGGTAACATTAGAACTTTCACACTTCCTTTGCAACCTGCCGCCTCTGCACGCTCATGATCTTGGCACACACTCGAACTGAAGGTAGAAGAAGGAACACATCAACTTCTTATCGACCAAGCACTGTCGGGAACACATCTGACCGACGAGGATGGGAACACGCTCAGGAATCATCTGCTTATCAACCAGTCACTCTAGGGAACACATCTGACCTAGCAGTGTGGGAACTCAAGCAGGAACACATCTGAACAACCTTCAATGGTTTTCAAGAGGCTAACCACAAACCTAGGTACGAACAGGAACACATTTGACTGTTCTACCTCATCAAGCCTCATGATGCTATGTTTCACTGTGTTATTTGTTCTGCACTATGTTTTTGCATTTAGGGAAATAGGAATAACCACATACTCAACTGAAAAACTGAAAATGGAACATTGGATCATGCTGATCATGTTCCCCCCTCAATGTGAACATTTCACTTATTCAACCCAAAACAGAAACTCTGAAATCATACTGCACACAATAAACTGTAATGCTGAAATGAAAGAACACTCACACACACACTCTCACCACAACTTCATGCGGCCCCGTCGTTGGTGACTGACGAGAGGTCGCTGTCTGACCTCCAGCCTCCGATGCCTCTATCCTCCATTAAGATGCTACTTACTTAGTGGATTTGTCAATGAAACTCATTTTACAATTTTGACTCAAATGACAAGACGTCGGTTTCTACCGATATTGCGCCTTTTTACAAACAATTAAAATTTTAATATAGCTAAAAGCTATTGATTAAAATTTTGAAATATACTATTTTAAAATAACAAAAATAGTCAAATTTCAAATAAAATCTCACACACTCATATATGAATTTTGACTAAATATACGAAACCATGAAACTTTAGACTCTTGACCTGAATCGACTTGACTGTAAAAACCAATAGTTATGCAAAACCATGTGCAAAAGAGGTGTGTGGAGGACCCAATGGAAGAATTTTAGCTGTGAATGGTGGACATTTGCAACCCCAAGAATATGTTGTTAATAGTAAAGAACCAAAAATGACAGATCTACATGCAACCGTGGTAATAGAGGATCAGATTCTTACTCTGCATGGCACGTGGTAATAGAGGATCGGATTCTTACTCTGCATGGCACGTATGTAATGTAATATCCTGATATAAATAGATTTGCAAGCTCAACGACTTGTTTAAAGAAATTATGCATAGAGATAGAGAATTTCAAGCTTGATTCTGAGCTGTATAAGAGGAAATAAGATGCTGTAGTCGAAATCGTTCAAATCCACCAAGGATCTCAGCAATGTCAATTCAAACTAAAAATTACAGATTTGAATGGGGGACAATGACAACTATTTAGATACAGATTGCTCACATCAAGTCGGGACATCCTTCAACAATGCTGAATGCCATCCTTAGCAGCCACGTGGTCTCAGAAGCTTTGACCTTCGTGTATAGGCAGATAAAAAAATAATATAGTATGTGAGTGCCAAAAATGGACTTTATACAGCACATTCACTGAGGAAAGTGCAAACATGGCCCAATTACTCTGCTACACTCTTTCATTTGACATGTACATAACAGTTATTGATCACGAGTCCAAAAAATATAGTGATATTCTTGATGAAACACCACGATGCGCTGGGTAGACAGTCAATGGAAAATCAATACACCTTCTCAATACTCCAGGGAATGCGTGACCAGGACAACATTTGCATATGATGAGAAGGCTTCAAGACTTGAGAAAAAATAAATGAACAACAGAGAGAATGCATTATACAGTAGAAACCATCTAGAAACTTGAATGAAATTAAGTATAAAACCGTTGAAAAATACAGATTTGTATGCAAAATAGAAATTCAAGGGATTCAGTATGCCACGTAGAGAAGAATTTTGATCCTATTGAATCAGATCTGACCACTGTATCTCCATAGGATGCAAAGTAAAATACCACACAATACTACAGAAGAATATAGAACGTTGAATGCATGTGCATAATTTATCTCCCCATTCAAGACACCAATGCAGAATGATGAGTATAAAACGGGTGGAACACTGCTGCAAAAATATTGATACTACTATGTTGAATCTAGACAGATCTGGTCTGAATTGATTTTTAATCTACGTTGACAAGGAAATATAATGAACAGTGGCTTTAATTAACACAAATACAAGATGATCTGAAACCACTTCACCATGCAGATCTTCACATACAGTCCATAGGAATATCAGGTTCTCCTACCAAAAAAAACATTCATACACGGGCCACCATGGATAGCATAGCAATGGATTTTCCCTGTAGATTATCTCAGGACTCCATTAATCGCTCTGATACCAAATATTGGGACAACAATATTGTCACACAGAAAAAATAATATTGATATTGTATTCGACCCACATCGAACTACAATCACATGCTAATATATAGCCATATCAATAGGAAAACTGACTTCCTATAAAATAGGAAACTACAACACACCCGAATATATATTGTTATATATATTTTATAACAATATATATAAAACTAACATTTGTATTTAATGAATACATAAATAATGTAAACATTAATATTAGTTTCCTAACAGTTAGATTGGGAAGATTCCAATATTATCAGAGGGTTCCTTGGTATACATGCCTTATTATAACATTGATAAACATATGGGACTCGAGGACTAACACCTTTTGGTTCCAAACAGGAGAGATGATGATTACATTAGAGGATGTGTATCATATACTAAGATTATTGATTCACGAGGAACTCATTGTGTCAATTACATAGGAGGGTTAGATGGACACACTAAGATGATTAGTTGGAGAAGAGGCTGATCATATCAATTTTGTATCTGGGGAATTTCAAATTGAGACGCATTATCATCCATTGGCTCTAAGGAACTGGATTATATGCTTAGTCATGATGGCGATATCCTACCATGCACTACCAAATTTGAGTGGGGCAAGATTCCCATGGGCATTAACAGTGGTGGCGGCAGATATAGTTGAGCATAGGATTTGTTTTTACATTTGGGGCAGCTCTCCTGGTACAGGTGTACCACGAGCTATGGATGTATGTGACGAAGTAGAGATATATATTAGACATGGGATTTCTATTACACTATTGGGCTTATAAACATATAATAGTGGTGAAACCACCAAGGATTTCATGGATTACACGTGATCACATAGATTTGACCATTAGATTTCTATGATGAAGAGCCAATCAGGATCATGGTGATATGGGGAACATGGAGAGGATTGGTATGTGGAGAGCTTGGGGAGCCTTGATGTGGATGATGTTATATGGAGGCCGTATAAAGGATTCCCTGCATGATCAGGAAGGGATATATATCTGACAGGCATGAGAAGAGTGATATGGGTATAGGGGTGGGGGACAGAGATGGTGAAGGCTATATAGTTTCCACGTGTGATGATGTACTTCATCTTGGTACAAATGGTGCTCAGGGCACCATTCAGATACAGACAAGATGAGGTTGAGGTGGACTTTCCAAGTCCAATGATGGTCAATCCATAGGTGGAGGTGGTGGAGCTAGTGGATGTATATGAGGATGATGTGGGGGTAGAAGAGGGGTATGTTGAGTGAATTACTCAACAATGGGCAGCCCGTAGAGCTGAGGAGGTAGAAAAGGCATGAGGTGGTAGTGCTAGTAGGAGGATAGGGGGAGGTGCATGTGGAGAAACAAAGATAACACGACTATAGGAATAGCTAGATACAACTCACGAGGAGTGAGATACTATACACCAAGAGTGTGAATCTATACATTAAGAGAGAGATGTGGTGATCCAAGAACATGATAGATACCAAAGGAAAAGAGAAGCCTTACAAGATATATATGGGGAGAGGCCTAGGAACCTACACAAGGAGTAGGGAAGATGGATTTGCCTAATTTTGTGACATTGGAGTAATACCAAGATTTAGGATATGAGGCACGGTACTACGAGCAGAAAATGACTACAAGGTTACCTTATGTATTGCACTGTGCAATGTACTTGGCTGGGGAGAGAATATTAGGGTGAAAGGCACTCTCAAGGAGCATGACAAGAGTACCATAAGTGAGGCACGATTGGGGACCAGATGGTGGATAGGGAGGATAAGCAGGAGAATAGGTCCTTGCCCTAAGAAATAGAGTCTCATATCTTTACGTTTTGAATGTGACTAAATAGATAATGCTATGGGTTGAGGAGGAATACCTGTTGTGTTGGTTATTTGAATGTTGATGCGTGTGTTTTGACTTCTCAATTTGATGTTGACTATGAGAGCTTCCTTTTGGCTAGGAGGAACTACCTGAAATAGAAAACAAGACCACCAAAGAAGGGCTAAATAATATATGACAGTGAAATGCCTAGCATATGCTAGATCTAGGAAGTGTGACACTTGCTAGAAGGCTGTCAACCCCTATTTTTATAAAAAAAATTATAAAATAATTGAAATACGTACATAAAAAAATATAGTTCTAGTATTCTGATTTGGGTACCTCAGATCACTATCAGCGTCGATCCAATTAAATACTAAAACTATGCGGGTCAAGGTCTTCAGGTCAGGTTGCAGGTTGTTCAGTTGGTCTGCAGGTGAAACACAGGGTCTTGACAGGGTTGGGTAAGTTGTTTGGGTTGTTTTGGTAAGTAGGTTGGTTGCTAGTTTACACAGTGTTGGCAGGCACAGAGACCGATGTCGATCGGGTATGACCGATCATAGTTAGGTAGAACCAATGATGGTTATGGGTAACCGATGTCGATAGAGGTGGGCTAATAAAACTCAAAAAGAGATGGTTGTAGAGGTTGATCTGAGGTTAAAAAAAGAAAAAAAGGGGGGTGGAGAGGTCTGTGGTGAAAAGAGTTTGCGAGAATCGAATTGGAAACGAGGCACCACGAAGTAGTTGCACTCCAACGGAATCGTGAGAGCTCCAGCGATAGCAAGGAAAAAATTGATCAGTAATGGAAGAACTTGCTCAACAGAAACAAAGCTTACATAGAGGAAAGACAACGGAGTGTCTTGGAATGCTCATAAATGAATAGAAAAGGGGTACATATAGGGTGCTGAGTAACCCTAGTGCATGACACATATGAAACCCTAAACCTAACCCTAAACCTAACCCATGTGAGATGACCCTCCAACATGAGAGGAGGACACATAGGATATCTCACACTAACATCCCCCCTTCATCAAAGATGGGGTAGTGGCTGTGATGAGTCAGACGGAAGAGGAAGACACTCCTAAACAACTAAGAAAGATGTGTCAATGGGGCTCGGTAACTAAAGGCCTGATAAGGTGCCCATATACAAACAAAATATTCCTAGAAGAAGAAGAAGAAGAAAAGAAGGACTAAATAGCCCTAAGAAGATGGGCAGCTGTAGAAGACCTCACCCCAAGAAGAGACCGTAAGTGAAGAAACTTCATCTCAGTGAAAGGCTTGGTGAATAAGTTTGTAATCTGATCAGCTGTCTGAATGTACTGAATGTCGATGATACCATCATGAATAAGCTCCCGTATGAAGTGCATATGGATCTCAATGTGCTTCATCCACTGATGCTGAATTGGATTTCTATAAATAGAGATAGTACTCGTGTTATCACAGTGGATAATGGTAGGCCACCGAAAGTGGATGTCAAACTCTGTCAGAATACCCTGTAGCTAAATAGCTTCTGTGGCAGCGTTAACTGCTCCTCTATATTTTTCCTTTGTAGATGATATCACAATTACATTCTTCTTCTTGCTAGACCAACTAATAGGACCCGAACCAAGAGAGAAAATGTAGCTAGAAGTATATTTCTGATGATCTAAGTCATCGACCCAATCAGAATCTGTGAATCCAATCAAGTCAATATCAACCCCTCCATGATAGTGTATGCCATCATCATAAGTGCCACAAACATAATGAAGGATCTGTTTAGCTACTTTCTAATGCAGCTCATGTGGCTCCTGCATGAATTTGGACATGATCCCAACATCATATGATAAATCTAGTTGAGTGTGAGTCAAGTAGATCAAGCTCCCAACTAACTGTCGGTAAAGAGTACCATCAACGAAGGGAGTAGAGCAATCTGAAACCAACTTAACCCCAGAAAGAAAAGGAGTAGGAGAAGACTTGCAATCAGACATCTGAAATCGAGATAGAAAATCAAGAGCATACTTAGGTTGTGAAATCAAGATTCCTGAGTCAAATTGTGAAATATGGATCCTAAGGAAGTAATGAAGTAGACCTAAGTCATTCATGGAAAACTTGTTGGCTAAGGAAATCTTCACAGAATCAATAATAGAGGAAGAGCTGCATGTGATCAACAAGTCATCAACATATAGAACAAGAATGAGTATGGAGTCATCTTGCCATACAATATAAACATTTGGATCAGAGTGACACCTAGTAAACCCTGATGTAAGTAAGAAGGATTCCATCTTGGCATACCAAGCCCGAGGGGCTTGTTTAAGGCCATAAAGAGACTTATTTAACTTAAAAATGAGGGAGGAATCTTGGACATAACCCGGAGGTTGTTCCATATAGATCTCTTCCTCTAGGTCACCATGAAGGAAGGAACTCTTAATGTCCATTTGATGGACTTTCCATCTGTTTTCTGCAGCAATGGCTAGGGTCAGTCGAATAGAATTCATATTCACAACCGGAGCAAAGGTTTCCTGTATAATCAACCCCAACTATATGGGAGAAACCCTTAGCTACTAATCGTGCTTTAAACTTTTCGAAATCTCCATCTACTCCATACTTTGTTCAGAACACCCACTTACACCGAACGATATTTCTTCCTTTCGGAAGAGTGGTGAGATCCCAAGTATCATTCTTCATGAGAGAGGAATACTCCTCATCCATGGCAGAATCCCACTCAGGAATACCAGAAGCCTCCTGGAAAGATTGTGGATCAGAAGAAGAGGTGAACAAAGAGTGGGGTCCAATGAAATCTAAGCAATTACGTCTCATATCCGAAGTATCTGCAACTAAATCTCCAGCACTTTGCAAGGTTTTCCTGGCCCAAAGGGGACCAGAAGGATCAGGCTCAAAGTCGGAAGATTATTCACTTGAGTGAGAAGGGACATAGTCCTCATCATCACTACTATCAGAATCAGAAGACTCAAAGATCTGATGGTCGGGAGGATCTAGAAGAGGAGAACGCTCAACAGTATCATCATCTGATGAGTTAGAATCCGAATCAGTGAGCTGAACAACCTCAATAGGTGGAGAAGTAGAAGTTGAAGAAGACTCATCGAACTTAACACTTCTCTTAATATATATCTCATGAGAAGTAGAATTCATCAATCGATTTCCCTTCACACCATCAGGATACCCTACAAAGATACAAGGTTTGGATTGTGGTTCCAAGGCCTTGCATTTCTTCTTGGGAATCCGAGCCATAGCCTTGGATCTGAAGACTTGAAAGTGCTCAACATCAGGCTTGCGTCCAAACCAGGCTTCAAAGGGTGTCATCCCTCTTACTGCCTTGTGTGGAACATGGTTTTGAATGTAATTTGCACAATTCACCGCTTCGGCCCAATACTGCAGAGGAAGAGACTTTGAGTGAATCATACAAGTGGCCATCTCCTTAAGAGTACGGTTCTTTCTTTCTACGACTCCATTCTGTGAAGGGCTATAAGCAATTATATGCTGCAGAGAGATCCCTTCAGTAGTACATAAATCCATGAACCTATTTTTTACATATTCACCTCAATTGTCAGTTCGGAGAACCTTGATAGACCGTTCAGCTTGTTTCTCAGAAAGAGCCTTAAAGTCTTGAAAATGTTCAAAGACTTCAGACTTAAGCTTAAGAAAATATACCCAAGTATATCGCGAATAGTCATCAATGAAGGTTAGCACATAAAGAGCTCTAGTAAATGAAGGAGAAGGAAATGGACCAAAACCATCACTGTGAACAAGATCCAAGGGACGAGTGGCTCTCCAGGATTTTCCTTTGTCAAAGTTCTTTTCATGATGTTTTCCAAGGGTACAACCCTCACAAAGACCCTTAGAAAACTTGACGCGAGGCAACCCATTGACCATTTCATTTTGACTCAATTGTTCAAGGTAGCGATAGTTTAGATGTCCAAAACACTCATGCCGTAGCTTACTAACCTCATTTGCATGAGTGAGCAAGGTAGTGGGCATAGAATCAGAAGTAAAGTGGGAGAAGGTGTAGAACCATGAACGGTGATCTGCCTTTCCCTCAGCCACTGTAGTGTCATTGAATCACTGAGTTAGGACCAAATTCCACTCACATTCCTTCACCAAGGTGAGTAATTTGGTAAATTGATAGGAGATAAGTAGAGAGATCAGGAACACTCAACACTTGGTTAAATGTTCCCCCATCCATCTCTACCGATCCACTACCAGAAACTGACACTGTCATGTCATTACCCATCGTGATTTGGGACATTCCACAAGGTTCGATGTTGGAAAACTCAACATGTGAAGAACCCATGTGGTGCGAGGCACTGGAATCTATAATCCATGTCGATGAAGGAGAAACTTTGGCTACAAGGGCCTTTCCTTTCTTCTTATCATTTCTAGCACCTTTTGCAGCAGAAGACTCGGCCTTCGGAGCACTTTGTTTTATTGATTCAGGAACACTTATTTTTTTTTCTCAAGTAAATGAGATAAGTGATCAATCTGTTTCTTAAAATAGTGTTGCTCGTCGTGACCAGTCTTCTTGCAATAGGAACACAAGTACTTGCTTTTCTACACTCTAGGCTTAGAAGTCGAAGTGTTTGTGTCATTTTTAAGTTTGATCTTGGTTTCTTTCTTAGGTTGATCCTTAGTTTCTTTCTTCTTTTCAGTCTTCTTTCCCTTGCTAGTACTTGCTACAAGGGCATGTGACTTGGACTTGAGAGACCCCATTTGAATGAGTTTGTCTTGTTCTTGAATGAGTTGGGACGAAAAATAGTCAAAGGAGGGCATTGTCCAAGTATCGCCCAAAGCAACTTTTGTAGCATAGAAAGTTGACACGAAGACAGAATATTCGGGACCTAGCTTAGAGAGAATCGATAAGATCAGTTGAGAATCTTTCTTTTCTACTTGACATCCTTTTAACAATAATCTAATGTGGACAAATTTCGAGAAGAAGGCTTGTAGGTTTTCAAAGTCACTAGGATTTAACCCTAGTAGTTCATTTTCTAACTCATGCACTCTCATGCTATCTAGTTGTCCAAACATCGCATCTAGTGTTTTCCACGTAGATGTAGGTGTTTCAGACGCCTTAATGTGGAAGAGTAAGTCAGGAGAAACAGACATGTAGAGAAGACCTAAAGCTTCATCACTATGGTTTAACCACTTAGATTTTTCAAGTTTGTCGTCTAGTTCAGTCTCAGTTCCCATGGTGATGTAGTATAAACCTTTACCCCTTAGTTTCATTATTATTTTTGATCTCCATTCGAAAAAGTTGAACAGCGTAAGCAAAGGAATTGAAAGTGCATCCATAGTGAGAGAGAGAGAGAGAAAGAAATGCAGAAAAGAAACACAACCACCCAAAACAATAACAACCCCCCTGCTTTCGGCACTTTATAGTTGAGTACGTTGATTACAATCGGGTCCGTGCGTGTGGTTTGAAACAATTGGTAACTCGTCTTGCAATTAGCGTAATAATGCGTAAGAGGGGAGACCACAACAGTATTTCATGGAGCGCAACAAAAGAGGAACACCGTAAACAAACACAAGCAAAAACAGAAAGGAGGTGAAATCCAACCCTGGTGGTGAGAAAAATCATCTCACGTCACACAAAAGAATCCCTTTGTCGTAAAATTGCGGCGGACGCGCTCACAAGTCCACGAAAAAAAGGAATAGAACAAAGCTCAAAAGAATGAGCTGAATTAAGCAAAACAAAGACACCCCCTAGAATGTGGCACTTTATAAAATTAGTGAATTTACAAAGCTAATGATCCCATCATCTAGAGTGTGAAAAAACATGCAACTTTGACTAAAGAAGTGCTCAAAACCGAGCAACGAGTCAAAAGTTATAGCAAAAACCAATTCCCGCAATTTGATGAGAAAAAGCCAATAAGCCTACAAACGGATTAAAAAAGTGCCCTAAATGCATGCAAAGGGTTCGTATGTATGCTCGTTGGAAACAACATGGAATTTGAGATAGGGTTTGTTTGTATTGCGAGGGGAGATTAGCCACCTGTCAATCCCGGACCTCACCCTTCGTCTTCGGCACTCGACGAAAGGTTAGAAATACAACAAGCCAAAAACCAAATTGTATAATGCCAAAGAAAATATAGTTTAAATAATGTGAAATTAAATAAAATTAGATCTAATTTAATTAAATCTAATTAGATCTAATCTAATGAATATTTAGATGAAGATTTTTTGTTTAAATATATATGGAAACTTTAAAAAAAAAAAAAAAAAACTTACCATGAAAAGAGTTGCTTGATTTTTGTTTTTTTAAAAAAGCACGTTTGATTTTGATCAGACCAAAAAACAAAAGAACAGGCCATGATTTGTTTTAAAGATTGAAAGGAATTAGAAGGAACCTTTAAATAAAGAAAGATATGTAAAAAAATGCCTGTAGATTGGAAAAAGCAGCGATTGTTTTAAAAAACGCCCAACCACTTACCAATTCGGAAAAAAAGAAACATGCACATGGAAAGCAAGGTAGAAGGTTTTGAAGGAGGCATTTTAATAGGCTGCGCAAAAAAAGAGATGTTGCAGGCATTTTTTGGTGTGGTAGAGGCGTTTTTGGTGTGGTAGAGGTAATTTACAACCCTGTGAAGCAAAACAAACGTGGCAGATGATTAAAAAATGCCTGTGCAATCAAAAAAATGTGGCTAATCATTAAAAACGCTAGTGCAATAAAAAAATGTGGCTAATGATTAAAAAACACCTGTGCAATCAAAAAAACGTGGCTAATGATTAAAAAATGCCTGTGTAATCAAAAAAATGTGGCTAATGATTAAAACATGCCTGTGTAATCAAAAAAATGCCTTGGAGAGTCCAAAAAATGCATGAGTAGCCACGTTTTAGCTTGCCCACACCAAAAAACATGGCAAATGTGATTAAAAACGCATGGGAAGCAAAAAAAACACCAAAGGGACAATAGTTCGTTGAGTAGCAACCACGACTGAAGAACTCAAGGATCCTGTAACCACAGACAACATGCACAAGAAAAAAAACACAAAAAACTTTCCGAGAAAGCTTGTTAGAGATATTAGCAAGATAATTTCCAGAAAATGGTGATCAAAAGACTTGCATGTAGAGTAAAATAATGAAACCAAGTAAGAGCAATAGCAACAAAAAACAAATCGAGTGCATGTTTACCCAATCTTAGCTCTGATACCATGAAAAGAGTTTGCGAGAATCGAATCGGAAACGAGGCACCACGAAGTAGTTGCACTCCAACGGAATCGTGAGAGCTCCAGTGATAGCAAGGAAAAAATTGATCAGTAATGAAAGAACTTGCTCAACAGAAACAAAGCTTGCATAGAGGAAATACAGTGGAGTGTCTTGGCATGCTCATAAATGAATAGAAAAGGGGTACATATAGGGTGCTGAGTAACCCTAGTGCATGACACATATGAAACCCTAAACCTAACCCTAAACCTAACACATGTGAGATGACCCTCCAACATGAGAGGAGGACACATAGGATAACTCACACTAACATGTGGGAATATTAGGTATACTCAGAGATGTGTAACAGTCAGATATAGGTGATTTAATGGTGTGGGTGGAGGAATGGTAGGGGAATGAGAGTGCAAGTGGAAACTGATAACAATAATAGAAGAACTTAATAGATGGAAGTAGAAATAGATGATTTTGGTTAAAAATATACTTACTATGATGCGGGTTCAAATGGCTGGATGGTGATGACAGTTGATCAAAGGAATGATGTTTGGTACCACGGAAGTGCTTCCTAGAATGTTACCGTGAGTGCAATACCTCTCAATCTATCCTAGTGTTGGGTATGGTTGTCTGTAGGTACAAAAAGGCTTTGGTCCTGCTTGCATGTAGCTCTCTTCCCTTCTCCTTGATTCCAAAATGTGCTAACCCAAAAACAAGGTTATCAAAGTGAATAAATGGTAACTGATGATAGTTCTTGGTTGACTGACATTGGTTTCAGGATGACTGTTGTCGGTTAAGGTGGGATTCCCTAGGTTTGCTAAAAATGATAGATTTTTCCCTCATTTGGGACAGGTCTATCCATATCTCCGTGGACCAGAATGGACGCTCTATTTTTATGAGAGGGAGGGTGGTTAGAGGAATAATAGGCCTTGATTTTTAGGGTTGAACCACGTCTTATTCATTTATGGAAACATGCCATGAATAGTTCTATGGTGAGGTGTCTACGTGAGGTGTGTATCCATTTAATTAAAGTAATTAACTTAATAAATGGGGTGAGGATGGGTATTAATTTAATTAAAGTGATTAAATTAATATTAATGTGTGATGTAAGGGTCATGGTTAGGTAAATGTGTTTAAGTTGGTTATTTGAAAGAGGACTAAGGGGAGTGTGACCCAATTTTGGTGTCTACATTTTCACCCTTTTTGTCACATGGCTTGTATTAGTAAGAAACACTGACAAAAATAGGAAATGGTTGTGTAGAGTGTAAGTGAGGGTGGTGTTGCCCCAAGTGTGGGTGAAGGTAACCCCTCTCAAACTAGGAACAGGTGAGGTGAGAGACGGAAGCGGTGAGTTGTTTGATAAAATGAGGAGATGGGAAAGTGAAGATCAGTGGGTGCATTGGGTAAAGGTAAAAGGTCAAATAAGGTAAACATGTAAATGGGCCAAGGTCAAAGGTAGTGACAGTTGAATGCACACACACATTGGAAACTACAACACGGTACCAAGTTGAGAAGCATTCAAACTCTACATCATCTAAGGTCGATAGGTCTATCCAAATAGGGTTGAAGTGATTCTGGTATCCAAGGTGTAGGATATGGTGTGGAAACACAACAGAGGTCAGGTGCAAGAATGTTTAGGTATGTTCCGGTACACCAAATGTCAGGTTAGGATAAATAACACAACAATAGGAAAGGTAAGGTCGGTAGGCCGAACAACATGGGTAACCACATCGTAAGGTATATCGAGTAAGGAGGGTTAAAGGTCACAAAAAGTGGTTCAAGTCAAGGTATATAGGTAACGGCATGGGTAATGCCAAGGTATAGGTAAAATAACAACTCCTAAGATGTAACAAAGGAAATGTAGGGGTAGGTTGGGTTTGTAGGTATGGTTCAATGGGTGTTTAAGATGATAAAAAGGTGCGTTGGCATGAATGGTTACAGGAAAAATTAATCTTAGTAAGACCAAATAGTTATAAGGGTGGAATGATGCCGGTTATAAGGTGACCGACGTCGGTTGGATAGGGCACAAATAGGACCGGCGTCAGTCAGTTCGGGTTGGGTTTATAAAATAAAAATTCCATATTTTATGGAATCATTGTTGTGTTGTACCATTGGAGAAAATGACAGAGCCATTTGACTTTTGGCACTTTTCGAGAGGAAAGTACTAGAGACTGTACCTGGCTGAGGTGGAGAGATCCGGCTCGTGAGAGAAGCTAGGTAGATGGGTCCATGAGATCAGTGTGGAGAACTAGAGTGGGTGGAGGTGAGGTGACTATTTAGTGATGGTAGAAGTGAGAGAGGGGTCAGGTGGGCCCAGTGCAGTGGCTAGTCGTGCCACCATGCCGAAGACACTGAGATGAGGTAAGATCTCATCCTTTCTTCATATTTGTTGTGGGAAAAAGGGGATATGAGTATGAATGGTCATGTAGGGGTGAGAATTAAAATTTGGGGTTAAAATTGATGTAATGAGGGATGGGAGAGGTTGTAGGTAGGGTAAATAGGGGTGGGGAGGGATTTCGGTTAGGTTTGGGTAGGGTAGGATAAGTGATTAGGTTATCAAGTGATTAGGTTAGGGTAAATAGGGGTGAAAATTGTGGGTTTGGTCATGGCGACAGTAACCAAGGTTAGTTAAAAATTGGTTGACATCGGTAAGATATAGTCGGAATCAGTCAAATAATAGATGACTGATGCCAGTTACTAGCGATCGAGGTTAGTCAGGATTTTAAGGAAAAAGAGGTCAGACAAGGGTTTTAGGGGGTTGGAAATTGTGAGGTGTAAATGTAAGTGGGTTAAGGGTAGGTAGGGTGGGTTACAGAAGTTACAGCGAAGGAAAATATGGAGGAATGACAGGAATGGGTTAGTCAAGTAAGGGGTGTTTTGGAAATGGTTATGGGTTTAACAACAGTGTGATTACTTGGATGTAGGCAAGAGACCAGATACATATGCAAGATAGAGTTCCACCTCTATTACTAGCGGTGCTGGGAGATGTGACTGATGAGGAGTAGAGACATGTGATTGAAGTGGGTCTGATTGGTATCTGATGCTATAGGCATATAGTGCGTGATTCAAGTTAGATGGTCACTCTCATTGATAGATGGGATTCCACTACCAACATGTTTCATCTTCTGATAGGTGAAATAACTGTCACCTTAGAGGACATGTACATGATCTTGAGATTACCGATAGTGGGAGTGCAGGTGTACTCCATTTCATCATAGGCCTCTGAGGAGCTGATGTTGATAGTATTTAGAGAGGGGTGGCTGAGATGAGGTTCCATAACACGAGCTTGAGCTATGGAGAGATGTGTATGATCCATCTCAAGGAGACGTGGTTAGTCATTTTGTTTATGGAGGTAGTGTGTTGTTTTGCACTACCAGATGCAGAGGGTAGGAGATTCCTAGGGGCATTGATGGGAGTTCTCCATGATATGATGTAGGATAGGACCTAGTTTACATGGGCACCAACCTACTTGGTGTAGTTATATAGGGAGCTATGGGCCTACGGGAGGCTATGTAGGTTCAAATTGTGCTGCACTTTCCTTCTTCACTGTTGGGCCTACAAGAAAATTGTGTGTGTTTGACCGAGTGGTTTACCCTGATTGGATGCATTTGAGCCAGGTATGGTCTGGGTTGGTTATAGGCATTGGGTGCCAGTTGGTGGAGTGAGCTGGGGGGCTAGGGCTATGCATGATGTAGCTCACTACAGGAGGATGTTGGAGGGGTTGTCTAGAGTAGACATTATCTGGAGGCTGTATATGGTATATCCATCATACAATCGCATGGCTGATGAGTTGGATGAGATACAACTGTTCAAGTGGATAGAGGGGCATTGTGCCGGGGAGCACGAGATGATACTAGTAGATAGAGTCCGGTGGTAGTTTGGGCTGCCCTAGGATGTGCCGCCACCATTTCCGCAGTTTAGGAGGGATGATGTGGAGAGACATATGTCTCCACCCTGACCTACAATGCCAACATGATAGGAGGAGTAGCCGGTGGACCAAAAAATAGATGATGCTGACTGCACAGATGCATATAGACGGTGGTTGGTAGCCCAGCTATGAGTAGCACCACCCAGAACTGGGCAGCTAGATGTGGCTACTCTCATAGTCCAGAGAGACACATTACAGGGATAGGTGGCCGCATTATAGGCCCAGATTACTGGTTTACAGGGGAAGCTGATGGGGTCATAGGCAGAGGTGGCCGCGTTACAGGCACATGTCATAGGGTTGTAGGGCTAGTTGGTCATTGCACAAGCACATATGGTGGCCCTATAGGCCCAGATCACTACACAGGTACCAAAACAGGCATTGGTACATGCAAATGTACAAGCTCAGGGATAGGGTCCTTTATTACATGTAGCAACAGGAAAGGGTCCCGGGAGATAGGTACAGGGGCCAAGACTGATGGCGCCTCCATAGACCATACTGATGGCTAGGTTCAGGGACGCCCTAGGTGAGGCATGATACTATTAGGATCACTTGATGGCCGCAGGGATAGACATCCCATCTTATACCGAGTATAGAGCAAAACATGCTTTGAGTGAGAGGACCAGGTCCCACACTCACAATGTGGAGAGTACCTCCATTTTTTTTTTGTGTATTTTGATATATACCATCCTGCGTGCTGAAGAGAGTGAGGATGTACATGAGAGTTTTGAGAGGTTTGTATTTATTTTTATATGTGTACATATGTATGTATACACAGACTTTCTGATTTATAGATCATGATCTATAAATCATGAGAAAATTTCTAGTGTTGGTACCCAATTTTTTTCTCCTTTTTAGTTTGAGCAGCATCACAGATATGGCATGAAGCTTGAAGACAGATAGATAATGATGTATGTCATTTTGTAGCCGGGGATGTGATCTACCTGACACTCCAATTTGTGGAGAAATGGATAGCACACAAATAGGACTTGATCTTGTCCTAATTATTTTAGGTTGTTCCTCTTAACCAAGGTAAGAGAACCTATTTTGTAACCCTAAAATGGTGAAGGAGATGAAGATGTCCCTCAATTTGTGCAAATAGTATGAAGGGGCCTTGGGAAAATATGATCAACACTCCAAATTTGACTTTCACAAGTTCTCACTTCCATATTATGGAGATACTTTCAATGCAAGCCAAGGTTCACTGAAGACATTATGGAACCCTGATCTGTCCTGCATACTTTAGCAAATGGATTTTGATCTTCTGTGGGTATACAGGTCAAAATAGGGGTAAAACAGGGTGGGATATGTTATTTAGAATGATTTTTGGTGGGATATTGACAAGAAAAACTTGACTATGCCAAATCTTTGACAACCTCTACAACATTTGAATAACTACAAGATAAAATGCTTCAAAATAGTCTGGACGTTCTTTCAACTAGAAGAGATACACAAATGGAATCCCAGGTTTGCACTCTTCACACAATCTTTGAGACCTCAACACAAAATCTTGAGTTAAAGGACTCAATTAAACATCAAAACCTCTGATCAAATCACACCTAAGGTACCCCTAAAGGCTTACAAGAAATCTCTGTCAACAAATGAAGGTGAAGTGATTTTAAAATTCTTATTGTCAATACCAGATGAAAGCTATTTTGATAAATGAAATTACAAATTCCACTAAACTATCAATAAGGATGAGATATGTGTGATTCCTAAAGATTTCAATGCAAGATTGCAACAAGAACAAGGAAAACTATTTGCAAACATTTAAACATGATAATAGACATCATATTGCCCAAAATAACATAGATTAATTCAAAAGCTTGTTAGATTCATCAGCAGGGGAGAGTTTCAGAAACAATCTCAGAGCTATGTGATGGCTATACATTTGTAACCAACTCAACATGAATGAAGATCTAACACATAAGACATTAACCAAGTTTTTTGGAGGGTTTTTCAGAAGATGAGCTTCTCTCAAAATTTTCTCGTGATTTTCAATTTCCTGACCTTTTGCATGTCAAAAAAAATGCATTATATAACTCTCTATTACATTTGATCCTTCTTTCCCAAGAAAAGAATATCCTATGGGATCTTAGTTTGCTACAAATTCACTCATGATTTTTTGAAAGTGACACTTAACCAATTTTGTGAGGAAGAGATGCCAGGCATTCAAAAAAACAAATTATTACAAATATTCATCATTCCTTGTCATGGGAGCATGTATTATTCCTTTGGTGCCTGCAACATCTTCCTCTTCCATCATTTCACCTTTACACTTTCAAAATTTGCCTCTGCAACTTTTAGATATGGTATTTCACGTTTCTGCTCGACCCAAAACAAAATTTCATTTCAAAAGTACCTCAGATCTGCAAATTGAATTTTCAAATTGATTCCATTGATCCTTGAAGGAAAAAACAACATGAATTTGCCAAAAAATTGGTGAAAATTGATGCAAAAATCACATCTCCAAGCTTCCTGGAGCTCAAATGGTGGCCAAACTAAAAAATGCACAGTTACCATCGATTTTCCTTTCTCCCTTCGATCTGAGCCCTCCACGTGTCACAATGTGATTATAAATGGGCTCAGGATCATTTTTTGACATTTTAACACTTTAGGAAAAATGTAAAAAATTGACATTTTTCTCCGCCCCTCCACCTTTTAGATTTGGCATTGACACGTGTCCCAATGTGGGTCCCATTAGAATCATGGCTTGATTCTACACATTTCCACCTTTTTTTGAAAAAAGGAAAATTTTCCCAATTATCCCCGTAGACCTGGACCTTCGATTCTGTCCCTGACAAGTGTCGGTCGTTGATTGGCTTCGGGCTTGTGTTCCTCCTTTTGATTTCTTACCTTTATAGGACAAAAGATAAATTTCCCACAAAGACCCGACGCTCAAGAATCCCTTCTTTTGATCTGAGCCATACACTTGGCTCAATCCTGACCATTGATGGAGCTGCGGCCTCATTTTGCAATTTTAATCCTTTATGTCAAAATGGGAAAAAATCTCAAGTTTCCCCCAAATCCCGAAGTTCTACCTCTAACCTTGCCACGTGTCCACTCCTGATTGCCTTGGCGGACCCGCGGCCCTTTTCACAACTTTTGTTGTCTTTCGCCAATAAGTAAAATTTTTCTAAGTCCTCTACCAGCGTTCCATCCCACTTTTGATGAAAACATGACACGTGTCCACCTCTGATTTGCCGAGGGCTTGCGCTCCAATTTTTTACCTTAACTCCTTTTCACCAAAGGAAATTTTTCCACCGTGCCTCTGCAACTCTACCCCTCCACTTTTTTGACTTTTCTAACTTCCACATATGAGAAGATGTTTGAGCTAAAATTTGATGGGAAAAGGATGCCCATATGACCTTCAAAAAACAATTTTTTTTTCCAGTGATGCCTTAGAATGCCGAAGATGAATTTGATGGGAAAATGACACTTGTCTGATCGTGAAAACACAAAAAATGCCAAGGATGCCTAAAATCATTTTTTCCTTCATGGGTGAAGAATTTTTTGATCAAAAGACAAATGGAAAGTGTTTTTAGGAAATTTACGACCATGGAAAGGGATATTTGAGGGAAAATAAGTATAAAACGAACAATTTCAATGCAAAATTGCAACAAGGATATCAATAAGGATGAGATCTGTGTGATTCCTAAAGATTTCAATGCAAAATTGTAACAAGAACAAGGAAAACTATTTGCAGACATTTAAACATGATAAAAAACATCATATTGCCCAAAATAACATAGATTAATTCAAAATCTTGTTAGATTCAGAGTTGTGTGATGGCTATACACTTGTAACCAACTTAACATGAATGAAGATCTAACATAAAAGACATTAACTAGGTTTTTTGGAGGGTTTCTCAGAAGATGAGCTTACCAAAAATTTGGGTACCAGCGCCCGTCTGACCGTCAAAACATAGAAAATACCAAGGCTACCCAAAATCAATTTTTCCTTCGTGGGTGAAGAATTTTTCGATCAAAAGAGAAATGAAAAGTTTTTTTAGGCAATTTACGACCATGACAAGGGATATTTGAGGGAAAATAAGTATAAAATGAAAAATTTTGAGCTCCAAAGGCTAGGAAAACACAGGAAAAATGGAAGAGGCATTTGAACATGAAAAATTTGGGCAAGGTAATGAGTTTGCAAACAACCCAATGCACAAGAATGGAGCTACAACTTCACATCATCGATTTCATGAGGAAAAAATGTTTCAGAGCACAAAGAGCAAAGGGGAAACATGGAAAAATGGCAGAGGATCAAAATGGACACCAACATCAGCTCTTGCTCGGGGATGGGCACTCCCAGTGAGTGCCACAAGAACAAAAGTAGACCAAGTGCCAAAATAATCCATTGGGAAAATGGAGTCATGACCCAAATCCACCAAAAAACTAGCTGAGAAACTGACAATAATGGCTGCCACACATCGAGGCAAACCAGGAACCGACAAAACACCAAAAACAAAGCAAAATCCAAACACTATACACTGTAAAAGTGGTGCATACCTCAAATTTGGGGATTAATCCAAGAAATTCTTCAGATGCTTTCCATTAACAGGTAGTTCAAGCAATTACCCATCTAAGTCCTTCAGAAAAAAGGTATTTTCACTAATTCTTATATCAATGGAGTAAGGGCCCATCCACAATGCATCAAATTTACCATGTTTTCCCTTATCTTCATGCCTACTATCCCATAACAAAACTAGGTGTCCAATATTGAAATCCCTTGGAGTGACGTTCTTGTTAAACAACCTCTTCAACTTATCTCTAAATCTGACATTCCTTTGGTGTAATGATCTTCTTTCTTCATCCAAATCAACAATCTGATTAATCCTTGCTTCATATGGACTGACCTCTTGATCCTCAAGTTGTTGAACAAACTGAAATCAAAATAATTGTAGATGTAAGGAAAGCAGAGCTTGAATTCCATACACCAACTAAATGGGCTCTTACTAGTAGCTCTTTTGGTAATGATTCTATTAGCCCAAACTACAAATTTCAGTTGTTCACCCCATTTTATCTTGTTTAACTCCAAGGTTCTCCTAATGATCTTCAAATATTTCTTATTGCTAGACTCAACTTCTCCATTCCCTTGAGGGTTATAGTTTGAAGCATAAGTCAGATTGGTTCCATACTCCTTGCACATTGCCATCAATGGCTTAGCTCTGAAAGACATGGCATTATTAGCAACAATCTTTACTGGCACACCAAATCAACATATGATGTGATTCAACAAGAAGTTCATAACAACTTGGTGTGTTTCTTTCTTTGTGGGGATTGCTTCTACCCATGTGGTGAAGTAATTTGTGGCTACAAGAATCCACTTATGTCCATCACTAGAAGGGTCTGAGATCTCACCAATGAAGTCAATTCCCCATTGTTTGAAAGGAGATTCAATTAATACATGCTGTAAAGGAAGGGAGCTTGAAGCTTTCATTCTTCCAGAGAAGTGCTGACACCTTTCACATTTTCTAACCAGCAGGGTTACATCTTTGAAAAGAGTAGACCACCAATATCCAGCTCTCAAAACTTTGTGTGCTGTAACCCTTCCAGCAAAATGTCCTCCAAAAACTCCCCCATGGAAATCAGAAACTATTTTGGGAGCTTCATCTTCAGTTACACATTTCAAGAGGACACCTTCAGGGTTCTTCCAAGCCAGCCCAAAGTTAGTGATGATGTATTTTTGAGAAGCCAGCTTGAGGGCTCTTTTATGGTTTTTATTTAAATGATCAGGGCAGCACAGGTGTCTGAGATAAAATATTACATCCTGGTACCACTCAGAACTTACCAAATTCTCAAGAACATCTGCCCTTTCTTCCTCTACTTCATTCACTTCCATAGTTTGCAAGTTGGTCTCAGCCATAAGCTTAGCCAAGCCCAAACCATTTACCAACTTTGTGGTTTGGATGTCCATGTCATACTCTTGCAGTTTGTTAACCCATCTACATCTTTTGCTTGAGATATCCATCTCTGATAATATGTCTTTTACCCTGGTGTGGGGAACATAAGCAACAACTTTTGAACTTAATATATAAGGCCTGAAAACCTTTGTTGCTTTCACCAAGGAAAATGCTTATTTTTCCATGATTGTGTATTTTAACTCAGCAGCTTGTAAAGCCTTGCTAAAGAAGGCAATAGGCCTCTCAGCCCCATCTTCATCCTTCTGTAGAAAAATAGATGTAATGGTATTTTCAGAAGCAAAGAAGAAGATTTGGAAAGGCTTTTTGTAATTCAGAGCTGCCAAGACAGGTGCATGTTTCAATGCTTCTTTTATTCCTTCAAAATTCTGAATAGCAGCCTCCTCCCATTTGTTAACTTGGTCTTTCTTTAACATGCATGTAATAGGAAGAGTCAATTCAGAAAAATTAGACACAAAACTTCTAATGAAATTGATCTGCCCAAATAAGGATTGGATGCCCTTCTTTGTTATTGGAATTAGAATCTTGTTGATCGATTCTACCCTCTCAGGGTCAATCATGACACCAGCCTTTGAAAAAATATGACCAAGCAACTTGGTATTTTGCACCCCAAAATGGCACTTCTTTAGATTCAAAGAAATTCCAAATTCTCTACATCTGGTCAACATTATTTCCAAGTGCTGCAAGTGATCTTTTCTGCTCCTTGAAAACATAGTCACATCATCTTGATAAACTGTAATGAATTCATTTATGTAACCAGCAAAAGCAACATCCATTGATCTTTGGAAGGTAGCTCCAACATTCATGAGACCAAAAGGCATTATTACATAGACATATGTTCCTCAAGGAGTGGTAAAGGCAGTTTTAAATCTTTCTGACTCCTTGAAAACAACTTGATTGTAGCCAAAGAAACCATCCAAGGTGGACAATAATTTAGATCCAGTCACTAACTACAACATGTTTTCCATGTTTGGCAAAGGATAATTGTCCTTCAATGAAGCTTTATTCAGATTTCTGAAGTCTACACAAAGTCTGATATCTCCATTTTTATTTCTGACTGGCACAAGGTTTGCAACCCAAGATGAATACCTTGTGGGCTGAATGATCCCTCCCTCCTTCAGTTTCTTCAATTCATTTTTCATTTTCATGGAGAGAAGTGGATTAATTGTCCTCTCCTTTTGTCTGAAGGGCTTGGCATTTGTTTCAAGAGGAATCTAATGCTGAAACAAGTCCTCTCTGTATGCTTTCAGCTCTGAGTAAGACCAAGCAAGACAATCCTGATATTTCTTCAATAGTTGAACATAGGAATATTTTTCTTCTTTGTTTAGATTTTTACCCAAACAAAATTTTCTTGGTTTATCACTAGTGCCCAATATATGCTCTTTCACATCCCTTGAGGAAGACATGTTTCTATTGATGATGTAATCAACATTGTTAAAATTTGACTCAAGAGCATCCAACCCTCTAGGAATGGTGTTAGTTTTCAATTAGATAATATCCTTTCTAAACAAAGTATCTCTTCCTTCAATCACTGTACGATGGAAAAGTGACAAGTGAGCATGGGAATCTACAAGTAACTCTTCCTTGCACCTGACCTCCCGAGGTCATGCCGAGACAGCCGGTGGGGATGGAATGTACGTGGGGTGTAGAAAAACTAATTAGGCAATAATATATCTTCGACACGCACTAATGGAATCTAAGGAAAAGAAGGCCCTTCTAACCTGAACTGGCGTGATAGATCAGTCAGCGAGGATGAATGCTCGAAGGCTCCAATCAATATCGAGCTCTGGTGTGATCTGATCTATAGGTTGTGGGATATGGGGAAAATGACTTGGAATTGTTTCGTGTATATCTCCAGATAGGGTCATAGGATGGATTGTGGGTATAGTGAATTCTATGGTCGATTCTTTGGTCTAGTCTAGAAATCCTTAGCTTGATTTACTGCTACGTCTAACAAGGATAACTATGCGATAATGGTTGGTGGAAGTGGAGTGGTTCTAAATACTAATGTGCGTAAGCCAACGTCAACATCGGATTGACTTGTGGACTCGTTGGGTTATGGGATTTGTGGATCACAACCATAGATTCATGGTTGTTGTAGACTTGCTATGGTCATACAAGGAATCAATCTCTAATCCCTAGTATCCAGTAGTCGTATGCCTTTTTGGCCTCTATACTTAGAACTACAAGTTGTGCAATCTTCTCAGAGTACCTTATAGGCATTCTGGCAACTTAAATTCTTAAGCTAGTGTCTATGTCAGTGAGAATGTCTCCTGCATCTGGCTGTGGGACCAAAGGATCAAAACTGAATGTTTTCTCTCTTTCAAGCCCTTCTACAGTCATTCAGATATTTATCTAGGGTAATCTATAGTTTGGCTGGTTTGACCAAAACATATGTGCTTTTTCGTCTTCGATGTTTAGTCCTCTTAACTGTGAATTGATTTGTTGCAAGTCTATTATTGTTTAGAAGACTTAGATTCTAAGATTCTGATCTACGTCAATTATTGTTGTAACAAGATTAGGTTGAGGCATGATAGGCTCAGATATGTATTCTCTGGGCTCCCTAGGTCCCATGATTGTCATGCAAAAGGAAATGATATAATTCTAACTGAAACAAAGTAAAACTAACTATGTAAAGTACATCTACAACATATATAACTTCTCTATTGTTTTGACAAACTATTTGAATGAAATTGAAAGAGTAACTATTTAAAATATCTAGAAATTGACAACTAAACTAATAACGAAATCAAAACAAACAAAGAAGTCGAGTATAGCTACTTGCATGTGCAGTTGTAAATGTATTCTAAATAAATAGATAACTGATCTAATCTATTTGAAAGACTTTCGACCCTACCTCAGAAGTGAGGAGTGAATCATAGTTTCTCAGAAACTATCAATCCCCAGAGCTTCCCCAACAATATCAAAAGTGAATTAACTGAAATGAAATGATTTTATATTCTATTTGATATGTTTTAACTAGAACTTTGAAAGCTTGAACCTGGATTTTGTAGAATAGTGGCGAATCCGATGGTGTGTGGCTTTGTCCACTCAGTGTGATCTCCTCGTTCCTTTGTGCTCACGTGGATCCCAAAAAGCATGTGATGTTAGCATCAATATAATTTGGTATCGAAATAATGATAGCTTAAGATACATACTGAATACAATGCGAGTAGGAGAGGGATAGAGCAAGAGAATAGAGCTTGGCTTATGTAATTCCTAGCGGGATTTATTGCAAGTCATACAACATAAAACGTCCAAAACTTGAAACTAAGCCTTTTTGACGAACAAAACCTGCAACTTTAATGGCTTCCTACTAAAAATAAAACTATCCTACTCTAATTGATTGTATGAAACAGTAACAACATTAGCACAAGAAGATTATGTGGCTTCCTAGCAACAAAACAACACTAATTAAGCATGCAACAAATGAAAACTATGAATCCTAAGAAAAATAGAAAGACTAAGCTATTGCAACGAGAAATTGAGAGGAAAATTTGAGGGGCCATTTGCTTGAGCACAAGCCAACTATTTATAGAATTCCCATTTACCTAAATGTGAAAACCAAATTGAACTCTTTAACCATAAACAATGCAAAAACACTATTTCAGGGAACCAAAATCATAAATACAAGCAAAGGTGGTGAAAAAAGGTGAAAAACGTTGAATTTTTACATGAGTCGCGTTAAAAAGAACATTCTAGAAAACATGTGAAGGACTGCCACCCTGAGCAGGGCGGCAGTTACGGGACCGCTGCTCTGCCTGGGCGGCGGTCATGAGACCGCCGCCTAGGCAGGGCGGCGGTTTTGTCACTGAAGACCGAAAAGAAAAGGAAAAGAGGGGGAAGGAAAAATAAAAGCACACAGGGGCTAAGTAGGGCATGTGGGATGTTAACACATACTTGGAGAGATTTTCTGGATCCCGAACACCTTGTGAGGAGACCTGTATCATCATTGGGGCACGTGTAATGTTGTTCTGGCAGTGTAGTACCCTACAATTTTGGGTACATGCATACTGCCCCCTCGGAGAAGTGTTTTAGCCATGAAGAGGCGTAAAATGGTGGGTCTGAGTATGGCAGTCCTGAAATGGGAAGTAAGAAATTATACCTGATACGCCCATGTGTCAAAACGATGCCATCCAAAATCCCCGCTACCTGAAAAATGAAAAGAGGACTCAAGTGCAGATAGACAAAATAAATCAAAAAATAAATACTAAAATAATACGAAATGAGGATGTACCATTTGTGTGGGGATAAGAACTTACCTCCGTCGACGCTCCAAACCTGTGAAAAGGGCATTTAATAATAAGTCAAGATGCTATATATGTAAAAGTGGGCTCATTTTCCTATTCATTTGCACGTGTCGATTTGATTGATTTTGAGCTCTAGGACCCACGGTGACCGTTTCTGACGAGATTAGAGTCAAAATGTTCAGGATGAGATTGTGATCATCCCTCTGTGAGTGGAACACCAACCCACGAGATCATAGGTTAGTTTTTCAAGATTTACCTTTTTATCCCCAAAATGTTAAAATGATGAAATCTTTGTCACGGGGGCATTATTTTTGAAAATGTCAGTTTTAATAGGGTCACTTGGGGGGGCACCTAATAGGTAGGCTTTGTTTTTCTCGAAATGGTCGTGTTTTTGTGTTTTTAGGGCACATGACCCACGTGGAAATTTGGGACATGACCGCCGGGGGGCACCTAATGGGTAGGCTTTGTTTTTCTTGAAATGGTCATGTTTTTGTGTTTTTAGGCATTTTTAGGGCACATGACCCACGAGGAAATTCAGGACATGACCGCCACCTTGAGCAGGGTGGCAGTTACACGACTGCGCCTTGATCAGGGTGGCGGTTAAAAGACCGCCGCCTATGAGGTGGAAGTTATGGAACTGCCACCATGCTCAGGGCAGCGGTTCTTCATAGAATGCTAAAAGAATACTTGTTTGAAATTATTTTTTGCATTTTTAGCATTCTTATATGTTTTAATTATTTTTCAAATGACATTGGAATACTAATTTACTCCTTTTTGTGTGTTTTTGTGTGTATAGAGGTGAAGGAGGAGTATATCCGATGGAGCCGAGAGAGAGAGTGTGACTGGCTTCCAGCAGTATTGGATGCACTTTCTCAAGATGAACAGGACACTCTTCAGAGTGCCGACATATTGTGTATATCATGGGTCCCACATGTTGCACCTTCTAGTCACATACTTTGTGACTTGTTTTCATATTGGGATGCTGATCGGAACACTTTCTGATTTCCAGGAGTCAGGGGTGAGTGGACTATCACCCTAGAGGATGTCTACCATATCTTGGGGGTCCCGATCATCGGGAGATGACTTACACTTGAGATAGCAGGGTCACGGGCTCAGATAGCTCAGTGGGCTACATACATGGGAGACACAATTATCTCCACTAGTTTGAAGAAGGGGGTGAGGGTGTTTCACACAGAATGTTTCAGTTCCTAGAATAGAGGTGCTTCTATCCTTTCATTCTCTTGAGAAATAGATAAGGGTTAGGGCTAGGAGGAATACCTGTTGAATGTTGGGAGGGTGTGCGCGTACCGTAGAGAGAGATCAGATCGATTGCGAAGAACTCCTTTTTGTCTAGGAAGGACTACCTGTAAGTAAGAATACAAGACCACCAGATTCTAGTTAGACAATAAATGAGGGAACTGCCTTAGGCCCAGGAAATATTGGACTTCCTTTCGAAGGTGGTCAGTTCCCCTGCTAATACGAATTAACACAAATTAACAAAGAAGTTATTGCAAAATTACATTTAGGTACCTCGTTACCAAGAAATAGAGACTAAACTACCGATAATAAAACGCTCACGTTGTTTTGGTTGGTTGGTCATTGATACATTCATGTCGAGTTACAGGGATAAACCAGACTGGTTCTAAGGTTGTTAGGAGACAAATAGGTGAGAGGAAGGTTTTGATAAGTCACAGTGACCGATGCCGGTCACTGGATAACCGACTGCGGTTAGATAACCGCTGCCGGTAGGGTTTTATAACCGACATAAGGTATGGTGTTTATTAGGCTGGTAAATGATTGCAGGGTGATAGGTAATGGGGTGATGGAGAAGACTCAGAGAGATATGGGGGGTTGTTCTTGGGGCAATGTAAGGGTAGAGGAATGACAGTTAGATGTAGGGTGTTACCGGGTAGTGGATCTGGGAGTAGACTTATAATTACTATGATTCAGAAGTCCAAGAAATGTTATTAAAAGAACGTACAAGACACTACTTACTAGTTCCTGATGAAGATACAGGTCCAAGGACTGTGGTATGACGAAGGCAGGGCTCAGGTAGGATGATCTGACAATCAAAGATGAGCTATCTTCTCTCCCAATGCTTGGATGAGGTCACTGGGCTCTGGTTACTCAGTTGCAGTCTTGGGCTTGATATCCTTCTCTGTAAACTCTTCTCTTTCCTTCACTTGTCTCTGCTCTGCCAAGTGAATTCCTTGATCTTTCCAATGAATTTCAACCCCTTTGTTTTTGGTTGGGGGAGGTCATTTACAGGGAACCGATGGTGGTTACGTAACCGACGGTGGTCGAGTAGGAACCGATGTCGGTTAAGTCAAAGTGGGCTATTTTTAGTAAAATAGCCAACTTTCCCTCCTTTTCTCCCGAGGAATTAGTTGTGGGCTTGGTCAAGTCATTATTAGGTTGATTTTGGTGCGGGTGAGGAATAATTAGTCATGGGTGTAGATGTAGACCAAGTTATAGGTCTTAATTAGGTTAGTTTAGGATTAGGGCTAGGTCATGATGAGGTGGCGAAATGAGGTGGCAGGTTTGGGAGATGTGGATTTATTAATTATAAGGTAATTAATAAATAATTGTGTAGGGTTTAGGTGGTGAGGTTAGGTTGTGAAATGAGATGTGGGGTACAGTGTGTCGTAAGACATAAATTTGGTGTCTACATTAGCCCCTTGTTGTCGTGTAGCTTGTCTTGTAAAGCTGCACTGACAATAATAAGAAGTGGTTACTCCCGTTAAGGATATAGGTAATCCCCCTCAAATCTATCACAGATTGAGGTAACTTGAAATCAGGGATAGGGTTGATAAAGGGTAAATGGTGTTGAGATGATGGTGAGATGGTGGGGTAAGTTCAAGGAAGCAGACGCACGTTGAAATGCAGTAGTGCGACCAGGGTACATGATTTGAAGAGCAAACAAGCAATTCATAGGCAAAGGTCGATAGTTTATCCAAACAAGGGTGATATAATCCTGGTATCCAAGGCATAGGAAGTAGCTCCAGGGGATATAATGGGTAAGGTACAGGAACGTTTAGGCATGTCCGGCAGTACCAAATGGTTGGTTTGGTTGAGATAAAATGTCACGGTCTCGGTCTAGGCAAAGTTGGTCGACTGATCAAGTCAAGTACCCTAATCATGCTAAAACACGAACAGGTGAGCTCGATTGAACAAAAAGCTACATGATGGGTGGATAAAATTGTAATTTGCGGGTTTTGGGCGAGGTATTTAATTGGTGCGGCCTTGGGTCGGGCCGAGTGATTAGTGAGGGCCGTGGGTCGGGCCTGATTGGTTGGTTGCGGCCTTGGGTCAGGCCTATTTGGTTGGTTACGGCCTTGGGTCGGGCCTGATTGGTTGGTTGTGGCCTTGGGTCAGGCCAAATGGTTGGTTGCGGCCATGGGTTGGGCCTGGTTGGTTGCCTGATTGGTTGGTTGCGGCCTTGGGTCAGGCCTTGGGTCGGGCCTAATGGTTGGTTGCGGCCTTGGGTCGGGCCTGATTGGTTGGTTGGTTGGGTCGGGCCTGATTAGGTTGGTTGCGGCCTTGGGTCGGGCCTAATTAGGTTGGTTGGTTGTGGCTTGGGTCGGGCCTAATGGTTGGTTGCGGCCTTGGGTCGGCCAAATTTGGTTGGGCCTTGGGTCGGGCCTGATTGGCGGCCTTGGGTCGGGCCAATTGAAGTCAAAATAAGGCTAGTCAGCAAAGCCAGGGGTAGGTGATGGGGGAAAAAAGTGGAGAGTGGTGGATAAGGGTGGAAGTTAGGTGAAGGAAGTAGATATCGGTTATGTGTGACCGATATCGGTTAGAAGACCGATACCGGTATCCTAGGGCGCGAAATAACAGGTATCGGTTATAGGTCAAAACCTATAAAAAGAAAAATACGACCTGTCATTGTCACTTTGTGAATTTGAGTGCCCAAATTGAGTTGTCTGAGGTGTGAAGTGGTTTTGTTGAGTTGGTGGGCTGAGGTGGCATTATTTGAGTGGAGGAGTGAGTGATTGGTAGACCCCAGCGATCAGGAGGCAGAATTTGATTGGTGGATAACCCAGCTGAGGAGATTTGGAGCCATGGCACAGCCAGGAGGAGCAGGAGGTGTTGGACCAGCTGGACCACCGCCACCTATCCCACCACGACGACGTGTAGTCGTACCGGTAGGCTCTGAACTCTTGCTTATGTGAATTGAATGAGTTTAACTTAGATTTGGGTTTTGGGTAGGAATCCAAAATTTAATGAAATAATGAATAAATGGAGGTAATTTGTAAAATGGAGTGGGTAGGTAGGCTAGTTAGGCCAAAACGGCAGGGTGGGTAGGTTTTTAGGGTTTTTTGGTGGGTAAATAGGGAGAAATAGGTTAAAATGTGTTTTGCGGGCCGTTTTGGGTTCGGCCCCGGATTGGGACAGTGACCGATGTCGGTCACTAAGCGACCGGCATCGGTCACAAATTATTTGGAATAATTTGTTTTCAGGAGACCGGCGTCGGTTTATGTCGACCGGCGTTTACCTTTTTTTTTTGTTAGAATTGTATTGTTGGTTGGTTTTTGTGTTTGGGGGTGAAGGGGGAGGGGGTAGAGTTGATAGGAAAGGTGATCGGGGTGGGGGGGAAATGGTGTGGTTGTTTGGTTGGTTCGGGTAGGATAAGGTAGGTGTGGGGTATGAAGTAGGAGGTGTTAAATTGGCGGGGGTATAGGTAGATGGCTAGAGTATATCGGGGTGGTTGGTTGGTTGGTTGGTGGTAAAGGGGATGTGTAGAGTAAGTATAGATGTGTGTTATAGAGTCGGGTTGTGGTTGGGTGGGTAAGGGGGTTAAGGTAGTGGTTTTTGTAAAGGGTAGGCCTGATGAAGTGGGTTGTTTTTGTAGGCACGCCAGCAGCTTACGATGCGGGATCGGATGCCCCCGCTATTGAGGCGGATGCGGCCACATGTGTCTGCAGCGCATTGGGCCATTATGCGAGAGGTGGGACTCGGTGGAGTCCAGCGGTATAGGGCTGTGGATAGGGACCACAGCCTGATGGTTGCCCTCATCGAGAGATGGGATCCGGCAACCAATGTCTTCCATCTCCCTACTGGAGAGATGACGATTACCCTAGAGGATGTGTATCGCATCCTGAGACTGCCGATCGTAGGGGAGGCAGTGTTCCAGGTAGATGCGGAGACGGTAATGGACAACATTCTACATGTATTTGGGGATGCAGCCGCATTATTGACCTATCACAGCGTGAGCATTACCTATGGTGATATGTATCGTGCACACCGACAGGAGACACGGCTTAGCGTGTTGATGATGATAGGCATCACATGCTTCGCCCTCCCAGACTCAGAGGGAGGCCGCTTCCCATGGGCTTTGATGGGGGTGTTGCACGAGATGGTAGAGGAGCATACATGTTATGCCTGGGCACCAGTGTATCTGGTGCAGCTATACAGAGAGCTGTGGGGTTATCACCGGATGAGGTGATTTGGTATTTGCTCTACATTTTTGTTACATTGTTGGGCATACGAGCACATCATTTGTATACGACCAGTAGGGCTGCCCCAGCAGCCAGGGCCATAGATTGTCTATAGATATGGATTTCAGAGGTGGTTGGGAGTCGTGGGCCAGCCACGAGCGGTGCTCATAGGACGGGATGTGGCCTACTACCGTCATATGCTAGAGGGCTTGACCACCCTGGACATTATATGGAGGCCCTACAGAGGCCATCAGCCCCGAGGAGGAGCCTGAGCATAGATGCGCTGGATCCAGTATAGTTTCTGGATAGCTGGACGGAGGCCCGGAGAGTATGAGTGGATACCCCTAGAGAGGGTATGACGGCAGTTGGGCTTGAGACAGGATGAGCCACCTCCCTTCCCACAGTATCAGAGGGATGATGTAGAGGCCCCACTGCCTGCACCGCAGCCTGTTGACCCAGATTGGGTAGCAGAGAGGCCGGCGGACGATACAGTGGATGATGCCGGAGTGACAGGGGCCTTTTTGGTTTGGTGGGCAAGGGAGAGAGCAGCTAGGAGAGCACAGCCTGTACAGCCAGATTTGGTGGCTGTTATAGCAGAGAGGGACCGACTCTTAGGACAGGTGCAGTTGTTACAGGGGTAGCTTGTTGCTGCGCAGGCACAGATTGGGGTGCTACAGGGGTAGTTAGCCCAGGCACAGGCTCAGGCACAGCCACAGGCACTGGTACAGCCACAGGCTCCACCACAGGCACAGGCACCGCCGCAGGCACAGGCACAGGTACAGGCACAGGGTGTACCGGCAGGACAGGGGCCACTACTATTAGGAGTCAGGGGACCAGCCCCAGCAGCCATGGTGGCACGGGCCCGCTATATGGAGGCGAGAGCGGAGGCCTGGTATTATCAGGACGTCCTTGATGGTACCGGGGCTGACTATCAGCCATATGCGGTGCACAGAGCTGAGACATCCCATAGCCAGAGATCCCAGGGGGGTGCAGCCACAGCCGGTGGGTCTGTTACAGGGAGGAGGCGAGAGCCAGCGCAGGGACCAGCAGGGAGAGGGGCTGAGGGTGGTGGGGAGAGCTGAGACATCCCTGGAGCGGAGATGGGTTTTTGGATATTGGATATAGACACCGGTCTGCAAACCGGTCATGTATATAGAGGCCTGCGTGCCCACATATGATTTATTTATTCATTCTTGTTGTATATACCGGCCTGCGAGCCGAGTACAGGTTGTATAGTTGATACCGGCCTATGAGCCGAGTATATTTTTGACTTGAGAGACCGGCCTGCGAGCTGAGTCGAGATTTTGACAGGGATAGCGGCCTGCGTGCCGGATTTGTATTATTTTGAGCTCACAGAGGCCCCCATGTAGGGGAAGTTGTATATATATATAGATGATGATTTTGATCCACATGGTGTGTATAGATGATGATTTGTGTTTTGTTGATGGTGAAATTGTGTATATAGATGATGAATCCACATGGTGTGTATGTGTTTATGTGTTTTGTTGATGGTTTTTGAAATTGAATGTATATAGATGATGAGTTTGATGAAATTGTGATGATATATATATGTGTTGATGTGATTCTGATGACAAATATTGATAATGATGTCATTATGCAGGAAAAAGAGGCGGGCGCTACCAAAAATTTGCAAAAAATGAAGAAAAAGCCTAGGTTTAAGCAAAAGGAGACATGTGACCGATATCGGTTAGCTAACCGATGTCGGTAGATATATGACCGATACCGGTTAAGTAACTGATATCGGTTATGCTAAAACAAGATTTTCTAAAAATAGAAAAGCTTGGGAGACAACTTGAGTTCTTATTTTTAGAGGCATGCAATAAGTTAAATACGAGAATGCGACGCTGTTTGACGACTGATACAGGTAATTGCATGGGAGAATTGAGTGATAAGGGAGAAAGAGATAGGTAAAGTGATTGTGGGCTGAGATTAAGAAGGCAGAAAGGCAAGTGATATTGAAGAGGGTGGTGAAGATGGCTGAACAAGGAGAAGCATCCAGCGGGCAGAGACGAGAGGGAAGACAGATTCCACCTCAAGCTGCTGCATCTCAAGAGGTAAACTGTTTGATTGTAATTTAATTCTTGCATGTTTTATGAATAGGATGAGAGAAGGTAAGTGGATAGAGATGAGAAAGAAAAGGTGATAGGCAAGGGTTTGGGATGGGGTGAGTGTTATGGGGTAGGTAAGAAGGGGTTTCACGTATATTTGTAGGTACAAAGAGGGGTAAAAGAGTAAATAATTATCGTAGGTGGTGGTTTTAAGCAGGCTGTATAGGATTGACAGTGACCGATATCGTTTACAGATAACCGGTATCGGTTAGTAAACCGGTATCGGTTATCTATAACCGATACCGGTTACTGTATGAAATTCCAGAATGTGAGAAAAAACACCTGGGGATTTGATTTATTGAATGGTTGTGTGTCGTTTTGATGTATGCAGGCAGAGGCAGGGCTGAGGATGAATGATAGTGTGCCAGATTTGTTGTCACGAATCCGAGCGGATGTAACACCAGCTGAATGGGCATTGATAAACCATGTGGGGTTAAGTGGAATCCGCTATTATTCACGAATCGCACGCAATCATGCTATGTTACAGGTATTGATCGAGAGATGGAATCCAGAAAAGAATACCTTCTATCTGCCAACAGGGGAGATGACAGTGACGTTGGAAGATGTGTTTAGAATTTTGAGGCTCCCAATTATAGGAAGACCAGTGTATCAGGCGGGGCCTAGTGCGGCATGGGGAGCGATAACAGTAGTATTTGGTTCAGCTGCACGAGATTTGACACAGCGAGGTTTGACATTCACTTATGGTACAATGTATGCAACACACCCTGAGGAAACAAGGTTGGCAGTGGTATTAATGATAGCGGTGGGGTATTATGCATTACCAAGGGTGGATGGGGGAAGATTTCCAAAAGCATTGATGTGTATTATTTGGGAAATGATAGAAAGGAGCGTGACTTTCGCATGGGCACCCGCATATCTGGCGGAGCTATACAGGGGCTTATGGGCCTGCAGGTGAAATCACAGGATGACACTGGATTGTTCATACTTATTACATTGTTGGGCCTATGAGCACATTGTTTGTGTGCGACCGATAGGCCGACCCGTCCAGTCAGGAGAGATAGGAGTGCAGAGGTTAGGATTCAGACGATGGGTCCAGACAGAACAAGAGGCAAGATCCCAGGCCGTGATAGAGGACATCGAGTATTATAGGTAGGTGTGGGAGATGGTGACGATTGCGGATATCTGTTGGAGGCCTTACGGGAACTATATGGTGACAGAGAACATAGCTGAGGAGTTGAGGGGTGTAGAGCGATTGAGGTGGATCGCGGGGCACAGGCCAGGTGAGTACGAGAGGATTCCTCTAGATCGCGTGCGGTGACAATTTAGATTTGTTCAGGATATACCCATGGCTTATAGACCATACATGAGGATCGACACTGAGGCATCATTCTCACCTCCCCGGCCGACACCTCCAGAAGGACCAGAAGAGATAGCAGCCGATCGCAGGGTAATGGATGTAGGAGCGACAGAGGCTTATAGATTATGGTGGGTAGCAGAGCTGCGAGGTTCACGTGAGAGGGCCTATCATCCTGACATAGCTGTGATTACAGCGGAGAGAGATCACCTGCAGGGTTTAGTGCACCAGCTTCAAATGCGGGTGAATGAGACAACGGGATTGTTAGCGGTTGCGGAGTCACGAGCGGAGAGACTAGAGGTGAGATTCCTCCATGCGAGAGGGCGTATTCATATGTTACAGGAGAGATTGGCAGATCAGTGGGAGGAACCAATAGCAGTGGCACCTTTGAGGATGGAGAGGCCAGGTGAGTGGCATCGACGATCACGATCATCACCTGGTTCGGGATGAGGCACAAGGGTCTAAGTGAATTTCATAGAGGTATAAGAATAAATAAGGATGCCGACCTACGCGTCGATGATAGAGAAGATGTATTTGTTTAACATCTAAATAAAACTGAATATGTATGTTGATTTGAGTTATGATAATAATAAGAATGGTTGTGTTTTGAATGTTTTGTTTTGAAAAAGGATAAAGATGAATGTGATCAAAATAGAAATACACAAAAATATTTATATTTACAACACATGATAGGTTATGGTAGGGGATGGTCGAGCTAACCTTGGGAGACCCCATGTCTCCTAAGTGCTGCCTACATAGCCCATTGCACAAAGCAAGGAGGGGCCTCAGACCGATGTAGTTCTCCCTTAGGATCAGGGAGAGGTGAATTCAGGCAATTTGGTTAGGGTTAGGCAATTTGTTGTTGGTGTTGGTAAGGGACTGGCGATGTTGGTGTAGGTATAGGTGAAACGAAAGTTAGCTTACTCAAGTAGTAGGGAATCGTGTCCTGATTAAGGTCAACACACAAGCCTAGATTCGAGTAAAAGAGGTAAAAGGTGTCCCGTAGTTGAGAAGAGCTAAACAAACCACATATTAACATAGGATGAGCTTGAATCCCTAGGTGCCTTGCATAGGCGAGAAGTCGATAGGTGAAAAGAGTTGTATAATCACAATATATCGGATATACGTCACGTCCCTTGAGTTTTGTTGCTTTGACGAATGGTGAGGTGAGGTGGCTGGTATAGCGGGGGTGCAGAGAACTTGTTATAAGGTGATTATTCTGATGAAAGAGAACCAAACCTAAATAGACAAGTCCATGACTCAAAAGTGCTTTGGAATACTACTTTTTACTTTTCTGGATATAGACTGATCGATGCGGGAAGTCTACATGGGATATGTATTTTGTTGTTCTTGAGGTCTTCACGAAGCTGATCAATGTGAGAAGCTTCTGATAAAGGCTGACTTTGTATAGCTGTCCTTCAAGGGAGCAGTCTAGTTATAGTAGCAGATGCGGTTTTTGTATATAGCTGTCCTTCGGGGGAGCAGTCTATTTATAATAGTAGAAGTGGCTTTGCACATAGTTGTCCTTCGAGGGAGCAGTCTATGTATAACTTAGAGGTCTAGATGTCCATTTGGCATGAAGCATCTAGTTTTGTAGGAAGTTTGACTCAAGAATATCCCATAAGCGTATAATTGAGAACGTGTTATTTTGATACTTTTAAGTCATGGACTAGACTAATAAGGGGAAGGCATCTTTAAGGGGAGGTGATGACCAAACCATGTGAGCTTGATTCTATTTTGAGATGCATGAAACAAAGTGTATGAGGTGGTAAATGAGCTCAAGGGACAAGCGCAAGGTAGATAAGAAGTGATATAACACTAAATTCAACAGTAGAATGGTCGAAGATGCAAGGCATTAAGGGGTTCAGGCTCAGGTTTACCATTAAGCGAAGCTAAACGATAAGTGCCTGATCCATAAGTGTGAGTGATAATGTAAGGCCCAATCCAATTTGGAGCAAATTTTCCACGTTTTCTTTTTTCTAGTTTGGTTACATGTTGATTCTCTTTGAGGACAAGATCACCAACCTTAAAAGTACGCTCATGAAGTCACTTATCATAAGCATGCTTGATGTGCTTTTGATAGATTTGAAGGTGGTCAAGAGCTGTAAGACGACGCTCGTCAAGAAGCTCCAATTGGGCTAACCGCTCTTGGCGGAAATCATCATTGGTGAGAATATCCTGAAGAGATATTCTTAGGGAGGGTATTTGTATTTCAAGAGGCAAGACAGCCTCGGTACCATATACCAAAGAAAATGGGGTGGCATTAGTGGAGGTACGAATGCTGGTACGATAAGCCCAAAGGGCAAAGGGGATGTGATCAGGCCAATTGCTTCCAGAATCGTTAACAACTTTCATGAGAATTTTGGTTAGGGTTTTGTTAGAAGATTCGGCTTGACCATTTTCTTGTGGATAGTAAGGTGATGAGAAGCTAAGTTTGATACCAAAGTTGTCACAAAGGTCTTGTAACAACTTATTTTTGAAATATTTTCCATTATCTGTTATCAGGCGATGAGGAACGCCAAAACGAAAGATAATGTGATGGTTAATGAATTCTACAATTTTTTCTTTTTTGGTTGAAATGAGTGGAATGGCTTCCACCCATTTAGTGTAATATTCGGTTGCTGTGATTATCCAACGGTGACGTTGCGAAGAGGGTGGGTGAATCTCACCAATAAGGTCTAAACCCCATTGTGAGAAAGGCCAAAGATCTCGTGCGACCTGTAGCGGATGGCTAGGAGTATGTTGAAGATTGGCATGTTGTTGACACATAACACAACGCTTAACATATTCGTAGCAGTCGTTATTAAGAGTAGGCCAATAATAGCCTAGGTGAAGGATCCGTTTGGCCATGGCAAGGCCACTAAAATGTCCACCACAAATACCGTCATGGACTTGTTGGATGGTATAGGTGACCTCCGTGCCGGTTAGACATCGAAGGAGGATGCCATCAAAGCCACGTTTATAGAGGAGTCCCCCCATGACGACATAACGAGAAACACTTTTAAGAAAATCACGTTTGCCGTTACTAGTAAGGTCAGGTGGGAGAACAGAGGTTGTAAGGTAGTCGTAAAATTGGTGATACCAGGTATCCTGCGAATTAGCAGACACATTATTTATCATACAAACCTCTGGGGCTGAGTAAGATGGGGCAAAGAGTTGTTGGACCAAGACAAATATGTCAGAGTCAGTTGGTGAGGCAGGAATTTGTGAGGCTAAGCAAGCCATAGTATCCGCAAATTTATTAGTTGAGCGGGGAATGGTTTGGATAGAATAATGAGTAAATAAGGTCAAAAGTGAATCCACGTAATGTTTGTACTTTTGAAGTTCCTCATTTTTACATTGGTAGATGCCCATAACTTGATTGACTACCAATTGAGAGTCACCGAAAATATTAATAGATTTTACACCTAAGTGTAACGCAACCTGGAGACCCAAAACAAGGGCCTCGTATTCCGCTGTATTATTAGTGCAGGGGAAATCGAGCCGGAATGAAAGAGGCATAGGTTCAGCGTCAAGAGGAATGAGAACAATGCCGGCCCCTCCATCGTGCTGGCATTTGGATCCATCGAAGAAGAGGGTCATTGGATACAACTCCTCATTGAGTGAAAGAGTGGCGATGAGTTCGTCAGGGAAAGTAAAATTGGTAAATTGTTCCCCAGGTAAAGGGGCTTCTGCTAGTTGGTCTGCAATAGTTTGTCCTTTGACTGATTTCTGGTGTACAAACTCAAGGTCGAGGTCGGCGAGGAGCATAAGCCATCGGGCGATGCGTTGGTTTAGATGAGGTTTGGCGTACATATAATGGATGGGGTCCGCATTGGTGATGACAAAAGTTTTGTGATTCAGGAGGTAATGTCAGAGTTTGGTGGCCACGAATGATAGGGCTAGGCACAACTTTTCTACATGTGTATACCTAGTCTCATAATCCACAAGAGTATGACTTATGTAATAAACAGCTTGTTCTCGATGCTCGGAGTCACGATGTGCGAGCATGGCTCCTACAGCATGGTCGGTGGCAGAAAGGTAAAGGTAGAAAGGGCGATCGTCCTGAGGTGGGATAAGCACAGGTGGCTGCAAGAGATAGGCTTTAAGAGCCTCAAAGGCTTGGTGGCACTCTTCACTCCATTGAAAGACAATGTCCTTTTTAAGGAGATGATGGAAAGGTTGACATCGATCTGAGAGTTGTGAGATGAAACGCTAGATAGATTGGAGTTTTCCCTGTAAACTACGTAATTGTTTGAGGTTAGTGGGTGGGGGCATTTCTAGGATAGCTTTGACTTTAGCTGGATCAACCTCGATGCCACACAAAGAGACAATAAAACCAAGGATTTTTCCTGAAAGGACACCAAAGACACATTTCTTTGGTTGAAGACAACACAGTATTGTAACAGGTAATCGAAAATAATGGTTAAAACATCGAGATGTTCACTGCGATGTTTAGATTTGCCAAGAAGATCATCAACATAATCCTCAAGGATAGTGTGCATAATGTCATGAAAAATGTAAGTCATAGCCCGCTGATAGGTCGCACCAGCATTCTTAAGGCCAAATGGCATGACACGATAGCAGAAGGTTCCCCAAGGAGTTATGAAGGTAGTTTTATGTTGATCGGCTGGGGCTACCAAAATTTGATTGTATCCCGAGAAGCCATCCATGAGAGAAAGCATCTCATGGCCCGCAGTGAGATCAACAAGTTGATCAATACTTGGTAGGGGGAAGTCATCCTTTGGGCAAGCGAGGTTAAGGTCCCAGAAATCCGTACATATCCGAAGTCCCCCCGTTGCTTTAGTGACAGGTACGATGTTAGAAATCCATTGAGGATAGTCAATAGGTAAGATGAAGGAAACAGAAAGGAGTCGTTGAAGCTCTTCTTTGACCAAGAGGGCAATGCGTGGATGCATTTTTCTCAGTTTCTATTTAACTGGTTTGGAGTCAGGATTTCAGGGTAATGTTATGGACAACAATGTCAGGATCAATTCCTGGCATGTCAGCGTAGGACCAAGCGAAAGCTTGGTTGCGGGCACGGAGGAAGGTAGTGAAGGTAGTTTGTTCTGATGCATTAAGAGATTGTCCGATCTTCACAATGTGAGGATCATCCTCTGTGTGGATGTTGATTTCTATAGTCGACTCATTCAACATGGTTTGAGTGTCAGATGGTAAGGCGCGTTGAATATAAGAGTCATCCGCACCAAGGTAAGTGAGGATGGAGTCATCAGCTTGGCACTCAACAACATTAATTGAAGGCGAGTCTTCTTTGATCATGTCTAGATACAGAAGGGGAAGAGAATATGGGTCTTCATTATCACGTTGATAAGTGAGAGGACCCAGGAAGATAGTGTTTACGAAAAAAAAAAAAAAAGTTAGGAGGGATAGATTCCGGGTCTATCGACTCTGTGGGTGACGATGGAAAAATGGGTGATGATGGTTCAGAAGGGGTGACTTTGTCATCTTCCTAGATACAACTGACATGAGGTTTCTTTGGTGTAAGTGTTTCAGAAAATCCAAGACCACTACGATCTTTGTGTTTGCGTGTAGTCACGGGAATGATTGTATGTCGGCCTTATTCATAAAGACCGAAACCGAAGCCCTTCCAAGTACAGCGCATCAGGAAGGTGAGAGCGAAACGACGATTAGTTAGATATTGAAAATTAGATTGAAAGGGAACTACACCAAGGGGAGGTTCAGGGGTAACAGAGGATGCATCGACACCCCCATACGTTAGGTTGGTGCGGCAATTAGGTGGTCCGTAGGAGATTACTTCCCCCACACGCCGGTCGTAGGTAGGATGTGCATGTAACTATCCGTACTCTTGTGGGGTATGGAAAGTGCTAACATTATATAGGCGATACTCCCCCAGCATAAGGCATTGAAAAACATCTACTAAGGGATCTGAGGTTGGGATGTTGTCCGCGGGAAAGGAAGTGGTATTTGCGACGACGGTTTCATTGGTTGAAGGTATAGGTGTGGTTGAGGTGGATGGTTGAGGTGTGGTTGAAGTGGATGGTTGGGTTGGATGAATCTGTGTCTTGAATAGTACAAGCACATCATTAGGGAGATATAACATATTGCAGGTTTTTTAGGGGGGAGGGTCAGCTTTTACGATGTTGGAATTCCCCTCATACTCAAATTTTATGCATCTATGTAAGGTGGAGGGAACGCATCCCATAGCCCGAATCCAAGGGCGGCCTAACAACATGTTGTATTGGAATTCTCCCTCAAGGACATAGAAGAGTTCGTGTAAGGTATGTGGCCCTACAAAAATGTTAAGGATTACCATGCCTAAGGTAGAAGTAATAGCATCGTTGAATGAACGCAGCATGGTGGGGTTGGCACACATGCAGCTAGAAGGGATATTCATTTGTTGAAAGGATTTGGAAGAGATGATGTTTAGGCTAGCGCCCCCGTCAATCATAACACGACATACTTGGATGTCCCAGATGTAAGCTGAGATGAAAAGAGCAGGGTCAGGATCTTCTGCACCAAAGTCAACAATTTCTTCTTCAGAGAAACTGACAGCAGTGGTTTGTTGTACAGGGACGGAAGTGATAGATTGTTTGGTGAGAGAAGCAATGTGGTTGGGTGTTAAGATGGAGGTAACAGGAAAGGTTTCGTTAGGTAAGACCTCTATCCCTTGAAGGATTTCAACGAGAGCTTGTCGATGAGATTCAGAGGTTTGAATGAGATCATACAGTGTCATTTTTACAGGTGATTGGTGAAGCTGTTTGATCATGGTTCAGTGGGAAACTCCATCAGAGACGGGGTAGGTAGGTCCACGAATAACCACTTTAGGTGGTGGTGCGATCGGGATGGTGGACGGAGAAAGAGAGGCCGCAGGTGTGCTTTCTTTAGCTTTCCCATTGTTTTTCTGCCCTCGAGTAGCAACACTAATCATGTTGATCTCGTGAACACGAGAGGAGGAAGATGGTAGGGATAAGTCATGGTCTTTGAGAGGTGGGGTTGTAATAATGATAGATCTTGGTGAGGCGGGGACAGGTGGTATAGGAGAGGGGATTGAAGCTAAAGGTTTCTCCCTTCGTAAGTTGTCTTTCTTAACCTTTCTATCTGAGAGAGGTGACTGACGAAGGATGGCTTTCAAAGCTTTGCATCCCTCTACATCATGTCCTGGTGTGCGGTGGTAAGCGCAGATTTTAGACTCATCATAACCTATAGGTCGAGGTTTAGATGGATCATAAGGTCTAAGTGGGGGTAGGGAAATGGTCGCATTCTCCACCAACATATCAAGGATCTTGGCATAAGATCCTTTGAGTGGGTCAAAGTCAGAAGAAGATGAGGCTATTGATTGGGTGGGTTTTGGTAATGTTTGGGTATGGTTGGTTCGTACGGGTGGTGGTTTAGACAAGGGGTTTTGATAATTGGATTTAACTAAACGTGGCTTCTTCGGTGCAGAAGTTATGTTTAGCTGGTTAGATGATGAGGCCACAGATGATGTGGTAGTAGGAAACAACCATGGAGAAAGAGGAGTGACAGCAAACAAATCCTTTGATGATGGAGTTTGTTTAGGGTTGATAGGTGGACAGGATCTCTGTATGAGTGTAGAAGGTGCAGGTCGTTTTAAAGAAAACGCAGGAGGTATGATGTATTGAGGCAAGGTAGAGGGGTGAGGTCCCAATATAGAAGGTAGGTGTGATGGCGAGGGTTTTAGTTGTGACAGAGGCAGGGATTGGATTTGAGGAGATTGGGTTTGTCTCCTAGGTGGATGGACGGCTTTATTTTTGGATAAATCTAACCGTTTAGGTGGGTGTGTTAAGCTGGGTATTGGTGAAGTCCCAAGCGTAGGGGGAGGTTTGGTTAGGTTAATAGAGGTGGATGAGGTATCCGGTGAGGATGAGGACATAGGCATTTTGAGCTTTTGTAAACACCTCAGGTATATGGTAGAGGTGTCTGGATCGGTCATCTACATTTGAGTAGAGCATGGTGTACTCAAACGCTCCCATAGGACTCGTCTATCTTCTGAGGGATGACAATCTTCATGTGTGAATAGGAAATTTTGTATGGAAGAGAGGTGGGTTGTAATTCCGGTCCACTGTGGGTGTGATACAGGGGGTAAATGAGTCGCTGTATCAATGGGTGTTAAGAGGTCAACTGGTCGCTGAAAAGATTTAGGCGATGAAGAACTAATAGGTAGAAGGGCATGTTTGAGGGGATCCATCATGATTAAAGAATGTGGTGATGTTGGTTTGAGGGGTTTCTCTTCTAAGGATGATAGAAACAGTGGCGAGCCTTCTTCTTTTATAGCAAGAGTGATGGAAGGAGATGTTTGGGAAATAGATAAGTTAGATAACATCCGCTCACAATCTTGCAGGGATGTGGTGTAAGAAGACTCATTCGTGAGAAGAGAATTCGGGGCGGTTAATTTCTTTATAGGTAAAGGAATGACAAGGTTATCATCTTGTCTTGATGGTGGTGAAGCGGGTGCGGATTCTTGCGTTAGTGACAGAGGCTTGATTCAGAATTTTCTTGATAGAAGCTTTTGGTTGGGAGTTGAAGATCGCATGGATTTCATGAACACTCTCCTCGGCTAAGATATCCAAGTTTATGTTACTGTTAGATGAGTGGTTCGGGAATGGTTTGTTGAAGATTTTCAAATTTCGGTTAGCAGGGGCATTAGGATTATCGAGGGTTATATCCCCTGCATCAACCATTTCCTGCACTATATTTTTCAACATCTTACAGTTTTCGTGACTGTGTCCCTTCACGCGGTGAAAGTTACAGAAGTCATTTTCTTTGTACCAAGAAGGTATAGTGCGGGTGGAATCAAACCCGGAGTGAGGTTTAACAGGAGGAAAGGTAATAGCTCCTGCTTTGAGCAATTTTTCCAAGATGACACCATAAGTTTCTCCCAAGGGAGTGTAATTGATGGGCTCAGCTTTATACTTATAGGTGATTTTTGGCGGAGTATTAGATGGTGCTTGGGATTTGACCATCACCACGTGTACAGCTCCTTTTGATTTCGAAGCAGTCGATGCATGAGAATTGGTGGTGTTGGGTTTGTTGGTGGAGTCTTGGGTTCAGAAATTAGGGTTTTTGTTGTGTAACCGCAATTTCTCTTCCTCTAAGGCTTGAATTTCTAGTTTTGAGCCATAGTAAAGGCCTCATCAAAGGTGCGGAAAGTTTGAATTTGGAGGGTAGGAGAAATGTGCTTAGCGCAGGCCCGCGTAAAGAGTTCGATGAGCTCGGCCTGAGGCAAGGCATAAGTAAGTTGGTTGATGAGGCCCCGCCATCGTCCAATGAAATCTGCGATAGATTCGTCTTCAAATTGTCAGATGGCATAGAGGTCGGTGATAGATACTTTCTTAGCAATATTAATGGAGAAATGATCCAAGAAAGATTGGGCTAATTGGTTAAAAGAGAAGATTGAGTGCTGGGTTAAAGCACTGTACCACTCCAGGGTGGGTCCTGATAAGGACATGGGAAAGGTGCGGAGTAATAAGGCATCGTCATGAGCAATCAGATAGCAGGCATGTCTAAATGACCACAAGTGTTGTTGAGGATCCTCCTTACTATTAAAATGAGTAAATTTTGGTAATTCCCATTGAGGAGGATATGAATGAAGGGGGACAGAAGGATGAATAGGCTCCCGAAAAACTTGCTCGTATGTCAGGGTGCTACGGCTTCCTGAAACAGAAGCCTCCAGATTTTGCATCTTGTCCATCATTTGTTTGATTAAATCAGTGGTTGGATGAGATGATGGTGTAGTTGTTGTAAAAGGAGGAGGATTGGGCCAAGGGCCACCACTAGACAATGGTGGGGTTAAATGTTGATAAGGTATTGAGGATGAATATGTTGAGGCGACCGAATAGGGATGTCCTATATAAGGTGTTGAAGCCACCAGATAAGTGTGTGGAAATGAAAAGGTGGGCGGAGCTTGAGAAGGAAAGCTCATGTGGATAGGTGGCAGAGAGCAAGTTATGAAAGGGGCAGTCTGCAAGAGAGACGAGGTAGGAGCAGTCAGTGGTAATGATATGTGGGGCCCCAGATTAACCAAAGGAAAGCCAATCGGTGCAGTATGAACCTCCAAAGCCACTGAGTTGGGAGACGGGGCTAAAGATGAAGAAGGTAAGGTGGAGTTATTAGGTGGAGAATGAGCTAAATGAGTAGCTATACTAATAGGCATACCCACAAGAAGTTGACCATCGGGTGTACGGTCAGGGGCATGAGACAAATAGTACTGGACAACGCTAGGATTAGCGTCCAAAAATTTCACAAATTCCTTATCTCCTACAGGGATTTTGGGAACCTCACTGGTGTCCATAGGATTCCCCATAGGATGTGAAGGGGGTGATTCAGGCAAAGGCACAGAGCAGGCATGTGAAACCATGGCTGCAACTTGTTTCTGAGTGATAACAACCATGGACAAGAGTACACAGCAGGGATCCAATCTATCAGGAACAAAGACAACAACAAAATGTTGGAATTGGTAGGTTGCTGGTGTATTGGGAACTGTGAAAAATAGTAACTGATATCGGTCTGATAACCGATGTCGGTCAGACTTTAGCCGCCATCGGTCAGTTAACCGATGTCGGTAGAATAGGACCGGTGTAAGAAGCTGTAAGAAGTTGCTGATTTGGGGTTAACAATGCTTAGTATGCCTACCAAACTATTCTGAAGTGATCACTAAAACAGTGTATGACAGAGAAACAGAACTAAAAACAAGCAAGATGCACAAGCAAATCAAGAGACTAACCCTAGGATTAGTTTTAATTATTGTGGGCTTATGCCTTAGACGCAAGATGATGTCAATCCTAAACAAAAGACTTAGGGGAAATGTCAAGTTTGTTTTGGATTATAAGGTTACCTCAATCGGGCGGAGGAATACCGCGGGAAAAGGGGGATTTTTGAGCTGTTGTGTTGATTATGATGTGATTTGGTATGTGTTGTGCAGTGAAAGTAAGATTAATTTCTTGTCAATACCGTGGATATCACCCCCACGTGTATGACCTGTTACTTAATCTATGTTCACTAGAATTGAAAACATCAAGCAAGAATGTGATGCACGTGTTTTAAACCCAAATCGAAAATGATATTCGATGAAGCAAAGGAGATGACTTTCACTAATGCAAAGATGTGAAAGCAAGAAAAATTCTTTTACCAAAATGACAAAATATTTTGTGAATACTTAGCAGAAACAAACAACAAGTATGCTCCCTATATGAAAGCAAGAAAGAAAGAAAGAAACCCGAAATGGGTCCCACCGGGCGTGCCAAAATGTTTCGCACAGAATGTTTCAGTTCCTAGAATAGAGGTGCTTCTATCCTTTCATTCTCTTGAGAAACAGATAAGGGTTAGGGCTAGGAGGAATACCTGTTGAATGTTGAGAGGGTGTGCGCATACCGTAGAGAGATATCAGATCGATTGCGAAGAACTCCTTTTTGTCTGGGAAGGACTACCTGCAAGTAAGAATACAAGACCACCAGATTCTAGTTAGACAATAAATGAGGGAACTGCCTTGGGCCCAGGAAATATTAGACTTCCTTTCGAAGGTGGTCAGTTCCCCTTTTAATATGAATTAACACAAATGATAATAAAGAAGCTATTGCAAAATCATGATTTAGGTACCTCGTTACCAAGCAATAGAGACTAAACTACCGATAATAAAATGTCACGTTGTTTGTTTGGTCAATGGTCGTTGATACATTCAGATCGAGTTACAGGGATAAACCAGACTAGATTTGAGGTTGTTAGGAGACAAATAGGTGAGAGGAAGGTTTTGGGTATAAGTCACATTGACCGATGCCGATCACTGGATAACCGACTGCGGTTAGAGAACCGCTGCCGGTAGGGTATAACCGACACCGATAGGGTTAGTAATATAGGCACTTCTGGATAGAGGTTGGTTGCAGGGTGATTGTGGGGTTATTAAGACTAGTGGATGGCTGAGGGGAATAGTGAGATGATGGGGAAGACTCAGAGTGTGATAAAACTGTCTTCTGGGCAATATAAGGATGTATGGATGAAGGTTAAGTGCAGGGTGCTGGCAGGTGGTAGATCTAGGAGTGAGTTTATAATTACTATCAATCAAAAGGCTCAAGAAATGGTGCTTAGAAACATACCAGACACTACTTACTCGTCCTTGATGAAGATTCAGGTCCAAGGAATGTGGTAGTGACAGTAAGGCTCAGTTGGGATGATCTGGTATTGGAAAACGAGCTGATGAAGCTATCCTCAGTCTTTTCCAATGCTTGAACGGGGTGACAGCAATCCAGTGGCTCGGTTGCAGTCTTCGGATCGACGCTCTTTTCTTTTCTTCACTTGTCTCCGCTCTTCCAAGTTAATTTCGGATCGTTTTTCCAAATGAATTCCAGATCCTTTGTTTTTGGTTGGGGGAGGTCATTTACAGGGAACCGATGGCGGTTACGTAACCGACGGCGGTCGAGTAGGAACCGATGTCAGTTAAGTCAAAGTGGGCTATTTTTAGTAAAATAGCCAACTTTCCCTCCTTTTCTCCTGAGGAATTAGTTGTGGGCTTGGTCAAGTCATTATTAGGTTGATTTTGGTGCTGGTGAGGAATAATTAGTCATGGGTGTAGATGTAGACCAAGTTATAGGTCTTAATTAGGTTAGTTTAGGATTAGGGATAGGTCATGATGAGGTGGTGAAATGAGGTGGCAGGTTTGGGAGATGTGGATTTATTAATTATAAGGTAATTAATAAATAATTGTGTAGGGTTTAGGTGGTGAGGTTAGGTTGTGAAATGAGATGTGGGGTACAGTGTTTCGTAAGACATAAATTTGGTGTCTACAGAGGGTCCATTCTATTCCTATCTTGCCTATCCCCTTGATTCGTCAGGCCATTATGGGGATCCTTGCCTCGAGATTGATCGGGGACAAGGGAGGAGACACTTTACTATATTTCTGGTCCCCCATTATTGCACAGATTGAGGGACATGGCCGGATTTATGCCTGGGGAGCTGACATTCTTGGGACCACCTATCATGATTTGTACCAGGTGGTTCACTTACAGGGGCAGTCATTGAGCCATCCGACCCTAGTTATGAGCTGGTTCTATGAGTGTTTCATTCCTTATGGGAGAGGTGTAGAGGTGGTGGATCCTAGAGCCGTGAGGGCAGCTAGATGGATAGATATGTCAGTCCTCAGAGCACCCCACCAGCCAGTCGCCTCCTTGACCACTGATGATACGGAGGCCACACCCTATCAGGCCATGGTAGGGTTATGGGGCGAGGAGGTTCTCACTTTGATCTCTTGCTCCACCACATGGAAGCTTATGGATAGGACAGGGAAGGTGGAGACACACCCTTTTGGTAAAGTGCCTCAACAGTTTGGCCTTATGTCAATATGCTCCCCCAGTGGTGCCAGTATTTAGATCAGTTCGGGAGGCTAGGGGAGGTCCTAGAGCCTTGGGTTGGACCGTTGTTACTCCTGGTGTCCCCATTATATCTAGGAGGGTAGTACGTGCTAGAGGGAGAGCCGGTGCTCCTTAGGCACCCTTACTTCAGATTGCCACTGGTCCCACTCACAGTAGTCACGACCCCATTGGCATAGATTCTGAGTCCGAGGAGTCCAGAGGGGGAGAGACAGAGGAGGAGACCAAGGCTAAGGTTAGTGAGTCGGGTGGAGAGGAGGACAACGATACTGAGTGGCATGACACTCAGGATATATTACAGGAAGAGAGGGTGGAGTAGATTGCGGAGAGGGTGACTCTAGTTTTAGAGGATCCACTTTCTCAAGGCTTGGGTGGAGAGGATGAGTCCATAGTAGGATGTTATGTGGCCCTAGGCATAGGAGGAGGACATCAGTCAGCGGCAACATCTGTGGCAAGTGCTGACCCTAGAGATCCATCTTGGAGGCCCGGAGATCTGAGTGAGTTATCATCCTTCTCTTTAACATTTGTTTAGGATTGCCTTAGTTGATATCTCTCCTTTTGTTTACATTTGTTTCTATCTTTTGAGTATTTCTAATTCATTTTTCTCCTTTGCTTGCAGAGACTGTTGATGAGTGGCGAGACCTGATTCGCCGGGTATGCACTGATACCCTGATGATCCCCAGGGAGAAGACCTGTATGGAGCTATCCGTGGATGCAGGGGAGCCTTCAGTAGCCGGTAGGCATACTGATGTTTTTACCCCTATCTGACATGTGGCCAGGATGGTGACTACCCTCCGTACCAAATTGGCAGGATACAGGACAACAGAGCGCCTGATGAGGAGTCACTCTGATGGCAAGGTCGCGGCTACTCCTTGGGACCATGAGCCCTCCGTGTGATTAGAGCACTAGCGTAGCCGGAGTCCTAGACATGGACATGCACCTTCAGAGGGATCTCATAGGGGTTGAGAGGCCGCTTGGCTCTCGTAGATTTTTTATATGATGTATTTGTATTTCTTGGGCTCTTTGAGTGTTTTGACCATGCCTAGTGCATGATGGCATTTGTACAGGAAACTTGATTATATATATATATATATATATTATTTTTGGATCAGACTCTTGGTATTTATGATTTTGTGATTTGTTTCCGCATGTAAACTATAATGTTGTTTTTATATGCTTTTCAGAATGTATGCAATGGAGAACAAATGATACAAATGCTTTCTTTCTTTTTGTATTTCGTGATGCTGATATATGATAATGTAGACACAATGTGATTTTGAAATTTAGTTTCTATAAGTAATTTTTTTTTTGGTACTTCATATTTGTTTTGACAAAATGAGATGATAAATCAGTATGATGGGCAGATGAACTTTCCCCGCTCCTAACTCCACGCAACTAGTAAGATGGGAGGGCTCATCACCGAGAGCTAGAAAGGGCACAAGCTATGAAATTTGTTGAATGGTAGTGATGAGAGATAGAAAAATATTTGGTGGAACCAAATTAGGATGCTACAAACCTACTCTAATCGAGTGACTCCATAGTTTAGAATGCTACTTGCTTTGCGGTTTATCTAGACTTAGATCCGTAGATGGCCACATGGTAGACAAAATCTGGTTTTTCGAGGTTTTGAGCTCTCTTGGAATTTTAGACATCTGATTCATTTTATTTTGACTTAAGATTGCAAAGGTTTACTTGAACTGTTTGCTTATGACCTTCACCGTTTATTGTCAAGAGGACCCCCCACACCTTGCCCCATGCTACTAGTAAGAAGCATGGGCTTATCACCATGGACAAGGTATAGGTGAGTAAGGGCATTCCCATCCTTTCCCAACCCTACGTCACTAGTAAGAGATGCAAGCTCATCACTGAAGGTTGGTAGGGCAAGGAAATGTGTAAAAATAAAATTTTCTGTTTGATCTATATTTGACTTGTTTATTTGAGCAATAATGTCAGTATGTTCTTACTTCTAAAGAGATATACGTATGGGATAGATGTGACACTATGAAGCTTCTAGAACATACCATAGGCAAGACACCTATCCTAGGAAGAAACCAAAAGTGAGAACAAGCATGCAGACCTTGGTATGGTTACCGTTAAGAATTTGTCATATCTAGCTTTATTTGATGAAATTATTTTGAAATGGTTGAGGATGTTATGAAAATGAAGAAGTATGATTGGAAGGATTATGCTAATACCATCAGAAGTTTGTAATGCATTTCTTTGAGAATAAGTTCCTTGATCACAAAATTGTACGAGACGAGTGGACAAAATGAACCTAATTACATGAAGATGCAATGTAGATATAATTATACAATAAGTGCTGGTTGCTTATGCGTAGAATCGTTTAAGGTGTAGGGAATTGACAGTTTCACCAAATTCCTCACCTTCTAGTGTACATAAGAGATATGCACCATTTCCATAGTCTTTCGTGACTCGATATGGGCCCAACCATTTGGGCTGGAATTTACTTCCTTCACCGGTCTTTTTATCGATCCAGCTGTCTAGTCTTAGAACCAGATCTCCTTCATATATATCTCATTCATAGACCTTTTTGTTATAATGCCGACACATCTGGTCAACATAGATTCTATGCCACTATTCAACATCTAACCTGGCCTCATCTAGGCTTTCTAGTTGGGAGATACGTGCTTCTCTATAATCTTCTTCGTCCAGAATCCCTTGTAATGAGATGCAGAGACTGGGTATTTCAACCTCAAGTGGGAGAACTACTTTTGCTCTGAATACCAATGAGAAAGGAGTTACTCCTGTGGGTGTTCTTATTGAGGTTCGGTGAGCCCACAAAGCCGTGTATAACTTTAAATGCCAATCTCATTTATTTTATTTCACCATTTTAAAGAGAATAGCTTTTAATGTCTTGTTTGTTGCTTCAGCCTGTCCATTGGCTTGAGGGTAATACGGGGAGGCTGTATTATGGTTTATTTTAAATTTACTGCATAGCTCACATATCTCATCATTCTTAAAAGAAGTGCCATTATCTGAGATAATGAGACCGAATGGCATAACAACATAGCAATAGGTTCCCCAAGGTGTTATAAACGTGGTTTTGGCTTGGTCTTGTTTGGATATTCTGATTTGATTTATCCTGAGAATCCATCCATGAGAGACAAAATCTCAAACCCAACTATTGCGTCAATGATGACATCAATGGATGGTAACAGGAAGTCATCCTTGGGACACACCTTGTTAATGTCTCGGAAGTCTATGCAGATGCATATCTTCCCATTCTTTTTGAGAATGGGAACAATATTAGATACCCACTGAGAGTAATCAACCAATTTGATGAATCCTACTTAGAGGAGTTTCATTACCTCTTCCTTCACCATGATAGCTACCTTGGGTTTCATTGGTCTCAATTTTTGTTTAATTGGCTTTGCATCTGATTTGGTGACGAGGTTATGTACCGTGATGTGTGGTGCAACCCCTTTCATTTATTTATAATTAAATGCAAAATCCTTCTGATGTTATTTGAGGATTCGAGTGTGCATTTCTATTTCTTCTGGAGTTAACGAAGATCCTAGTTTCAAGATCTTTTGTTCTTCCTCTATTCCAATGTTAATATCAATTGTTTCTTCAATTAAAGAAGTGTTACCTTCTTCAAAATCAGGCAGAGCTGGAGGTAGTTCTAGATCTTCTCCATGCTCTACGGTGTATGTATCGAATTCCTTTTGTGGGGGAAGCTCTATCATGGGATTTTCAAAGTAAGAAGATGAATGTGGGATTAAGGACAAATCTACCACGTGATGGGTGAGATGTAATGTTGCATAGGCATTTAAGTAATCAAGAGTGGCTCTATCACTATCAACGTGATCTAAGATAGTAGATTTATTCTCAGCTATGTTTGTTAAAAGAGGGTTTGACATTTTCTTCACTAATGGTTCAGTACGAAGGGATACCATGAAACGGGTATCCTCCAACTCACTGTTTGGAGTGAAGCGCGACACTGAGGTTGCTATCGAATCTGCAAGAAGATTTTGTTCTCGCGGGATTACTTCAATGGATATGAAGTCAAATTCTTTGCTCAAATTTAATACTGCTGTTTTTTAGAGCTGTAAGTGTTCAGCTCTGGTCTCATACACCTCAGAGACTTGGTTTGCTACTAATTGTGAGTCTCCTAATACTCTGATGTTATCAATCCCAAACCTCTTAGCTATGATGAGACCAAGGAGGAGGGCTTCATACTCAGTGCCATTGTTTGTACATTCAAAGTTTAATTTAAAGGTGAATGTTAAGATATTTCCTTCGGGCAAAGTAAAGATCACACCTACCCCAGCCCCATAATGACATCTAGCTCCATTGAAATGGAGAGTCCAATATTTAGTTGGGAAGATGGACGTTGGGACATTTGCTACGTCAACTTCTTCAGTTTCAGTTACTTCTACCATGCAGAGATCCTCTGCTGGAAGAGAACCAACACCTAGGGTATATCCCATGCCTACAGAATCAAATGGTAGGAAAATTGGTAGATCATGTTCTAGCAATTCGACAATCTTTGCAGTAGTTCCTAATGATACTGTTTCAACAACGTTAGCCTCATCCTTGAGGGCTGGGATATTCTTGATTAGGTTTGTAACATATAGTTCTTTTGTAGGTACCAACTTTTCTTCTAGTTTCACATCGGTTGGTTTATTAAGTTGGTTTGTTGGGAGTTCAAAGTCAGAGTGAATGCCTTGCCTTTTCTTCAGGTCTACTAGGTGTATATCGAATGGTTTTAGATTGCCTTTGCTACGAATACCTTTCCTAAGTGCAAGAATCTTACTTCTTGAAATAACGTAGAAGGGATTGCCTTCATACGGTGTATCCACAGTCGGCCGAGGATCATATTATAGTTGGTTTCCCGATCTATAATATAAAACTCAGTTAGGATTGTTTTGGGTCCTAAGGTGACTAGTAGTATTATAGTTCCAATCGAAGTGGCCTTGAGGCTATCATAGCCTCTTAGCGTATTCCGAGTCATGGAACAATTTGTTTCTCCATACCCTAGCTTTTGAAGGAAAGAGAAGGGAACTATGTTAACTGCTGCCCCATCGTCAACCATTGCATGTTTAACGTAATTGTTATAAACCCATACTTGCAAATGTAAGGCTGGATCACCTCTGCGTGCAATCTCAGCGTCTGTTGGCATTTTGTTTATTTCGAATATAAATTCGGTATCCCTATCCGGCTGCCCCGGAGGGTGGATATCAAAGTCTATATGGTTTACCTGTGTTTCGGGAGGTGGAGTGATGTTAATTAAATGACCTAAACCTAATGCCTCTAAAAGAGAAGCCCTGTGGGCAGGAGAGTTCTTCAGTAAGTCCAAAAAGGAGATGTGAGAGAAGGTTTTTGTTAGGTCATTAATTAAATCATAGGCACTTATGGGTTTTTCTAATATTTGTTGGATATTATCTGTCTCTAGCGGGTAACTTGGACTTGGCTGAGAGGAATACTCTCGTACCCTTGTCACAGCTTCCACAGGTAGTTTGGTGTCTAACTCCACTAAACTGACTATCTTGGGTCGTGGCTGACTTCGTAATTGTGGTGCAACTGGTGGATTTAGTGAATTTGAGGATTCATGATCATTGTTTCTTATCATTACGCCCTTGTTCATTCCATTTGGATTTAACTTGTTGTCATTGTGATTTGGGAGTGGATCGTTGAAGATCTTGAGGGGTGCATTTTGAGGGGAGACTGCTCCCGTGAAGGTATTTGGCACAGGTGTTGCAGAATCTACCAAGAACATATCTATGAAAAGTTGTCTTTGTTCCTCTAGAAAAAATTGCATGAATTTATTGTAATCGCAGTAAGTCCTAGTGTCGTGGCCTCAAATTTTGTGGAAACCACAATACGAGTTGGGATTGTAATTCCTAGGTTGCTGGTTTGGCACATATTGTGGTCCAAAACTCTGATTAAACCGTTGACTATTAGGATTAAAGTTTTGCACTTGTTGTTTTTGGTTTTGGTTTTGGTTTTGATATCCAGTTGAGTTTTGGCTTGGACCCTGTGTCTAGATGTGCCATTGTTGTTGTTGTTGTCATGGATGATTAAAATCCACTGTATTGATTGTTGGGGTAAAATTGTTGTTTCATTGATTGTTAATCAGTGGTGGAGTATTTACAACATTTGCCTTTTTAGCTTGGTCAGTTACTCCATCTGTTGTTGCACTGTGATTTTTGTTAAGGATTTTAGGTCCTTGATTGACGTTTGTGGCAGTAGGATAAGTCGTAGTATTCTGGTTGGGGGTGATTAACCTCCCATTTGTTCCATAAATCTTGCGACCACTATCTATTGTCACTTGATCTATTCGGAGAGTGCTCTCAAGTACTTCATCGTAAGTCCTTAGTGGGAAATTTTGGACTTCTTCCTTTACCTCTATATTGAGAGAATGAAGGAATAAATCACATAGTTCCATTTGGTCCATGTTTGGAGCACTGACCGAAGAATAAAGGACTGTACGCCATTGTTGGATGAAGTGAGAAACAGATTCATTGTGTTCTTGTTTAATGTGCAAGAATTCCCTGATTCCTGTTCTCAACATTTTGTTCATGTCAAACACCTTAATGAACTCTAAAATGAGTTGTTTAAATGAATGGATGGAAGCTTCAGGTATTCTATAATACCAATCGAGGGTGATGCCCTCTAAGGTTTTGGGGAATATTTTGGTAAAAACCCCATCCCAAGGGAGTAGCTCTCGAATGGTTGTGGCATAGGCCTTGATATGTGCATTCGGGTCTCCCTCCCTTTGTATTTGGGTAAATCAGGAAACAGTTTTGGAAGCATGACGATTCATATGGTGAAGTCTAAGGGCTCTTTCAAATATTTTGAATAAGTCCCTATCACATAGGTTTCGACCATTGATGGTGCCTACTGAGGGGGTGGAGGTGGAATGGGTTGTTGATATGGCGTAGCATATGCATTTACAAGGGTATAAGGAAATCCCTATGGTTGAGAAAACATGCCGGGAGAGGAGAACATATATTTGTGGTGATTTGGAATACATGTTTAAGTATGAAGGAGTATTGCCTAGGAATGGATTATTTTTACTAGACCAGGAGGTATCATATTCTCCACCGGAACGGTGTTAGAAACGGTGGTTCTAGTTGGCATTTGTTATGAATACTGAGGAGGCATGCCCAACGTGCCTATTCCTGTGAGGAGGTCTACTTGGCTAGGATGATGTGGAGGATTGGAATTTCCTGCCTGCATGAATTGAAAATTTTGACTTGCTTGAGCAAGTTCTAATCCTCTAACTTTTTCTACTAAAGTTGAAATGAATTCATTTGGTGAAGTCACAGTATTTTTCCTTAGTGGCATTTGTTGTATATTCTGAGGTTGTATAGGCATGTGGTACCCTGCTATGAACTAATCGTTTCCCTGCCAAGTTTCACCAAGGGCATTTCCTATAGGTAGTGGCATGGAGGTTTTTTCTTGAAAAGAGACCTCGGGTTGTGTTTGTAAACTTCCTATAGGTGGGTACATACTCTATGAGTGTTGTTCATTCCTGGCATAATGTGCTAAATGTTCATCATCTTTGAACATGTATGGATCTGATTGTCTATTGATTTGTGGTCTGAGCAACACATGAGGGGATGAACCAGATTCTCTAGTGAGCGTCATGTTGTTCGAGCCTGAAGGCTCTGGTTGTGGCGTTTGAGTGAGCTGATCCAACTCCCCTATTTGGAAAGAAAAACTATATCTAGTCCTTTGAGGTGGAGTTTGTGTTGAAAACCAGTTAGTTGAATAGTTGTCACCCCATTCTGAGAGTGAGGGTGATGGCTGTCTATTCAGTTGATCGTAGTATGCTTCAAGACCTAGGAGAGGTCTGCCATATGCATCGAATCCCATCATATTCAGGGGGTATATGAATACCCGAAGAATAATGGGAAAGACCGAAGATGGATGAAAGAAGATGAAACACTAAAAGGGAAAAGGCGAGAGTGAAGCAACTGTTCCTTTCATGCCAGGTTCACCAATTTTGTTGGTGAAGCTGTTGCGAAGGATAATGAGGTGGAAAAGATGAAAATGTTGTTTGTTTCACATTGGGTTTACCAATTTTGTATGATGGAAAAGTGACAAGCAAGCATGGGAATCTACAAGTAACTCTTCCTCGCACCCGACCTCCCGAGGTCGTGCCGAGACAGCCAGTGGGGATGGAATGTACGTGGGGTGCAAACTAACTAGTTAGACAATCTTATATCTTTGACACGCACTAATGGAATTTGTGAATCTAAGGAAAAGAAGGCCCTTCTAACCTGAACTGGTGTGATAGATTAGTTGGTGAGGATGACTGCTCGAAGGATCCAATCAATATCAAGCTCTGGCATGATCTGATCTATAGGTTGTGGGATACAGGGAAAATGACCTAGAATTGTTTCGTGTATATCTCCAGATAGGGTCATAGGATGGATTGTGGGTATAGTGATTTCTATGGTTGATTCTCTGGTCTAGCCCAAAAATCCTTAGCCTGATTTACTGCTATGTTTAACAAGGATAACTATGTGATAATGGTTGGTGGAAGTGGAGTGGTTCTAAATACTAATGTGTGTAAGCCAGTGTCAATGTCAGATTGACCTGTGGACTCGTTGGGTTGTGGGATTTGTGGATCACAACCATAGATTTGTGGTTGTTGTGGACCTGCTATGGTCATACGAGGAATCAATCTCTAATCCCTAGTATCTAGTAGTCATATGCCTTTTCAGCCTCTATATTTAGAACTACAAGTTGTGCAATCTTCTCAGAGTACCTTACAGGCGTTCTGGCAACTTGAATTCTTAAGCTAGTGTCTATGTTAGTGAGAATGTCTCCTGTGTCTGGCTGTGGGACCAAAGGATCACAACTGAATTTTTTCTCTCTTTCAAGCCCTTCTACAGTCATGTGGATATTTATCTAGGGTAATCTGTAGTTTGGCTGGTTTGACCAAAACATATGTGCTTTGTCGTCTTCGATGTTTAGTCCTCTTAACTGTGAACTGATTTGTTGTAAGTCTATTATTGTTTGGAAGACTTGGATTCTAAGATTCTGATCTACGTCAATTATTGTTGTAACAAGATTAGGTTGAGGCACGATAGGCTCGAATACGTATTCTCTGGGCTCCCCAGGTCCCGTGATTGTCATGCAAAAGGAAATGATATAATTATAACTGAAACAAAGTAAAACTAAATATGTAAAGTACATCTACAACATATATAACTTATCTATTGTTTTGACAAACTATTTGAATGAAATTGAAAGAGTAAATATTTAAAATATCTAGAAATTGACAACTAAACTAATAACAAAATCAAAACAAACAAAGCAGTTGAGTATAGCTACTTACATGTGTAGTTGTAAATGTATTCTAAATAACCAGATAACTGATCTAATCTATTTGAAAGACTTTCGATCCTACCTCAGAAGTGAGGAGTGAATCATAGTTTCTCAGAAACTATCAATCCCCACAGCTTCCCCAGTAATATCGAAAGTGAGATTAACTGAAATGAAATGATTTGCTATTTTATTTGATATGTTTTAACTAGAACTTTGAAAGCTTGAACCTGGATTTTGTAGAATAGTGGTGAATCCGATGGTGTGTGGCTTTGTCCGCTCAGTGTGATCTCCTCGTTCCTTTGTGCTCACATGGATCCAGAAAATCATGTGATGTTAGCATCAACAGAAGTTGATATTGAAATAATGGTAGCTTAGGATGCAGACTGAATACAATGCGAGTAGGAGAGGGATAGCGCAAGAGAACAGAGCTTGGCTTATGTAATTCCTAGCGGGATTTATTACGAGTCATACAACATAAAATGTCCAGAACCTGAAACTATCCTTTTTGATGAACAAAACCTGCAACTTTAATGGCTTCCTACTGAAAATTAAACTATCCTACTCCAATTGATTGCATGAAACAGTAACAACACTAGCACAAGAAGATTATGTGGCTTCCTAACAGCAAAACAACACTAATTATGCATGCAACAAATAAAACTATGAATCCTAAGCAAAATTGAAAGACTAAGCTATTGAAATGAGAAATTGAGAGGAAAATTTGAGGGGCCATTTGCTTGAGCACAAGCCAGCTATTTATAGAATTCCCATTTACCCAAAGGTGAAAACCAAATTGAACTCTTTAACCATAAACAATGTAAAAACACTATTCCAGGGAACCAGAATCATAAATACAAGCAAAGGCGGTGAAAAAAAGCTGGTAAACATTGAATTTTTACGTGAGTCGCGATAAAAGAAATGTTCTAGAAAAAATGCGTGCAAGGACCGCCACCCTGAGCAGGGTGGCGGTTTCAGGACCACCACCTTGAAGACCAGACCGCCACCCAGGCAGGGTGGCAGTTTCATCACTGAAGACTAAAAAGAAAAGGAAAAGAGGGGGAAGGAAAAAGCAAAGCACGAAGGGGCTAAGTGGGGCATGTGGGATGTTAACGCATACTTGGAGAGCTTTTCTGGATCCCGAACACCTTGTGAGGAGCATTGGTTCCCAATCAATATTCTGATCCACAAAATCACCTTGATTTTGTAAGAACCTTTGCACTTGAGCATCATCATTAAATAATTACCAATGCTTGATGTTGTTAGGGACAGATGGCCTAGTTAACACTTTAATATTATACTCACAATATGGTGAGATGGTGCAATTTCCAAGTCTTCACCCCCAACACTGCCAACTTGTTAGCAGTAGTATTCAAACTTCTGTCATGATGCAAAATGTTGAAGGAATCAAACATCTCAATTAGATCCCAAACTGCATGTTTTGTACTATTTTCATTTGCTAATTTTTTTGTAGGATACAATTTTCTTATTTATTTGACAACTAGCTCTGAGTCTCATTTTTCAATGATGTCCTTGAACACCATACTTCCATGCAATTATCAGACCCAAGAACAAGGGCTTCATACTCAACAATGTTGTTAGTACATTCAAAATTAAGCTTGAAGGAAAAAAACAAACTCTTCCAAACTAGGAGAATAATCAGAATTATACTAGCACCATTTCCAAATTTGGAGCAAGCTCTATCAAATAGAAAGGTCCAAGGAGAACCTACCTATTCAAGGCACTTTGACTGATCCATCTTGTGGCTCCTTACCTAATCATCAAACCCAATAAAATTATCAACATCAATATTAGCAAATAATACTTCATAAGAAGCATTGTTTGGATCATCAATTAAATTTAACATCTTCTTCTCTCCATAGAGCTCTACTAAGTTTACCTTCAATGGGGATAATGGCATAAGACATTTTCCATTTGGACACTCCCACCAACACTTGCAACCCACTTTCCTTTACAATAACATACCCCCATTTGAGCAGGGGCAATCAACAATCACAACATCCAATTTTAAATTCCTCCCAAGATAAGAATGAAAAATTGCACCACCAAACCCTTCACACAACAAACTACTGGCACTTCTCTTTATTCCATGGAATTTACACTTTCCATAGGCTACTGTCACTTTGATATCCAACTCATTCATGACTTCTAGAGGCATGACATTTCATGATGCACCAGAATCAAACATACAATTGTGAAGTAGTCTATCCTTTATGATCAAGGTTGTAAAGAATGGATCAAAAATTCAATTGGGAATCAACCAAGGATGTCCCCAAGTATACCTTAGGTGTTTCTCCAAGATCCTATAATGTTGGTGGTGTTTCAAAGTTTGTAATGATTTGAGGAAGAATTTTCAAAAACATGTTTACATTTCTGCTTGGAGTACTCTTTTCTTCTTTCAAACCTAGGTACACAAATGCTCTCTTCTTGTGCTTAGGAATCCTAAGAAACTCAATGATTGGAACACTCACTTTGATTTTTCTCAATACTTGGGATATGTCATATGGAACACTCTTTGGCAAGGCAACATTGGAATGGGAGACAAGCAAATTGATTAGATGGCAAGGGGATTCTTGGAAGTTTGGTCATGAAGAGGACTATAATTTTTGCTTGGGACAATAAAGCTTTTGGCAAGGTGTTTCCCTTCTAGGAAATTCTTTGGGAATACTTGTAAGAAAGGGTGTTTTAGGTTTATATTGAGGCCACAACTCCCTTAACAACCTTGATCCTAGTGTTATACTCTTTCTCTTGAGCCACAACAACATTCATTAACAATTGTCTATCTTCCTCCATTAAGGGATACCATCCATCATACTTCTTAATCATAAAAGCTCTTAAGTATTCAAAGTAATTGTTAGGAATATCAAAATATTTCACTACATCAACTTCAATAGTATGAGGAGGAAAGAAAGACTTGTACCTATTTGATGCAATCCCAAAAAGTTGTAGCTGTCCTATGTACTCATTACCTCTGTTGATGTTGCTCCTTCTTGTGACCTTTGAAGAACAACCCACCATGCATATATCATCATCAATTCCATCTATCATTATTAGCTTCACCATTTTTTCTGGTCCACTTCACATGTAGGATGGGGTAGAAAACACCTATCACACCAATCAATATCAGCAACTTCCTGAACAACAACAACCCTAGCAGTTAGGGGATTAGGTAACACTCTTCGTTCACAGTGCTTGAGGATGTCTATTTACAGACCCCATGGGTGCATTCCCCTCTATCATCAGATCTCTGATCACCCCTAGGATGATTGGAAAATTTGTCACGGTTTTGTGCTTCTTGCTGACCTTGTGAAGTCTGCCCAATTCCCCTCTCATCTCTTCCCAACTTGTAGGAAATCTCTTTGACATAGCCCCTGCCAAAGTTTTCACCACTTCCTCCAAGTCTACACTCTTGCTTTCTTGAGGTTTTTTCAGGGTTAATTTTTCTTTACAACATATCTCTTGAGAGGTTTCCTAATGGCCTTAAATGTTATTTTCAATTTGCTAGTGCCATTGTAAAGACCTACCTTAAATTGGTAGAGTTCTTGTCTCTTAGGTAATAGGCTACTTTCTCTTGTCAAATGCATCTACATATTTGATTAAACATAGACTCATCACAAGGCCTTAAAGTAACAGGTAGCCTCCTCAATGTCTTGTTAAATATTGTATTAAATTCATGCACTGATTCATTGGGGTTCTTCTTAATATTCTTCAAACTTCAGACAAGAGAAATATAGGATTAGTCTTGTCACCATATTGCAAACCTAAATTCATTCTTTATTTTAGTCCAAGAATCAATAGAATTATTAGGTAGAGCCTTGTACTGATCCCTTGCATCCTCTTCTACTATATGAAATGAACAATTTAATGTACACATCTTCATGCTCAATCTCAAAGGCCTCCATCATGTTAACAAAGACGTTTTTAGGTGCTGATCACCAGTTATGGCATTGCATTCCTACGTTTGAATTTTGGAAATCTATTTCTGACATCTTGAGGGACAGCATTTGGGTAACCATTCATTCCTATAAAGTCTATACGACCAAAGGTGTAAGACAAAAAATGGAGTTATAGGGGGACGTTGAGCCATATTGATTTTGAGGTGGTGATCTTGGAGGAGAAACATAATTGATGAGGATGTGAGAGGTGTTTGGGGCACAATAATGTGATTCAAAAAATTGGTACTCTCTAGGTGCTGATTTTCTTGGAAAGTTTTTATTTGAATTTAAAGTAAACAGGTGCAGATTTGAGAAAAGAAACTTACCAGGTACATCAAAAGGACCTTCACTGGTTTGAAGTAAACAAATTTGTGAAAAGATTGCTTGAATCATAATCATTGGAAGATGAGTGATAATCCTCTACTAAATGCTAATCTCTCTCACCAGTGGATATACCTTTGCTTGATGTCTAACCTTCAACAAACTTCCAAAATTTTATTTCCTCTAAAATTGTCTTTCCCAATTCTTGAAATAACTTTCTACTTGGGTCCATCCTGAAGAGAGATATTCTTCCTTCCAATTTTTGCAGAGATTAGCAACACCAAAAAAAACAAATGATAGAAAGCTAAGACATTGGTATTTATCAAGATCAAAAATATCATAGAGTCACCACTAAGGAATTTCACCCTAGTTGTGCAAATGCACTAAAATACTCTGTCAAATACCTATCAACACTGAAAATCTTGCCAAACTTTATAGATCAGATCTTCCTTTTCTTGAATCTATCAACCATAAATGCAAATGAAGTGCAACTGCTGTTGGAAACTGATAAAATTGTAGATAGAGTTTGAAACCTTTGCATACACCTTGCAAATTTGAGTATAGAATGATGCTTTAACAATATATTTGCATATAGAACTTGTAAGAGACATTACCAGGGTTTGATATGCATTCATATATCTCAAATATGTATGAATATGGATCAGATTGAACCAAGAATCTCCCCAGAAATGGCGCCACTAGTGTTGGTACCTACATTTTTTCTCCTTTTCAGTCTGAGCAGCATCACATATATGGTATGAAGCTTGAATATAGATAGATCATGATGTATGTCATTTTGTAGTTGGGGATGCGATCTAACTGGCACTCAAATTTGTGGAGAAATGGATAGCACTCAAATAGGACTTGATCTTGTCCTAACTATTTTAGGTTGTGCCTCTCAACCAAGTTAAGAGAGCCTATTTTTTAACCCTCAAATGGTGAAGGAGATGAAGATATCCCTCAATTTGTGCAAATAGTATGAAGGGGCCTTGGGAAAATATGATCAACACTCCAAATATGAATTTCACAAGTTGTCACTTCTAGATCATGGAGATACTTTCAATGCAAGCCAAGGGTTACTGAAGACATTATGGAATCCTGATCTATCCTACATACTTTAGCAAATGGATTTTGATCTTATGTGGGTATACAGGTCAAAATAGGGGTAAAACAGGGTGGGATAAGTTGTTTAGAATGATTTTTGGTGGGATATTGACAAGAAAAACTTGACTATGCCAGATCTTTGACAACATCTACAACATTTGAATAGCTATCAGATAAAATGCTTCAAAAAAGTCAGCATGTTCTTTCAACCAGAAGAGATAAACGAATGGAAGCCCAGGTTTGCACTCTTAACATAATATTTGAGACCTCAACAACACAAAATCTTGAGTTAAAGGACTCAATTAAACATCAAAACCTCTGATCAAATCATGCTTAAGGTACCTCCAAAGGCTTACAAGAATTGTTTGTCAACAAATGAAGGTGAAGTGATTTTAAATGGCTTATTTTCAATGCCAGATGAAAGGTCTTCTAACAAATGAAATTTCAAATGTGACTAAACTATCAATAAGGATGATATCTGTGTGATTCCTAAAGATTTCAAATCAAGATTGTAACAAGAACAAGGAAAAATGTTTGCAGACATTTAAACATGATAACATACATCATATTACCCAAAACAACATATATTAATTAAAAATCTTGTTAGATTCATCAACAAGGGAGAGTTTCAAGAACAATCTTAGAGCTATGTGATGGCTATACACTTGTAACCAACTCAACATGAATGAAGATCTAACACAGAAGACATTAACCAGGTTTTTAGGAGGGTTTCTCAGAAGATGAGCTTCTCTCAAAATTTTCTCATGATTTTCAATTTCCCAGGCTTTTGCATGTCTCAAAACATGTATTATATATCTCTCTATTACATTTGATCCTTCTTTCCTAAGAAAAGAATATCCCATTGCATCTTAGTTTGTTACAAATTCACTCATCACTTTCTGAAAGTGACACTTAACTAATTTTGTGAGGAGGAGATACTAGGCATTCAAAAAAGTCAAATTATTACAAATCATTAATCATTCCCTTATCATGGGGACCATGTATTATTCATTTGGACACCCGCAACATATTCCTCTTCAATCATTTCACCTTTACACTTTCCAAATTTACCTTTGTAACTTTTGGATTTGGTATTTCACATTTCTGCTTGAGCCCGAACAAAATTTCATTTCAAAAGTACCTCAAATCTACAAATTGAATTTTTAAAATGATTCTATTGATCCTTGAAGGTAAAAACGACATGAATTCACCAAAAAATTAGTGAAAATTGATGCAAAAAATGCATCTCCAAGCTTCCTGGAGCTCAAATGGGCGGAAAAAAACTAAAAAAATGGCAAAGTTATCATCGATTTTTCCTTTCTCCTTTCAATCTGAGCCCCTCCACGTGTCACAATGTGATTAAAAATGGGATTGGGATCGATTTTTTGACATTTTAACACTTTTGGAAAAATGTAAAAAATTTGACATTTTTCTCTACCCCTCCGCCCTTTGAAAATGAGCTTTACACGCTGTCCCAGATGTGGGTCCCAGTGGAATCGTGGCTCGATTCTACACATTTCTGACTTTTTTAGAAAAATAATTTTTTTCCAAAATATCCCTACATCTCCACCATTGAGATTTGGCATTGACACGTGGCTCAATTTTACACATTTCCACCCTTTTTGGAAAAAAAGGAAATTTTTTTGACTAATTATCCCCGCGGACCCGCACCTCTGATTCTGTCCCTAGACACATGTCGGTCGGTAATTGGCTGCAGGATTGTGTTCCTCCTTTTGATCTCTTATCTTTATAGGATAAAAAATAAATTTCCTGCAAAGACCCAATGCTCTAGAATCCCTTCTTTTGATCAAAGCCATACACATGGCTCAATTGTGACCATTGATGGAGCTGCAGCCTCATTTTTGCAATTTTAATCCTTTATGCCAAAATGGGAAAAAATATCAAGTTTCCCCCGAGGCCCGAAGTTCCACCTCTGACCCTACCACGTGTCCACTCCTGATTGGCCTGGTGGACCTGCGGCCCTTTTCACAACTTTTGTTCCCATTCACCAAAAATAATTTTTTTTCTAAGTCCTCCGCAGCCTTCCATCCCGCTTTTGATGAAAACATGACAAGTGTCCACATCTGATTCACCGAGGGCCTGCACTCCAATTTTTTACCTTAACTCCTTTTTACCAAAGGAAAATTTTCCACCATGCCTCCACAGCTCCGCCCCTCCACTGTTTTAACTTTTCTAACTGCCACGTATGAGAAGATGTTTGAGCTAAACTTTAACAAGCAAAGGACACCCGTATAACCGTAAAAAATGCAAAAATTTCCAGTGAAGTCCTAGCATGCCGAAGATGAATTTGATGGGCAAACGACGCTTGTTTGACCGTCAAAACACAGAAAATGCCAGGTATGCCCAAAATTGATTTTTCCTTCGTGGGTGAAGAATTTTTTGATCAAAAGACAAATGGAAAGTGTTTTTAGGAAATTTATGACCATGGCAAGGGATATTTGAGGGAAAATAAGTATAAAATGAGAAATTTCAAGCTCCAAAGGCCAGGAAAACATGGGAAAAATGGCAGGTGTAACACCCGTAAAACCAACCCTCTGCAGATCTATGTTTAACCTAGGCTTAGTTAGCTTAAAGAGGAATATATATTTTTGTTTAAATACTATCACAAGCATATTATAAGACACACGCACATTTGAATCTACCATAAGAGGAGATCAAAGTTATGATTTTGCTTATATTTAGTTTTATATGTTCATTAAGATCTAATATACTTATTTACTTTGGTGAATCTTATCTCTTGTTCAAATTGATGTTTATGATGTCTTCATGTACAAAATACAAGGTATCATAAGCTTTTGAAGTAGTAGGCCCCATCCCATAGCAACTCCAACTGTGCTCCTACAGTAGCCCATAACAACTAGTTATCCTCCTACAGCAGCCCGTAGCAACTAGTTTTCCTCCTACAACAGCATGTAGTAACTGGCTGTACTCCTATAGTAGCCTGTAGCAACTAGCTATACATCTATAGCAGCCCGTATCAACTGCAGGCCTGCCCGTAGCAACTCTAGTTGTGCATCTATAGCCACCCATAGCAATTGTAGGCCTGCCCATAGCAACTCTGGCTGTGCACCTAAAACCACCCGTAGCAACTCCAATCCATCCCGTAGCAACTATGGCTGTGCACCTACAGTAGCTCGTAGCATCTTCAGAACTACCTACAGTAAGAACTTCAATATGCTACAACTTTTGACTGGGAACTCAGTTTTTGATAAAATTTGACTTTTTGGAAAGGTGATGACATATACTTTGCACAAAAATTATAAAACTTAGGATTGGATGAGGTTTGAGATAGTAATTTTTTTAAAACAGTCCTACAGGCTCCTATAGTCAAGACTGGCAATTTTCTGAGTGAATCCTTTTGTTAAAATTGTTTGATCGAAAGCTTTTAAGGTAAATTCCTTGAGTGTGTAGGTCTACCTTAGGTCTATTTTGTTCTTGTCAAGGCTTATTTGGTTCACTTCATTCATTAATTAACGGTTTGAGGGGGTTGTTGGGTTCATTCGTTGGTTGATTAAGCGTACATGCATAATGAAGTAAGGGAAGATCATATTACTACATTCTAACTGACTGAAATAGAACAACTCTTAAGTATGTAAGAACATCATTTAAATTCATTTCATGCTATCTTAAAACAAACTTCTTTCTTCAATGATTGATAACAAGATCTAAACAAAGTCTTATTCTTTATAGATTGAACGTTTCCCAACAAGACAAGTAACAAGAATAACATAATTCCCTTATGCAAAAGATTTACTTCCAACATTCCAAAATAGAGAATTACATGCATTTGAATGATTCTATGCTTACCCCAACTCATACCAATGGATGCAACAAAGTAATTATTTTAATCATTTCAAATGTAATATAAAAAACACAACTCGATCCCTTTACATTCTTTCAAGCATGAAGTTACATTACGATTGAGCAATAAACTTGGACATATGTCAATCTAATGGAGGAAGCAACATATCTCTTTTTCATTATGCCATGAATGCATAAATACAATACCATAACAGTTCTCTCAACAGTCAAGAAGACAAGATTGTTTCCCTTTCTCAAATCAAAATACATCTTGCATGGTCAATACAACATCTTTACAATATAATGAAAGTTACAATCCATCCACAAAGAGTGGGTAAAGGAAATTACAGCAATAAGTAAACTAACAATGATGGATGTTAACTCTGCACCATGAGTGATTTCAAAATAGTAACATGCTTTAGATGTTTCCTTATGATTGATCACAACAAGAAGAGAGGTGGAAAGGCAATGTTCTCCACCCAACCAAGATATCCAATGAAGAGATGAAGCTCTCAAATGCATTGGCCTCAAATGCCCCAGAGGACAGTCATAATAGCAAGCTTGAATGGAGATGAAATGACATGTCTAAAACATCCACGGGCTTCTCTCTACACGCACAAGGAGACAATATAACAACAACATTCTAGCAAGAGAATAGCATCCAAATGGCTTCCACTGTATTTCACAATAAGACAACACATAGGCTCTATTTAATGAAACCAAAGGAGCAAGGACTATGGGGGAAGCTTCTTATGCCTCCCAATTAGGAATTGGGCATCCACCTATAATCATACCGCCAATATAACATATAATATCCCATAAACCTTATGCCTCCCAACCCCTCCTTATGCACCCCCACAAATTTTCCCTTATTCCCCCGCAAAACAAGCTTTAATGATGATGAAATGATAGTCTAAAAACAACAGCCTCAAATGCCAAGAGGATAGTCCAATAGCAAGCTTGAATGGAGGTGAAATAACAGTCTAAAAATAGTAGCTTCAAACGCCAAATATACAGTCCAACAACAAGCTTGAATGGAGGTGAAATGAGAGTCTAAAACATCATCTCTCTCTAACACCAAGGAGACATTCTAACAACAACATTCCAACAAGAGAAGAACTCCCTTGGCTTCCAAAAAACATGCAGCTCCAAAACAACAAAAAGAAGAAGAAGAGAAAAAATGTGACTCTTTCTAGCCCTCTCCAAAAATGCAAGTGAAAAAATAATAATCCCCAAATAATGAAAACCAAAAAGGAATGTAAATTCTTCATGCCAATCAAATCGAATTTACTTGCAAGCCTGCACTTACACCTCAAGGACAGCCAAATAAATTTTTCTAAGAAAGTACACTTACACAAGCAAGATTGACAAGAAAAAATGCATTTAAGAGGTAAAAGTAAACACTCCAATCAAGATAAAGCTGGTATGAAGCTTTTAATGGGTGTGGGACAAGTTTATCTTGTCCCGCAAGGTTCCAAAAATACCCTCCAAGTACAAATATGAGTTTAAAGATGGTGAAGTGTTTTATACTCCAAAGATCAACTCTCTTACACACATTAAATGCTTCATACAAATAGCCTGCAAAATACAAATACCTCCTTTGGCCTCGTGGCCATATCAGAACGCTCAAAAATAATATAATATAAATCTAAGCATCGTAAGTATAACTGCATAACACAACATCGAAATAGAGACTATATCATTTTATAAATTAAATCAACCATTCTATCATCATTTAAATTTTTCATTTTCTATATATAATCAAATGATTAAACATCACATATCTGGATAACATCAATGATATAACTACGTCAAATAAATCATCAACATATATATATATATATATAATGCTTATAATAATAATCATGCATCATGTATAAGTCTAGTCAGTAATGAAGTCCATAATCCAACAACATACTAAACCAAGCCAAAATAGTGTCTAATACATAATCCATAGTTTGACGATCAGAAAAATAGTGTCGAAGGGAAGTGGGCACTACATCCCCTCCCCTTAGACTCGACTTCCTCCTGGAAGTCACTGGAACATATGTGGAAACAATGCAATAGAGAAAGGATCATGCTCTTTTGGAATTGCTTTGCTTCAACAAGTGTGGGTCTACAAAACTCCAGTTTGGTCCAATGTAATTCAGCAGAAGAAGGGAGATTGCAAGGGATGAGTTCTAAACTTTCAGCATGCAAGGCTATGAACATAAGAATCTAAGGAGTAACTTTATGCTATCAAACAAGATACAACACATAACAATATAACAAGAAGATTTCCCAAAAGATCATCAAGAGTAACCACCAAGGAAGGGAATTACAGGGAAAATTTCCATAAACTTGAGATGACCACATAGTTTCCCACTGATACACATACCACATTAATAAAAGTTAAGGTTTCTACACATTTAAGCCATGATTTCAAGGTTCGTTGTCCATACAATGCTAGAAAAATTGACTCTGACCAATTTTACATGAGAAACAAGTCTACACAAGGTCCCACAAATTGATATCACACAAGATGAGGTTAATCAAGAAGGACACCTAAATCAGCAAAACATTTACAATCAAGGAACTATTCAAGGAAAGCACTTCTATAACTCGAGAGGGCACAATTAAATTTTCATGGTAATGCAAGTGAAGTTAGGACCACAAGGTTTTTCTATAGTCTGATTTTTACACTTTTGTTTTAAGAATCGAACACACCATACCAACCAAATCTAAATAATTCAACCATATATATATATATATATATATATATATATATCTCCCCTCACGACTAACATAACAATTCAAGCACCATAAATTGAAGCACAATGGGGATTATTTATCTTATTTCCTACTCAAGCTCAGAATAATCATAAAGAGAGCACAAGAAACACCAAGGACCAGTCAAGGTTACTAGGGAGAAGAGCAAGTAACACGGGGTCCAATCAAATCCAAGGGTGAATAACATCATCTTGCACTTTCCATCCTAATGGGAAGAAGGGCTAAAAAAACAAGGTGACACAAGAAAATATGAAGAAAAGAAGACTTCCTGAAGTTATCTTTTATCCTTAACATATGTTGCCTTAAAATTACAATAACTTAGGTCTCCAAGGAAAAGATAGCACGCACAGTGGTTGCTTCTCAAAAACAGATAAGCCTCAATCCAAAAAGGACCACAACTCACATCCATCGAGCTATGGGATGATAAGGGTGTGATGACCTAAAAATCCCACAAGAAGGCACATACATCCCTGGACAAGAAGTAATAAGCAACTAGAACACATTATTATCCACCGGGTGTTTCACAATTTCAGGTAGGCGAAAAAACTACAAGTTCAACTATATATTGCACTCAATACACATATATTTTACCCATTTTATAAATCAAATTATTAAGTCAAAAGTTATAGATTTTCTTGTTAAGAACATTCCTTTCATGCTTCCTTAGTTACAAACTTCCTTCTATTATGACATCATCAATTTACATTATAAAGAGCACCACTAAGGTGGGCATGATGTCTCACCATTCTGTATAGGCAGAGAGAATTTATTTTACTGGCAAGGAAGGTAGATGGACAAGATTTCCCTTCTATTATTCTACATGGTTTTTATTTCTTCTATTACTCTACCAAGGGTAAAACAAGGATCACTTCCCTTTTCTATGCTCCAGTTAAGTTCCAAGGTCAAATCTCTTTAATTATAGTTTTATGGTGTTTTGGTTGAGTCATCTTATCAATCAAATTTTGATGAGAATGATGGATCAAACACATCGCAAAATTACTTTTATGGGAAGGAGATACAATCAACACACCACATTTTGATTCTAAAGGAACAAGAGACATTCAACATAGAAAACACATTATTAATTTTTCTGTAAGAACTAGGAAACAATGAACCAACATGAATCACACCAAGATTTCAAAAATTCACCGAATAATTTCAAGCATCATTAAACATTCTTAGTGGGTCTCTACAAGTTTCATAAGAAATTTTCAAGAAAGGCTCATTAAAGAGGTATAATCTTACTTTTACGAATCTATTAAGGTTTTAATTTTAATTTTTTAAAAAGAGGAAGTACAATATAAGCACTACCGAGATTATCTATTAAGATCTACCAAACTATATTTCTAAGATAAATATCTAAAAGACCCAAAGCATCCATAAGTGTTTCCAAGTAACCCAAAGACTAATAGGTCATAGAATGTTATTCATAGTAAAGGAAATTTAAGGTAAGGGTAAACTTATTTATAAGTCAAGAGAGTAAAAAAAGTACACTTATGTAAACACACTTCCTGAAAAGCTTAAATCTATCCATAATTACCAAGATGCATACATTCCACGAGTCAAAACTTTCTATGATGCAACCAGGAACCCAAGATACAATTTAACATGCCATCAATGAAAATTCACTATCAAAACAAACACTTTTCCAGTTAACCAAAGGCATTCCAATCCTAACAAAATCTAAAAGCCCATAAATAAACACTTCTGCTCTGACGAGGGTCAAGCTCTTACTAGATTGAAATAGAATCACCACTACCGCTGTCAGACTACCCTCTAGATCACACTACACAAAAAACTTTCTTTCTAGCAAGGTCAAGCAACAAAAAGGGTCACTCTAAGACCTTAGACACACTCAAGGTTCCATGCATCCATAACCAAGGCATGAATTTAAGCACCTAAAAGGACATTCAAGACACCTAGGGTGTACCCCCACATGACAAAATATTACGAGACAAACAACATAGGGCCAGCTCAACAACATGGAAGTGAGAATCACGTAACGTTTAGCCAAGTAGCCAAAAACATCATGAGCTCCGAGTCATCAATCAAATAAAGTCCAAGAAACATTGACAATCAATAAAAGTGGCTAAGTAGTCACATTGTAAAGTTTGAAAATTCTTGCAAGAATTATAAATAAATAAAAGATCCTTAGAGTTTCTTCAATCCAATCATAAAATAAGATGCTGGTCCTTGATAAAATACACAAGATTACAAATGTAAAACACAAAAGTTAACACCACATTCACTCTGCAGTCTTTCATGGCCACCAATAGGGGTACTCTGCCTCAAGGTTAGTTCCAAGAACACATACACAGTATTTGGTCCTAGACGACACCCAGACTTAGTGTCCACCCTCTCATACGGATAACAACATGGAAAACTAATAACCAGACCCTCTTTTATAACCAATCAAGGAAGGAAGCTCTAAACAACTTCTAATTATCTCTTCCCGACCCAAAACACAACCACTATTGTCTAATCACAAGGATCACATCATACAACTCATCATTCTAACAACTCCAAAAGGAAGGGTCTCAACAAAGGGCTTAATGCATCATACAATTTAAATCAAGTTTTAGGACTTGTAAAACAATACATTTTCAAAGGGGAAACAAGTTTCCATTATACTAGAAGTTCACAAAATCAATTTAATCTGACATTCTTAGTTACCCTAGTTTTAGAAAAAATGTCACTAAGCAAGCACAACAGCTCAAACTTATTATTATTTTATTATCATTTTAATTCTAGTAGTTCAAATGAACAGAGTAATGTAATATTTCTTCATACTTATTTCTTCTTCAATTTTCAAACAAGTTTGTTTTCTTAGATTCAAAAGTGTGTTAGGTTTACAATTCATGTGTCAAGTTTTCTAGTGTGACCAATGGCCCAAGCTTTTGAACCACTGCTCTGATACCAAAGTGTAACACTCGTAAAACCAACCCTCTGCAGATCTATGATTAACCTAGGCTTAGTTAGCTGAAAGAGGAATATTTTTTTTATTTAAATACTATCACAAGCATAGTCTAAGACACATGCACATTTGAATCTACCACAAGAGGAGATCAAAGTTATGATTTTGCATATATTTAGTTTTATATGTTCATTAAGATCTAATATACTTATTTACTTTGGTGAATCTTGTCTCTTGTGCAAACTGATGTTTCTGATGTCTCCATGTACATTAATACAAGGCACCATAAGACTTTTGAAGTAGTAGGCCCTAGCCCATAGCAACTCCAGTTGTGCTCCTAGCCCATAGCAACCTGCTCCTACAACATCTCGTAGCAACTAGCCGTATGCTCCTACAACCAGCCCGTAGCAACTAGCAACTGTAGTAACTGTACTCCTACAGCCTGTTCGTAGCAACTGTAGCAACTTGGCTGTGCATACCCATAGCTGAAAACCTACCCATAGCAACTAAAGCCTACGCAACTCAGGCTGTGCACCTATAGCAGCCTGTAGCAACTTCAAGAAGTACCTGCAGCAAGAACTTCAAAATGCTATAAATTTTGATTGGGAACTCATTTTTTGATAAAATTGGACTTTTTGGAAAGGTGACGATGTCTACTTTGCACAGCAATCATAAAAATTAGGATTGAATGATTTTTAGATAGTCATTTTTGTAAAACAGTTCTACATGATCCTATAGTCAAGACTGACAATTTTCTGAGTGAATCCTTTTGTTAAATTTGTTTGATTGAAAGCTTCTAAGGTAAATTCCTTGAGTGTGCAAGTCTGTCTTGGGTCTGTTTTGGTCTTGCAAGGCTTGGTTGGTTCACTTCATTCATTACTTAACGATTCGGGGGGGTTGTTTGGTTCATTCGTTGGTTGATTAAGTGTACATGCATAGAAAAGTAAGGGAAGATCATATTACTACGTTCTAATTGACTGAAACAACAAATCTTAAGTATGTAAGAACTTCATTTAAATTCATTTCATGCTAGCTTAAAATAAACTTCTTTCTTCAACGATTGATAATAAGGTCTAAACAAATTCCTTATTCTTTATAGATTGAACGTTTCCCAGAAAGACAAGTAACAAGAATAACATAATTCCCTTATGCAAGATTTGCTTCCAACATTCCAAAACAGAGAATTACATGCATTTGAATGATTCTTACTTACACCAACTCATACCAATGGATGCAACAAAGTAATTCTTTTTGTCATTTCAAATGTAATATAAAAAACACAACTTGATCCCTTTACATTCTTTCAAGCATGAAGTTACATTACGATTGAGCAATCAAATTAGACAAATGTAATCCAATAGAAGCAGAAACATATCTCTTTTCCATGATGCCATGAATGCACAAATACAATACCATTACAGTTATCTCAACAGAAAGAAGACAAGATTGTTTCCCTTTCTCAAATAAAAGTACATCTTTCATGGTACAACATCTTTACACTATAATGAAAGTTACAGTCCATCCACATAGAGTGGGTAAAGGAAATTATAGCAAGAAGTAAACTAACAATGATGGATGATAACTTTGCACCATACCTAATTCCAAAATAGCATCATGCTTTAGATGTTTCCTTCGATTGATCACAACAAGAAGAGAGGGGGAAAGGAAACACTCTCCACCCAACCAAGATATCCAATGAAGAGATGAAGCCTCTCTCATCATTGGCCCTCGAGCCCCAACCACAACACAATGAAAGATGGGGTTCAACGCATGGAAACATCCACAGGCTTCCAAAACACACAAAAAAAAATTTATAACAACAAAACAACTAAGACACACATACATATTTCCACAGTATTTCACAATCAAACAACACATAGGCTTTATTTAATCAAGCCAAAGGAGCAAGGACTATGGGGGAAGCTTCTTGTGCCTCCCAATTAGGAATTGGGCATCCACCTATAATCATACCACTAATATAACATATCATATCCCATAAACCTTATGCCTCCCAACCCCTCCTTATGCCCCCCACAAATTTTCCCTTTTTCCCCTCCACAAGTTTTCCCTTATGCCCCCCCACAAGTAAGAAATGCAAGCTATTTCTTTTCCATGGTGGATCCCAAACCCCAAAACTCCCTCCACAAAACTCTGATGCCCATGGCATTCCCTTATGCCCCCCCATAATGATTCCCCATAGCCTTCTCCTATACCATCCCTAGGTAGTCTACCCAACCAGACAAATGGAGAAGAGACACACATTTACATTCCATAATAACATGCAAGAAAACAATAGTATAAAGATGAACAAGCTCTTACCTTGCCATAGCAATGACAACACCTTTGCAAGAAAGAAAAGATAGCCCCAAATATTAATTTGAATGTCCACAAAATAGTCTTCAAAATGGCAACAGAAATGCCCAACTCACAGTTTAGAAATATCAGTATTCAAATACAAGAATGCAGCCCCAATGGTCACTTGAATGTCCACCAAAATAGTCCTCAAAACAACAACAAGAATGCCCAAATCGCAATTCAAAAAAATCAGCTTAAAATGCCAAGAATGCAGCCCCAACAGTCACTTGAATGTCCACCAAAACAGTCCTCAAAACAGCAACAAGAATGCCCAAATCACAATTCAAAAACAACAGCTTCAAACGCCAAAAAGACAGTCTAACAAAAAGTTTGAATGGATGTGAAATGACAGTCCAAAAACAATAGCTTCAAACGCCAAAAGACAATCCAACAACAAGCTTGAATGATGATGAAATGATAGTCTAAAAATAGTAGCCTCAAATGCCAAGAGGACAGTCCAATAGCAAGCTTGAATGGAGGTGAAATGACATTCTAAAAACAACAGCTTCAAATGCCAAAAAGATAGTCCAACAACAAGCTTGAATGGAGGTGAAATGACAGTCTAAAACAACATCTCTCTCTAACACCAAGGAGACAATCTAACAACAACATTCCAGCAAGAGAAGAACTCCCTTGGCTTCCAAAACATGCAGCTCCAAAACAACAAAAAGAAGAAGAAGAGAAAAAATGTGACTCTTTCCAGCCCTCTCCAAAAATGCAAGTGAAAAAAATAATAATCCCCAAATAATGAAAACCCAAAAGGAATGTAACATCTTCATGTCAATCAAATCGACTTTACTTGCAGGCCTGCACTTACACCTCAAGGACATCCAATTAAATTTTTCTAAGAAAGTACACTTACACAAGCAAGATTGACAAGCAAAAATGCATTTAAGAGGTAAAAGTAAACACTCCAATCAAGATAAAGTTGGTATGAAGCTTTTAATGGGTGTGGGACAAGTTTATATTGTACCACAAGCTTCCAAAAATACCCTCCAAGTACAAATATGAGTTTAAAGATGGTGAAGTGTTTTATACTCCAAAGATCAACTCTCTTACACACATTAAATGCAAGGATCAACACATTAATAATTATATTTAAGCAAGTCTCATTTAAATTTATCTTTCACATTCTATTTAAATAAAGGAATGGACACATTCACAAATAAAACACATGCAAGATAACAATAAAATAAGGACCACATACAAACACACACAAACCCCCATGGTCACATATAAAGGTGATCCCCCCCATGGGAACCCCCCAACAACAAACCACACGCAAACGACTATTTGCCATGGTGACCATGTTGAATCCATCCAAAATTCTGTTGTGGTTAGTCTCCAATCCCCCCGATGTCCGCTGTGATATAAAATAGCCTGCAAAATACAAATACCTCCTTCGGCCTCGTGGCCATATCAGAACGCTCAAAAAAAATAAAATAAAAATCTAAGCATCGTAATTATAATTGCATAACACAACATCGAAATAGCGACTATATCATTTTATAAATTAAATTAACCATTCTATCATCATTTAAAATTTTCATTTTCTATATATAATCAAATGATTAAACATCACATATCCGGATAACATCAATGATATAACGACGTCAAATAAATCATCAACATCTATATATATATAATGTTTATAATAATCATCATGCATCCTGTATAAGTCTAGTCAGTAATGAAGTCCATAATCCAACAACATACTAAACCAAGCCAAAATAGTGTCTAATACATAATCCATAGTCTGACGATTAGAAAAATAGTGTCGAAGGGAAGTGGGCACTACAGCAGAGGCATTTGAACGAGAAAAATTGGGGCAAGGTAATGAATTTCCAAACAATCCAATGCACACGAATGGAGCTACAACTTCACATCATCGATTTCACGAGGAAAAAACGTTTCAGAGAACAAAGAGAAAAGGGGAAACATGGTGAAATGACAGAGGATCAAAATGGGCACCAACATGTGTATTTTGATATATACCATCCTATGTGCCGAAGAGAATGAGGATGTACATGAGAGTTTTGAGAGGTTTGTATTTATTTGTATATGTGTACATATGTATGTATACAAAAACTTTCTGATTTATAGATGATGATATTTATAACATGGATGGTGTACTTGTTTTTAATTTCCATTATTATGTGTGTACGTGACGGAAACTAGGTGAATTGGGCATGATTGAGTCAAGGTCACATAGGCATGGTAGAGTGAGGTCAATAGGCATGATGGAGTCAGGTTGGTTTAGGCATGATTGAGTCAGGTCGATTTAGGCATGGTGGAGTCAGGTTGGTTTAGGCATGATGGAGTCAGGTTGAGTTAGGCATGGTTAAGTTAGGTTGATTTAGGCATGGTGGAGTCACTTTGGTTTAGGCATGATGGATTCAGGTCATAGGCATGGTGGAGTTAATTTTTTTTTTTGGTGTTGATTCAAGTTCCAAGTTATTGGTAACAAAGGAAACAAATGGTGATGTATATGCATGATAAGGTTTAAATTTCCAAATAGTTGCTATAGTGGAAATGTAAAAATGATAAATGAACGTTTGTGATGATGTGGTAAAGATGTTCAACAATTGTTGCTTGCTTGGTTTAATTTCCAATTGTTGATATAAAAAGGAAACAAACTAAGGTAGGATGTTCGTAGGAAAAGTGAAGGGGAAAATAGGTTAGGGTGAAGAGTGGCCAAGCTAACCTTCAAGGGCCCCATGCCCTTGAAGTGCTACCTATATAGCCCCAACAAAAAAGGGTCTCAGGTTGATGTAGTTCTCCCATAAGCTAGTGAAGAATATGATGAATTAGAGAAATGGGTTGGTAGGTGTTAGGCATGGTTGAATGTAGGTCATAGGCATGATTGGGTGTAGGTCATAGGAATGGTTGAGTTGTTTTTAAATATAGGTGTTGATGATCTAGTCTTGTGTAAGATAATCAATAAGTAATGAGGAAGGTGAATGGAAAGAGGTAGAAAAAGTGCTGCTTAATTGATAGGAATCCTAATGAGTCTACCATACCCAAAATGGGATTATAAATGTAAGACCCTAAAGGCATTGCATAATGGACTATTCTAAGGGTGAAGAAAGTCACATGATCACAAAATGGAACATTTGGCGGAAATTCCCTTCAGAAGAGAGAAAACTAGGGTGCAAAAGGTAATGAGGTGAAAGTAGGTGGTTTAGCGTAACTTAGTGTATGACAACATGTTTACCTTGCAAGAAACCCATGATCAAAATAGGTAAGTCCATGACGAAAAGTTATCATTTTCTTCTTTTGTGGTTTTTTTTGATAAACTAATCGATGTGGGAAGTCTATATGGGATGGGTATATTATCTACTTGAGGTCTTCACAAAGCTGATCAATGCGGGAAGCTTCTGGATATGTTTATTGTATTTTTGTAATGGCTTTCTATAGCTGTCCTTCAAGGGAACAGTCTATTTATAGCAGCGGAAATAGAGCGAAGAGATGTCCCTTTTTGAGGGATTCATATTTTTTCTAGAATTTTGAATCAAGGAGTTGAATCCCTTTTTGTTTTTGGACATTTAAGTCATGGACAAGACTATAGAGGAAGAGTAGGCTCTTGTTCGGAAGACAAAACCATAGTTCACAGTGGTTAACTATGAAAGGTGTGGTTTCGAGTGATGAACGACCATGAGATTCCATCTTAAAGAAGATGAAAATTATCCATGAGAATCATGCTATGAGAAGAGCTGGGGTACTCATATTGAAGATAAGGTTGAAAGGTGACGGGTAATCACATGATTCTTGTTTAGTTGGGGATCCTAAAAAATGGGTAATATGGAAGGTGAAAAATGCTCAAGGGACATGCAATCAACTGACAAAAAGTGATATAGGACTTGATGCCAACAATAAAATGGCCAAATATGTAAGGTGTTGAGAGGCTTAGGTTTAGGTTTACCTTTGAGTGAAGACAAACGATAAGCACCTGATCCATAGACATGTGTAATGATATAGGGTCCAAGCCAAATAGGATAAATTTTTCCTCGTTTACCTTTCTCCTCCTTAGTTACACGTTGATTTTATTTTAGGATGAGGTCACCAACCTGAAAGGTTTGTTTGTGAACACATTTGTCATAGGCACGTTTGATACATTTTTAGTAGATTTGGAGATGGTCAAAAGCATTGAGATGACGTTCATCTAATAACTCAAGTTGTGCCAAACGATCTTGGTGAAAGTCATCATCGTTGAGCATGTCTTGCAGTGAGATGTGAAGAGATGGAATCTAGACTTCGAGAGGTAGGACAACTTTGGTACCGTAGACCAGAAAAAAGGTGTGGCAGAAGTCGAAGTGCGAATACTAGTGTGATAAGCCCATAAGGCGAAAGGAATGTGTGAATGCCAATCCTTGCTAGTATTGTCAACTACTTTCATAAGAATTTTGTTCAAGGTTTTATTGGTCAATTCTTCTTGGCCATTGGTTTGTGGGTAATAAGGTGATGAGAAATTGAGTTGGATGCCAAAAGTGTTGTATAGCTTACGTACCCCTGGACGCACATCAGGCTTCTAGGTTGATGTTCAGGCATCCAGTGTGATTGCATAACATTGAATCCTTTCTCCAAGTGTGGGACTTGAAAAATGAGAAGGATTCTCCAGAGAAAGGCTGGTTCCTATTCCTCTGTTCAGATGCACCAATGAAACGCAGAGGTTTACCCAAAAAAAAAACTAACTAATCTAACTACCAAGGAGACAGGGAGAGAGAAATGCATAAAAATAAACCTAAGCTAGGGAGGTGATGCACCGAGGAATGAAGAACATAAGCTTTGCAAAAAATAAGCACAGACCATATAGATGCGATACCACACTATGCACAGGTAACCGAAATGCAATGAGAGATCAAAATGACAACAATGAATACATGAGAGGATTTAAATTCAATCACAGACATATATATTGCTCAAAGGATCGATTCAATACATTGCAATGGCCAAGAGGCACAATGGCATTACAGTCGATGTGGGAGGCTTGAAAACTCCACGAATTCTCTTGCAAGCAGGAGAGAAGGGAGGGGTTGCAAAACAAGAATGTCCAACATTAGAAAGAAGCCCCTCCTTACAATTTATAGGAAGAATGAGAGAGAAAAGAGAGAGGAATTCAAAATCTGCCCCAACCACCTCCAGAATGCACTTAACTCATCTCATTATGGCAGAAGCGGCGGATCATGTCAAAACGGCGGGCTGCCTAACAGAAGCGGCGAACTGTCTGCTGCATTAAAGTTGTTCGTTGAAGCATTACTTCTGCTTATTATTTCGTGCCAGAGGCGTCTTCTTGATTTTCTCTCTTCAAACTGAACCAAAATGCAAGATTGACCCTGGAAACGTGTAGAGAATCTCACAAGCTTTCCGTTGATATAAAGAACGCGCAAATCTGAGCTCTGGATCGAAAGTTATGTCGATCCGAAGGTTTAGGGCACGGAACAGGTGAAAACAGATTTTTGAAATTCTTCCCGCGCTCTGCCACCTGGATGACACGTGGCAAGCTCTGATCCGCTGAATGATTCTCTTTCCTCTGCTTTTCGGTGGGCCTTCCTTTGAAATCTCCTTGTGGGCCCTAGCTAGGACACGTGGCATTATTTCATTGGTTTGGATCGGTGCTCGAAAACTCGCCCTCTGACTTTTCTGACCTTTTCTCCTATGAGGACACGTGGCGGCTTCTGATTAGTCCGCGGGCCTGCCAGCTCTTTCGCGCCCTTCGCATCTTTTTGTCCCGGATGTCCCAAACCGTTTGGGACAAAAACCTCCGATCCGCCCGAAATGGGCTTCCCTGTCCCTCATTTGGCCGATGACACGTGGCGCAAATTTATTGGCTTTCGGCTTTTTCGGCGATCCGCGTCCCGCGCGTCCCTTTGTCCCATTTTGCTTTGTGCTCTTTGTGCTGATTTCGGGTGAACCAGCCGGTTCGCGTCCATTTGTCCCGCTTGTCCCATTTTGCTTTGGACTGTCTGGCCCTTTTTCACCCGGTTCGGCCGGTTCGCGCCTTTTTGGCCCGCTTGTCCCAGAGGCGTCCCTCTCAGCAGTTAGCCAATTTTTCCCCTTTTTCGGCCGGATCGGCTTTTCGCGCCCGCCGCGTACTTTTGTCCCAAATGTCCCGATTGCTCCTTGGACCGCCTGGAGGCTTTTCGGCCGATCCGCGCATTTTTGTCCCAAATGTCCCGATTGCTCCTAGGACTAGGACTTAACCGATTTTCACGATTTTTCCTGGATCAACCTATTTGCCTTTCTGCAACTTTTGATGCATGTTATCGAAATTTACCCTGGGGGGGTGAAATTTTGACAACAATTTTGACGACTCAGCGGGGTTACCTGCCTGCTAGGTAAAATATCAGTTGCCTTTTAGCGATCCATTGGGCATGGAGTTAAGCAATAACTTGAAACAAGCCTAATACTGCAACTTCTTCTCCAGCAACACTCTGAACTGTAGAAAACAACCTGAGAGCAGCGAAACCTGTGCCAAAGCACTTAGGGAAATAGAAACCTAACTACAACAGGACAATGTGCATACGCACTTAGAGGAATTAAGAAAAATCTAAACTAATATTTACAAGGGTAAAACATTTCTCTTAGTAGCAATGTTTAAGATAGATTCCGTTAACCGGAATCGGAAGTTCCTCTCCATCCAATGCAGATAATTGGAAGGCATTACTATTTTTGCATCCCGTGACCATGTAGGGACCACTCCAGATGGCATCAAACTTGGAATGTCTTCCTGGTTTTTCCCGATCTGCATCCCATTTCAGAACCAGGTCCCCTTCCTGGAAGGTTCTTGCTCTAGCTCTCTTATCAAACCATCTTTTTACTACGGCCTGATCATTTTCAATCGTCTGAACTGCATGTTCTCTGATTTCTTCTAATTCCATCAATTCCGCATACCTGACCTCCATTGGTTCGAACTCAGATAACTCAAGCTGCTTCATGAGCTCCAAGGCTGGCAATTCTAATGATATAGGCAATACTGCCTCCTTCCCATAGACCAACTTGTAGGGAGAATTACCTGTAGACCTCTTTGGTGTTATTCTGTCAGCCCATAACGCTGATTTTAGCCTTGTATGCCATGTTCTTTGATTTTCATCCAGAGTCCTTCTGATGATTTTTAGCAAATTCTTGTTTGTGGACTCTGCCTGTCCATTACCCTGCGGGTAATAATTTGAAGAGGTGCTCAAATAGATTCCATTCTTGACAGCCCATTCTGTAATTTTTGAACCTATGAATGCTAATGCATTATCTGATATGATGGTGGCCGGCACACCGAACCTGGTTACTATCCCTTCATAAAAGTCTAGTATGCTAGACTCACTTGCCTCTTTGAGCGCTACTGCTTCGGTCCACTTGGTGAAATAGTCTGTCGCTGTAAGAATCCACTTGTGGCCTTGACTCGAATTGGGATTGATGACTCCAATGAAGTCCAATCCCCATTGCATGAATGGATGATCTACTGAAATTGGACGAAGGGGAAGTGCTGCTAACCTTCCTTTCCCTGTGAAGAATGCACATTTCCTGCATTTCTTAATCCATGAGTAGCAATCATTGAATACGGTAGGCCAATAGTAACCAGCTTTCATGATTTTGAGAGCTGTTACTCGTGGGGTGAAATGGCCTCCTGCCTCCCCGTCATGGAACTCTTGTAAGATCCTCTCAATCTGACCTGTCCCAATGCATCTCAATAGAACACCGTTGATGTCCTTTTTAAACAAAACACTATCAACAAGCACATAAGGAACTGTTTGTAATCTGAAGTACCTTCTTTTTGCTTTGCTCATTTCTGGAGGGCACATGCCCGTCTGTAGGAAATGTATCATATTCTGAGTCCAACAGGGAGTGGACACATCATCATTTTCCTGTTTTTGATCTTCTTGTAATAGCAGGACAGCGTCTTCTTCATCTTCTGGGCTGTCTGGTTGTTTGGAAGCGAGCTGCTCACACAAACCTTTGCCTCTTACCAGCTTGGTGATCTTGATCTCAATGTCATACTCCATGACACGGGTGATCCATCCTGCCCTTTTCTCATTCAAATCCTTGTTGAGGAGGAAGTCCTTAACCCCAGCATGTGAGACCAATAACTGGACCTTGTTGTTTGAGACTAAATGCTTGAATTTCTTCAAGCTTCTGATTACTGCAAGCACATGCTTTTCAATAAAAGAGTACCTCACCTCGCAGTCATTTAGGCTCTGGCTGAAGAAAGCAATCGGCTGCTCATCATTATCTTTGTTCTGCTGTACCAGAATGGCAGAAATAGTGTCATCACCTCCAAATGCATAGAGGATGAAATCCTTGGAAAAGTCAGGGTTGATGAGAGTAGGTGCCTGGGAGATGGCTTCCTTGATTGCTTCAAAACTTTCCTTGCCTTCTACCGTCCACTTGAAAGCCATGCTTTTCCTTAACATTTTGGTGATGGGCTTGACAAGGGCTGCAAAATTTGGGACAAACCTCCGAACAAAGTTTATCCTTCCCAGGAAACTCTGAAGGGCCCTCTTGTGGCTTGGCAATGGTAGAGCTCTTATGGCTTCAACCCTCTCTGGATCAATTGCTAATCCTTCCTTAGAGACAATATGGCCAAGGAGTTTTCCTTCGTGAGCCAAAAATATGCATTTTTTGGGATTCAATGATACCCCAAATCTTCTACACCTCTGAAATACTTGCCTCAAATGACAGAGGTGATCCGCTGCATTTTTTGAGAATACAGTGATGTCGTCAAGATATATCAAAACTATTTTATTGATCAACCCCTTGAATGCCATATCCATTGCCCTTTGGAAGGTGGCTCCAGCATTTGATAGCCCAAATGGCATTTTCTTGTAGGCATAGGTCCCCCATTTGGTGGTGAAAGCCGTCTTGAACTGGTCATCTTCTTTCACCATCACCTGATTATACCCTGAGTAGCCATCTAGGAGAGAGAATCTCTCTGAACCGGATACTACTTGCAATATTTGTTCCATTGAAGGAAGTGGGTAATGGTCTTTGAGGGATGCCCTGTTTAGGTCTCGGAAATCCACGCACAACCTGATTTCTCCACTCTTTTTTCTGACCGGAACCAAGTTTGCAACCCAGCTTGAGTGCTTGATCGGGAATATAATACTCGCCTCTATTAGCTTGTTAAGCTCTTTCTTCATTAGAGGCTCAATGTGAGGGTTAACTGGTCTCTGCTTCTGCCTGACGGGCTTAGCATCTGGATTCAATTCTATGGTATGTTGCGCCAAATTTGGATCGAATCCTTTTAAGTCCTCATAGCTCCAAGCGAAGACATCTGGAAATTCTTGGCAAAGTTGTATGAAATCTGATTTCTCCTGTTCAGTGGCCACTTTGCCAATTTGAAGTGTTTTGCCTTCCCCAACCAGAATTGGCTCTGAATCTTCTCTCTTGACCTGTATATTGGCCTTTTCTTTACGGAACTGGTCGTTAGGGTTGAAGATAGACTCCAATGTTACCAAACCCTTAGGAAGCTTGTTCGTCCGCAGCTGCACTACTTGATCCCCATACTGCTGCTCTAATCTGTCCTGATTCCTAGCTGAAAATTCAGCTTCTTCTTGTAAGAAATTGACGATCTGTTGATCGTTCTCAAACACCTGCCAGCTTGTGTTATTATCTGGAACTGCTGGCCTTACAACCACATGGATGTGTGGCTGCATTTTTTCTCTTCTGATGTTGTCAACCACATCAAACGTCGCTCCAACTGCTGCGAGCCTATCTGCGGCTTCATTTTTCTTCCTGGGTATGGACACAATGTTGAAAGCTTCGAAATCGTCAATGAGGTCCCATACCCTATTCTTGTAGCTCCTTAACAAGTCGTTCTTTGTAGCATGTTGCCCCCTAACTTGGTTGACGATTAGCTCGCTATCTCCAAACACCTGCAAGTTCTTTATGCCCCTTTTCCTGGCCCAATGAAGTCCATGAATCAATGCTTCATATTCAGCCGTGTTGTTCGAACAGGAAAACTGGAAACGAAAAGCTGAATAATACTTGATGTCCTGTGGTGAAATCAACACTGCACCGCCTCCAGAACCTTGTCTGCTTCTCGAACCATCGAAGAATAATCTCCAGACTTTGTTTTCATCCTTTTGTTCAGGTTGAATGATGTCGGGGATGGGTGAATTTTCCTCGTGTATACAATACACGCCCAATTCAGATTCTTCAATTTCCTTGTATGGGTCAAATTCATGACTTTTGTTTGCCCATTCATCCAAAGTTAAATCAGGAATTCCCTCGACCTTAGTACCTGTTTCTAGATCACTTGAACACTCCTCCTGATCAAAAGCTGAGCAATTTGCATTGATAGGAGCTGGTACATAAGGCTCAATATGGAAATTGGCAATTGGTTCTGACCTGATTGTTGCTTTGGCTCCATACCTCGTCCTAAAAATCATGTGTGACCAATCTGCAGATAAATATCCACCGATTTTCGCAGTGAAGTCTCTTGATAGACACAACGCAAAGAGTGGCGGAAGGTCAATCACAGACACATCTTGCAAAACTGTAACATTAGGACAGGAATGTAGTGTTAGGCTTAACCCCTTGATGACTCCAACAGTCCCTACTGCCGTTCCATCTAGCTGTACTACTCCTTTCAGCACTGGCTCATATTTCAAACCCAGCTGATCCGCTATTTGCTTCGGCATCACTGAACTACTGGCCCCTGAATCTAACATGCAGTTGTGCACCAAGTGATTTCCAACAATCAATGAAACATAGAAAGGCGGAGGCTTCAAAATTTTCCTTGTCTGGTCCCCCTCATGTTGCACTGCATTAGTGAGAATTTTCTCATGTCCCTGGTTTGATACATTTGTGGCAGACCAGTTAGCCACTGCAGCTTGCAGTAGGTCTCGTTGTCCTGGGATCGCCAGTGATTCCCACATGGAAATGTTCACATGTGTCTTCTTCATTTGATCGATGATGTTGAAAGGGGATGAACTATCCCTTTGCTGCCCCTTACTTGGTACAACCTTTTCTGGAACTTGAACGGGTGCATGTGTTGCTACAACAGGGATCTTGGGCTGATTTTGCAGGTTTGGATCTGTGTTTGGTCTACTGACCCCTTGTTGTGTAAGAGTGGGTTGAGAAACAACTGGATTACACGGTTGTCCCTCTCCTATATTTCTCTTCTTTGACCGTGTATTGGCAGCCACGCCTTGAAAAGGCTGTTGGTTAACTCCACAGAAGTCTTCCGTTTGCCAATTTGCCAATGTGGTTTCTGTTGGGGGTCCTTCTTGTTGCGTTTGTTGCTGTTGATTCTCCTCCTGGCTTGGATCTTGAGCAACACCAATGGTTTGCACCATCAAGGCCTGATTTAGTGCACCATTGAAACATGCTGACTGATTGTGAGGTAGATTGCAAGGGTAACACCAGTCGTACTCTTGTGCCATGTTATTTTGTGCTGGTACTAATGCCTTAGAGGCAGATATGGCATTTGGATTATAGGGCTGGAATGGTCTATTGACAGGAGGCCTTGTTTGATTCATATTTGCAGCTGGATTAGGTGGTCTTTGAGGCTGATATGGCTGCCTATTAGGTTGGGCTTGAGGCTGATACGAAGGTCTAAAACCTTGAGCTTGCTGTCTCTTGAGTGTGACCAGCTCATTACCTAAATTTTGCAGTTGTTTCATGACTTCTTGAAGCTCATTTGGGGCACTTGGAGATGAAGTGGAAGCTTCGTTTGAACTCTGATTCCTAGGAGTGGGAATAGGAGCTAAGACAGGTGCTTGACTAGTACTTGGGCTCTCTAAACTTGGATATAATGGCATTGGAGGCCTAGGAGCTAGCTTGCCAGCTTGAATCAGACAATTTTCAGCTCTAATGGCAATACTATAAGCAGCAGGGATAGTTGTGCCTCCCATAGATTGAACCAACATAGAAATATCAGAATTTAAAGCTTTAAGGTAGTATAGAAAAGCACCTTCTGCTGTTGGCCTGACTGCTACTGGAATTCTATCCCAAGATCTTTGAAATCTGAAGTTGAAGTCAGTTAGCTGCTCATTGGAAGCTCTCTTGATGGTTGTCAGCTGCTCCAAAAGAGACAAGTTGTCTCCCTTCTCTCCAAATTGATCATGAAGTGCAATACATAGCTGATTCCAGTTTGTGATAGAGCCAGCTCCAAGGCTCCTAAACCATTGCAATGCTTTCCCCTTGAATGAAGACGCCAGCAATTTGACAGCTACTTGCATCTCATTAATCTCATGGATTGCACAAATATTAGCAATGTCCTTGACATGATCACCAGGAGTGGTCTGATTTTCTCCAGTAAAGTATGGAATGTTCTTCAATGCTGCAACTGGGATTGGATTTTGTGCATTGAGAGCAAGTGGGCTGCTGCCTGTGAAGTTGACATAGGGGTTCACTGGTTGCGCCATTCTGATTGGTCTTAAAACCCTTGTATACTGAAAGAAAGGCCGCTCAGGTGGAGGAGTTGAAAGAGTTCTGTTTGGTGGAGATGGAGACCTTTGAATCCTTCTTCCTCTTTGCCTTCTTCTTGGAGATAATTGCAGGTATTCAAACAGCACTTCTTCCTCTCCAACTCTTGACCTTGTGATTCTTCTCATAAGCTTTTAGGCCTGTACTGCTGAAATTCTATTGATTCTTCCCCTTGGAGTCGCCAGATATGCAAATAATAGCTCTTTTAAGCAAGAAAATTGCAGCAGATGCATATCAACCTTGCTGCAATAAAAATGAGACCTCTAGGTCCCACCGGGCGTGCCAAAACTGTTGATGCAAAATCACAGCACCCCTGGACGCACATCAGGCTTCTAGGTTGATGTTCAGGCATCCAGTGTGATTGCATAACATTGAATCCTTTCTCCAAGTGTGGGACTTGAAAAATGAGAAGGATTCTCCAGAGAAAGGCTGGTTCCTATTCCTCTGTTCAGATGCACCAATGAAACGTAGAGGTTTACCCAAAAAAAAAACTAACTAATCTAACTACCAAGGAGACAGGGAGAGAGAAATGCATAAAAATAAACCTAAGCTAGGGAGGTGATGCACCGAGGAATGAAGAACATAAGCTTTGCAAAAAATAAGCACAGACCATATAGATGCGATACCACACTATGCACAGGTAACCGAAATGCAATGAGAGATCAAAATGACAACAATGAATACATGAGAGGATTTAAATTCAATCACAGACATATATATTGCTCAAAGGATCGATTCAATACATTGCAATGGCCAAGAGGCACAATGGCATTACAGTCGATGTGGGAGGCTTGAAAACTCCACGAATTCTCTTGCAAGCAGGAGAGAAGGGAGGGGTTGCAAAACAAGAATGTCCAACATTAGAAAGAAGCCCCTCCTTACAATTTATAGGAAGAATGAGAGAGAAAAGAGAGAGGAATTCGAAATCTGCCCCAACCACCTCCAGAATGCACTTAACTCATCTCATTATGGCAGAAGCGGCGGATCATGTCAAAACGGCGGGCTGCCTAACAGAAGCGGCGAACTGTCTGCTGCATTAAAGTTGTTCGTTGAAGCATTACTTCTGCTTATTATTTCGTGCCAGAGGCGTCTTCTTGATTTTCTCTCTTCAAACTGAACCAAAATGCAAGATTGACCCTGGAAACATGTAGAGAATCTCACAAGCTTTCCGTTGATATAAAGAACGCGCAAATCTGAGCTCTGGATCGAAAGTTATGTCGATCCGAAGGTTTAGGGCACGGAACAGGCGAAAACGGATTTTTGAAATTCTTCCCGCGCTCTGCCACCTGGATGACACGTGGCAAGCTCTGATCCGCTGAATGATTCTCTTTCCTCTACTTTTCGGCGGGCCTTCCTTTGAAATCTCCTTGTGGGCCCTAGCTAGGACACGTGGCATTATTTCATTGGTTTGGATCGGTGCTCGAAAACTCGCCCTCTGACTTTTCTGACCTTTTCTCCTATGAGGACACGTGGCGGCTTCTGATTAGTCCGCGGGCCTGCCAGCTCTTTCGCGCCCTTCACGTCTTTTTGTCCCGGATGTCCCAAACCGTTTGGGACAAAAACCTCCGATCCGCCCGAAATGGGCTTCCCTGTCCCTCATTTGGCCGATGACACGTGGCGCAAATTTATTGGCTTTCGGCTTTTTCGGCGATCCGCGTCCCGCGCGTCCCTTTGTCCCATTTTGCTTTGTGCTCTTTGTGCTGATTTCGGGCGAACCGGCCGGTTCGCGTCCATTTGTCCCGCTTGTCCCATTTTGCTTTGGACTGTCTGGCCCTTTTTCACCCGGTTCGGCCGGTTCGCGCCTTTTTGGCCCACTTGTCCCAGAGGCCGGTTCCCTCGCGCCTTTTTGGCCCGCTTGTCCCAGAGGCGTCCCTCTCAGCAGTTAGCCAATTTTTCCCCTTTTTCGGCCGGATCGGCTTTTCGCGCCCGCCGCGTACTTTTGTCCCAAATGTCCCGATTGCTCCTTGGACCGCCTGGAGGCTTTTCGGCCGATCCGCGCATTTTTGTCCCAAATGTCCCGATTGCTCCTAGGACTAGGACTTAACCGATTTTCACGATTTTTCCTGGATCAACCTATTTGCCTTTCTGCAACTTTTGATGCATGTTTTCACACAACATTTGACATAGTCACAAAAATTGCGGTTTAAGGTTGGCCAATAATAGCCAAGGTGAAGGATGCATTTTTCCACAACTAAACCACTAAAGTGACCTCCAAAAATTCCATCGTGGACTTCCTTAATGGTGTAGGGAATTTCAGAACTTGTAAGGCATCGTAAGAGAATACCGTCGAAGCCACACTTATAAAGGAGACCACCCATGATGACATAACGAGAGACACTTTTAAGAAAGACACATTGTCCATTACGAGTGAGATCAACATGTAGAATGGAAAGGGAAAGATAGTCTACAAATTACTTATACTAAAGGTCACCTGGGTTAGATGCAATGGTTCTGACAGAGTGGATTGCATGAGGTAAATAAGAGGGTGATTATAGCCTTTGTATTGTGACAAACATTTTAGAGTCGGTGGGTGAAGCGGGTGTCTGAGAAGCCAAGTAGGCCATTGTATCCACAATTTTATTGGTAGAATGTGGGGTGGTTTGAAATTTGTAACAGTCAAAGGTGGTCAAAAGTATATCTACGTGATGTTTATACTTTTTAAGTATCTCATTACGACACTGGTATATACCATTGACTTGGTTTACGACCAGCTCAGAATCACCAAAGATATTGATTGACTTAACATCTAAGGCATAAGCAACCTGGAGACCCAATATGAGTGCTTCGTATTTGGCAATATTGTTTGTACAATAAAAATTGAGTTTTAAAGACAAAGGCATAGGTTCATCATCAAGAAGAATGATGATACCACCAACCCCACCTCCACACTAACATTTGAAGCCATCAAAGAAGAGTGTCATTTGGTAAGCGGGTTCATCTAAGAGAGAAGGTAGCTATGGATTCGTCTGGGAAATCAAAGTTAGAGGGTTGATTCCTGGAAAGAGGTGCATCTGGTAGTTGGTCAGTGATATCTTGGCCCTTGATAGACTTTTGAATAATGAATTCGAGATCAAGGTCGGCTAGAAGTATAAGCCAATATGCAACACATTGATGTTGGTAGGGTTTGACATACATATAGTGTAGGGGGTCAGTATTGGTAATGGCGGAGTTTGGTGGTGATGAAAACTAAGTCTAAGTAGAGTTTTTTGGCATGGGTATATCTAGTTTCGTAGTCCAGAAGGGTACAAATTATGCAATAAACCACATGCTCTCTATGTTGCTCATCGTGATGAGTGAACATGACACCTAAAGAATGGTCAGTGGTGGAAATATATAGGTAAAAGGGTTAGTCATATTTAGGAGGAATGAACACTGGTGGTTGAAGAAGGTATTATTTTAAGGCTTTAAAGGATTTATAGCATTCATCATCCCATTTGAATGAAACGTCTTTCCCGAGGAGATGATGAAATGGTTTATAGTGGTCAGAAAGATGCGAGATAAAATGATGAATGGATTACAACTTACCTTATAGGATTTGAAGTTGACGAAGATTAGTAGGTGGAGGAATTTCTAAAATATCCTTTAATTTAGTAGGATCAACTTCTATTCCATGCAAAGAAATGATGAAACCATGGAGTTTTCCTGAAAGTACCGCAAAGAAACTTTTTTGGTTGAAGATGAACACAATACTTGATGAGGCAGTCAAAGATGACCTTAAGGATGGTCAAGTGTTCAGTTTGATGTTTGGATTTGGTAAGAAGATCATATACGTAATATTCCAAGATGAAATGCATGATGTCATGGAAGATGTAAGTCATGGCTCGTTGGTATGTAGTGCCAATGTTTTTAAGGCCAAAAGGCATGACTCAATAGTAGAAATTCCTCCAAGGGGTGATGAAGGCGGTCTTGTGTTGATCTTTTGGAGAAAGTAGTATTTGATTGTAACCCGAGAAACCTTCCATGAGTGATAGCATTTCATGTCTGATAATGAGATCAACTAGTTGGTCAATGCATGGTAGGGGAAAATCATCTTTGGGACAAGCGAGGTTGAGGTCATGTAAGTTCGTGAAAATGCGGAGTCCCCCTATCATATTTTTGACAAGAATGATGTTAGAAAACCATTGGGGATAGTGAATGGGTAGGATGAAGGAAACTAAGAGAAGGTGCTGAAGCTCTTCTTTTACCAGAAGAGCAATGCAAGGATGCATTTTCTGCATCTTTTGTTTGATGTGTTTGGCATCAGGGATGGTTACGATATCGTGGACTATGATTTTTGGGTCAATGCCGGGCATATCGGCATAGGACCAGAAAAAAGCGTTGCTATGGTTTTGAAGGAAAGAGGTAAAATATTCCTGCTCAATAGCATCTAAAGATTGACCTATCTTTAGAATGTGTGGGTCATCCTGAGTGTTAATGTTGATTATAATGGTCGATTCATTCAACATGGTTTACGTCTTAGAAGGTAATGACCGTTGAATATAAGTATCTTCCGCACCCAGGTAGGTGAGGATGGACTCATCATCTTGACATTGAACAACATTAATAGAAGGTGTATCATCATCAATCATGTCAGGATATAGGAATGGGAGAGAAGAGGGAGCCTCGTCATCAGGTTGATAGGTCAGATGTCCCAAAGAAATTGTCTTTACGAAAAAAAAGATAGGAGGAATAGATTCAAGATCTATGGACTGATGAGGGTCGTCAATCCTCACCATTAAAAATGTCAATACAGGTTGGTGTCCAAAGGATGTATGCATTAAGATAATAAGATTTTGGAAAGCAAATACTTTAAACACAATCCAAACTTGCATAAAATAAATCACAGATACAAAAAATTTAAAAGAACACTTGCAGAAATGTAAACACACTTGCATAAAGGAAATCACACTTGTAGGAATATAAAGGCACAGTTGCATATAGGAAATCACACTTGCATAAATAAATGTTGCATGAAAGAAATGAAACTTGCATAAATGAAATTGCTGAATTAAAAAATAAACATAATTGAACGAAACACCAGCAGGTTTACAACAGACTAAATTTTCACAAGACAAATATTAAAACAATACAACATAATGAATTAAAGACAAATGAATAAACATAAACATAAATACACATATCCATCTTCCTTGGAATGAGTGGCCATCTCATTCCTTGGAAGAGGATTTAAATCATACTTCTGAGATCTCAAAACTACATAATATTTCAGAGGAAAGAATAGATCTCTATTTCTTTGGAGAAAAGCATTACATATCTAAGTGTGGAAGGTTGCATTTATAATTTATACATCCAAACAACTCATTATTTTAGGAGATACAATCTGATATTATCTTTAATCTAATCCTAACAACTAAGATCTCCATCTCGACAAAATATGGAGAGAAATATATTATTGGAGTCAAAGTCTTATCTCACTTATTTTAGGAAGATTTGCTCCCAAATCTTCTCCTTGCTTTTCAGTAAGAAAAATCATCATGATTTTATTCCTCTACATTATTAGAAGGAGGATTTTCCTCAAAATATGATTTTGACCAAATACCTTTCCCAGATTTTCCATTTGACTTTGTTGTTTTTGATTATTGAACTTTTGACGTTTGTCTAATACGCTTTTTCCTCGGACTGCAATTCAGTAAAAGTTAAATTTCTCTTGATTGGTAAAACCTGTAGAAAATATGAATGAGGTTTTTGTTATAAACAATTCTATGAAATTGAAACCTCTCTCAAATTTTTCCATATGAATTTTTTGTTTCTGTTTATGAAGCTTTTAGTGCTCATCTGATACACGTTTCCTCGACTGCAGACTAAAATTTAATCTCTCTTCATTGGTAAAACCTATAAAAATATGAATGATTTTTGTTAAAAACATTTCTATGAACAAAAACTTTCTCATTTTTCCATTTGAGTTTTCTGTTTCTGTTTATGGAAAGCCTATAACAAAATGTGTTGAAACATGATGGAAAACAAGTCCCTTCTAAATTAGATTCCCTTATTGAACACATTTCTAGGAATTCTGTGAACAAAAACCTCTCAGAAGGAATGAACCATATTTTTCAATGATTTTACTAAATAGCAGAGTTCTCTTTTTCTTTGAATTTTATGTTTCTGGGAACTTTTAGTGCTCGACATAAATGATACACTTTTCCTCATACTACAACTCACTAAAAGTTAGATCTCTCTTCATTGGTAAAACCTGTAAACAAATATGAATGAGGTTTTTGTTAAAAACATTGATATGAACAAAAACCCCTCTCATATTTTCCATTTTATTTTCTTGTTTCTATTTATGGAACTTTTAGTACTTGTCTGATACACTTTTCCTCGGACTGCAACTCACTAAAAGTTAGATCTCTCTTCATTGGTTAAAACCATATAATAAATTTGAATGAGGTTTTTTATAAACGCATTGATATAAACAAAAAAATCTCTTATATTTTTCATTTGACTTTATTGTTTCTGTTTATGGAACTTTTAGTGCTCATCTGATACACTTTTTCTCAGACTGTGGGTCACTAAAAGTTAGATCTCTCTTCATTGGTAAAACCTGTAGTTTCAAATCTGAATGTGGTTTTTTTTAAACACATTGCTATGAAAAAAAACCTCTCTCAGATTTCTCATTAGAATCTCTGAGTTTTCATAATCCCTCAAAAACTGTCATTCCATTGATGCAAGTTCTAGAACTAAAGTTAGCATTCCTTTTATGCAAGTTCTAGAACTAAATCTGTAAGTTCCGGAATTAAATCTTATTTTTCTATATATTGAAAGTTCTGGAATTAAATTTCATTCAATTGATACAAGTTCTGCAACTAAATCTGTAAGTTTCAGAACTGATCCTACGAGTTCCGGAACTAAACCTGCAAGTTCCAGAACTAATTGTGAGTTCCAGGACGAGTTCCGCAGCTAAGTTAAAACAACTATAACTTTTGCATGTGACCTCAGATTGAGATGATTTTTTTTGGAACTTGCATAATTTTTAGAGTGGAATCTAAATATGAAATCTAATATTTGATTTTAAATTTACTATTCATGTTCAATTCCACTTTTCCCAATACTAGCATTATCTTTCCTTTATGGCCTGCATACACAAGACTTTGAATCTTTTCCCAAATAATCAATAGGATTAGTCAACAAGATAGATAACAAAATATTTCAAAAGAAGGAACAAGATATATATCCTATACTCTATCTTAAGAAATCTATAAGTTCCTAGATTACATTTAAATCCAGTTTCAAAGGTAACTTGGAAGGACAAAATAATGGTAATTTATGGCCAATTATGGCCTCATCATTGCCCCACAGTTAATATTATGCATGTCCTCATGCATTATATTATTATATCCATTTCTTAGATTCTTCTCCGTATTGAGGACATGTTCTTGTGGATCTCCTTATGTGTCTTTTGATTTCTTTCTTTTACAACAGGTTCTTGTGTGGATCTCCTTCTATGTCTTTTGATATTATTTCTTTTACAACAGGTTCTTGTTCCCTGGATCTCCTTCTTCTGCTTTTGATTTATTTCTTTTACAATAGGTTCTTGTGTGGATCTCCTTTTGTTGCTTTTGATTTCTTTATTTTACAACAGGTTCTTGTGTGGATATCCTTCTATTTATTTTGACATTCTTTTCTTTTACAACATGTTCTTGTGTGGATCTCCTTATGCTTCTTTTGATCTCTTTTATTTTACAGCAGGTTCTTGTGTGGATATTCTTTCTATTGTGTTTCATATCTTAAATATCAAAATTCATAGCTGATGTGCTTCTCCTTCTGTTGCTTCATGCACTTAAGCTCATGCAAAGGTTTTTTATTCATGGTTTCCCATAAATTAGACACTAAAATTTTGATTTTACAAAGAGGTGCACCATATCTAATTTTATATAAGTAGGGGAGATATGAAATTTTATCTTGTCTTTGGGTGGGGCTTGGAGATTTTAAACTTAGTGGATCCTAGCATGTAATAAAAAAAACTTACAACCCCTAAAAGCTTAAATGATAAAATAGTAGAATAAAATAACTTGATCATATACTCTATTTGAACTTATCATATTGTTAACATGGTCAAATAGTGTCGAGAAAGAAGCCACGAGGTAACAATTGATTTCCTATGAAGAAGAGCTTCCAACCTTTTGCCTTTGATTGGTCAGCACAGCTAGTTTTCCAATTAAAGTTTTTTTTTAGCCTTTGAACATGGCCAAATAGTTGTAAGCTGGCCATTTTCTAATCAAAACTTTTTATTTTTTTTCCCTTTTTTTGCATTTGATTGGCCAACAAGCTCGTTTTCCAATCAAAGCTTTTTGATTTTTTTTTGTTCTTTAATTGGCTAGCAAGCTAGTTTTCCAATCAAATATTTTTTTATTTTTTTAATTTTGTTTTGCTGAAATGATAGCATGAGAAGTATTAGAGAAAAATTTGATCCATCATCAGAATATATTCATCAAAGTAAAACTTGTGTAAAATAGGAAGAAATGTTTGAGATATTATAAAAACCTTTTTGAAAACTTGGTAATTCCAAGAAGATTTCCAAAAAATTGTGTAGATCAATTTATAGGTCTTTAAAGCCCATCTTGAATTATGCATTATCGGAATCACCATAGTAATCTTCAAATCCTAGACTAGTGATCTCAGGAAATGGATAGTTGTTAAAAATGAGAGAGTTAAGGTATCTGTGTGTCCCTTCAAAATTTGCATGCTCCTTGGTTGATACTGTTGGTACTCCAAAATACTTACATGTTGGTATAAAGAACAACTCTAGAAATTAATATAGATCTAGTCCTCATGATGTTAGTACACAAAAATGGGGCTTTCCTTGATATTCACCATAATGTGGTTCTTAACATTATACAAGCATATACAAAAATGAAGAAATTGAAATGACATTAAATTCAAATTTTTCTAATGGATATGGTTCAGGGAATGAATTTTTTTATGGGATGAAAACTAATTTGGATGGGTGGATTTATGAGTGGGTTTTCTATTTTGGCTCTAATGAAATCCTAAATATGGATGGAGTTAATTAGAAATGCTACCAATTCATTATTACAAACTGGATAAGCCATTTTTGACTAAGTTTATGTGTAATAAGATCACTGAGATGTTAGCTGATACAAGGGGAAATGGAGGTGGTTATCAAGAATGACATATGATATTTCATCAACTGGATCTACTTCCAGATTCAATATCATATTCTACCATTTTCATATCTGAATTCTTTTTTCATACCATTATACCTGTAGATACCAAATTTGGGTCTTACAATGCCCTGTACCCCGCATATCATCCTCGAAACCTAACCATACCTCACCACCTAAATGTTACACACTTAATTATTTATTAATTACCATATAATTAATAAATCCACATCTCCACCCCTGCCACCTCACCTTACCACCTCATCATGACGTAGCCCTAACCCTAAACCAACCTAATTAAGACCTATGACTTGGTCCAGACTCACACCCATGACTCATCACCCCTAACCCACATCAAAACAAACCTAATAATGAATTGACCAAGCCCACAATTGATCCCTCGGGAGAAAAGGAGGGAAAGTTGGCTATTTTACTAAAAATAGCCAACTTTGACCTAACCGACATCGATCCCTACATCGACCGCCATCGGTTACGTAACTGCCATCGGTTCCCTGTAAATGACCTTCCCTAGCCATAAACAAAGGATCTGGAATTCATTTGCAAGACAAAGACAAGTGAAGAAAGAGAGAAGAGTTTACAGAGAAGAGATGTCGAGCCCAAGACTATGCAACTGAGTAACTGGGTCACCTGTCACACTCATCCAAGCATTGGAAAAGTCAGAGGATAGCTTCATCAGCTCACTTTTGATTGTCGGATCATCCCGACCTGAATCTGGCCATTTGTCACTGCATTCCTCAGACCTGAATATTCATCAAGAACTGAGTAAGTAGTGTCTCGTATGTTTCTAAACACCATTTATTGAACTTTTTGATTCATAGTAATTATAAGCTCACTCCTAGATCTACCACCTGCAATAGCACCCTGCACCTAACCTTCATCCATACATCCTTGTATTGCCTAGAAGGATAGTTTTATCACTCTCTAAGTCTTCCCCATCATCCTCACTATTCCCCCTCAAACATCCATCAGTCTTATAAACACCATAACCACAATACAACTGACTCTACCATTCAGAAGCATCTAGATTACTGACCCCTACCGGTGTTAGTTATCCCCTACCGGTACCGGTAGGTTCTCTAACCGTGGTCGGGTTATCTAGTGATCGGCATCGGTCACTGTGACTTATACCCAAAGCCTTCCTTTCACCTATTTATCTCCTAACAACCTCAGATCCAACCTGGTCTATCCCTGAAACTTGACCTGAACGTAACAATAACCAGTGACCAAACAAACAACATGACATACTATTATTGGTAGTCTAGTCTCTATTGCTTTTCAAGGAGGTAACTAAATCATGATTTCACAAATAGCTTCTTTGTTATCATTTGCATTAATTCATATTAAAAGGGGAACTGACCACCTTCGAAAGGAAGTCTAATATTTCCTGAGCCCAAGGCAGTTCCCTCACTTATTGTCTAACTAAGATCTTGTGGTCTTGCATTCTTATTTATAGGTAGTCCTTCCCATACAAAAAGGAGTTCTTCACAATCGATCTGATCTCTCTACGGTACACGCACACCTTCCCAACACTCAATAGGTATTCCTCGTAGCCCTAACCCTTATTTTTTTCTCAAGAGAATGAAAATATAGAAGTAACTCTATTTTGGAACGAAATTCTATGCGAAACATTTTGGCACGCTCGGTGGGACCCTTCTCGGGTTTCTTTCTTTCTGGCTTGTTTTCATATCGGGAACACACTTGCTGTTTCTTTCTTCTAAATATTCACAAAATATTTTGTCATTTTGGTAAAAGAACTTGTCTTTCTTTTGCATCTTTGCATTAGTGAAAGTCATCTTCTTAACCTCTTCTCTTTCTTTGCTTCATCGAATATCATTTTTGATTTGGGTTTAAAACACGTGCATCACATTCTTGCTTGCTGTTTTTAATTCTAGTGAACGTAGATTAAGTAACAGGTCGTACACGTGGGGGTGATATCCACGGTATTGACGAGAAATTAATCTTACTCTCACTGCACAACACATACCAAATCACATCATAATCTACACAACATCTCAAACATCCCCTCCTTCCCGCGGTATTCCTCCGCCCGATTGAGGTAGCCTTACAAGCCACAACAAACTTGACATCTCCCTTAGGTCTTTTTTTAGGAGTGACATCATCTGGCGTCTAAGGCATAAGCCTAAATTGATTAAAACTAATCCTAGGGTTAGTCTCTTGATTTGCTTGTGCATCTTGCTTGTTTTTAGTTATGTTTCTCTGTCATACCATGTTTTAGTGATCACTTCAAGACAGTTTGGTGGGTATACTAAGCATTGTTATCCCCAAACCAATAGCTTCTTAGATCCTCTCTTTACTTTCACAGTGACTGACACCGGTCCTATACTATTGACATTGGTTAACTGACCGACGCCGGCTACAGTTTGACCGACATCCAACCTACCAATTCCAACATTTTGTTGCTGTTTCTATTCCTGATTGATTAAATCCATGCTATGTCCTCTTGTCCATGGTTGTTATCACCCAGAAATAAGCCGCAGCCATGGTTTTACATGCTTGTTCTGTGCCTTTTCCTGAGTCACCCCCTTCACATCCTATGGGGAATCCTACGGATACCAATAATTTTCCCAAGATCCCTGTGGGAGATAAGGAATTTGCCAAATTTTTAGATGCTAATCCTAGTGCCGTATAGTATTATTTGTCACATGCCCCTGACCGTACACTCGATGGTCAGCTCCTTGTTGGTATGCCTATTAGTATAGCTGCTCACTTAGCCCCTTCCCCACCTAATAACTCCGCTTCACCGTCTTCATCCTTAGCTCCGTCTCCCAGCTCAGTGGCTTCGATGGTTCATACTGCACCGATTGGCTTTCCTTTGGTTAATTTGGGGCCCCACATATTACTACCGTCCACTGCCCCTACCTCATTTCTCATAGATTACCTCTTTCATAACTTGTTCTCTACCACCTATCCACATGAGCTTTCCCTCTCAGGCTCTACCCACCTTTTCATTTCTGCAAACTCATCCAGTGGCTTCAACATCTTATATAGGACACCCTTATTCGGCTGGCCCAACACATTCATCATCATTTTGTTATCAACATTCAATCCCACCATTGTCTAGTAGTGGATCTTGGCCCAATCCTCCTCCTTTTATGACAACATCACCATCATCTAACCCAACCAATGATCTAATCAAACAGATGATGGACAAGATGCAAAATCTTGAGGCTTCTGTTTCAGGAAGCCGTAACACCCTGACATACGAGCAAGTTTGTCGGGAGCCTATTCATCCTTCTGTCCCCCTTCATACATATCCTCCTCAATGGGAATTACCGAAATTTACTCGCTTTAATAGTAAGGAGGACCCTCAACAACACTTGCGATCATTTAGACATGCCTGCTATCTGATTACTCACGACGATGCCTTACTACTCCGTACCTTCCCCATGTCCTTATCAGGACATGCCTTGGAGTGGTACAGTGCTTAAGCCCAGCACTCAATCTTCTCCTTTAACCAGATAGCCCAATATTTCTTGGATCATTTCTCCATCAATATTGCCAAGAAAGTATCCATTACCGACCTCTATGCCATCCGACAATTTGAAGATGAATCTATCACAGATTTCGTTGGACGATGGCGGGGCCTCATCAACCATATTACTTATGCCTTACCTTAGGTTGAACTCATCGAACTCTTTACATGGGCCTGCGCTAAGCACATTTCTCCCACCCTCCAAATTCAAACTTTCCGCACCTTTGATGAGGCCTTTACTATGGCTCGAAAACTAGAGATTCGAGCCTTAGAGGAGGAGAAATTGAGGTTGCGCAACAAAAACTCCAATTTCTGAACCCAAGACTCCAACAACAAACCCAATACCACCAACTCTCATGCGTCAGCTGCTTCGAAATCAAAAGGATCTATACACGCGGTGACGGTCAAATCTCAAGCACCGTCTAATACCCAGCCAAAAGCCACCTATAAGTATAAAGCCGAGCCCATCAACTACACTCCCTTGGGAGAAACTTATGGTATGATATTGGAAAAATTTCTGAAAGCAGGAGCTATCACCTTGTGTCATGTTAAACCTCACTCCGAGTTTGATTCCGCCCACGCTATACCTTCTTGGTATAAATAAAATGACTTCTGTAACTTCCATCGCATGAAGGGACACAGCCACGAAAACTGTAAGATGTTGAAAAATATAGTGCAGGAAATGGTTGATGGAGGGGATATAACTCTCGATAATCCTAATGCCCCTGTTAATCAAAATTTAAAAATCTTCAACAAACCATTTCCAAACCATTCATCTAACAGTAACACAAACCAAGACACCTCAGCCGAGGAGAAGAGTGTGCATGAGATCCATGTAATTTTCAACTCCCAACCCAGGGCTTCCATCGAGGAAATTTTGAATCAAGCCTCTTCACCAACGCAGGGATTCTCACCCACTTCTCCTTCATCAGGACAAGAGGACAGTCCCACTATTCCTTTACCCATAAAGGAATTAACTGCCCAGAGTTCTCTTCTCACAAATGAACCTTCTTACATCACATCCCTGCAAGATTGTGAGTGGATGTTATCTAACTTATCTATTTCCCAAACATCTCCTTCCACCACTCTTACTGCAAAAGAAGAAGGATTGCCACTTTTTCTATCATCCTTAGATGAGAAACCCCTTGAGCCTACATCACCAAAATCCTTAATCATGACGGATCCCCTAGAACATGCCCTCCTACCTATTAGTTCTTCATCACCTAAATCTTTCCAGCGATTGGTTGACCACTTAACACCCATTGATACAACGCCTCATTTACCCCCTGTATCACACCCACAGTGGACTAGAATAACAACCCACCTCTCTTCCATACAAAATTTCCTGTTCACATGTGAAGATTACCATCCCCTAGAAGATAGACAAGTCTTATGGGAATGTTTGAGTACACAATGCTCTACTCAAATGCAGATGACTAATCTAGACACCTCTACCATATACCCGAGGTGTTTACAAAAGCTCAAAATGCCTATGTCCTCACCTTCACCCCCCTCATATCTACCGAATATCTCATCCAACTCTATTAACCTAACCAAACCTTCCCCTATGCTTGGGACTTCACTAATACCTAGTCTGACACACCCACCTAAATGGTTAGATTTATCCAAAAATAAAGCCATCAATCCAGCTAGGAGACAGACCCAATCTCCTCGAGTCCAATCTATACCTCTATCACAACTAAAGCTCTCACACCCGATCACACCAGTACAGCAGGCATGGTTTTAACCCTCACCATAAAACCTACCTTCTATATTGGGGCCTCACCCCTCCACCTTGCCTCAATACATCATGCCTCCCACATCTTCTTTAAAATGACCTGCACCTTCTGCACCCATATAGAAATCTACGGGCGTATCAACACCATCGCCTCAAGTATCTTGTCCACCTACCAAACCTAAGCAAACTTGATCATCGAAGGATTTGTTTGCTGTCACTCCTCTTTCCCCGTGGTTGTTTCCTACCACCACATCATCTGTGGCCTCATCATCTAACCAGCTAAACATGACTTTTGCACCAAAGAAGCCACACCTAGTTAAACCCAATCATCAAAATCCCTTATCTAAACCACCACCCGTACGAACCACTCATACTCAACCATTACCAAAACAAACAGTAATCTCACCCACCCAATCAATAACCTCATCTTCATCTGACTTTGACCCACTCAAAGGATCTTACGCCAAGATCCTTGATATGTTGGTAGGGGATGCGACCATTTCCCTACCCCCACTCAGACCCTATGATCCATCTAAACCTTGACCTATAGGTTATGATGAATCTAAAATTTGTGCTTACCACCACACACCAGGACACGATGTAGAAGGATGCAAACCTTTGAAAGCCATCCTTCGCCACTCACCTATCTCGGATAGAAAGTCTAAGAAAGACAACTTATCAAGGGAGAAGCCTTTAGCTTCAATCCCCTCTCCTATATCACCTGTCCCCACCTCACAAAAATATATCATTATTGCAACCCCGCCTCTCGAGGATAATGACTTATCCCTGCCATCTTCCTCCTCTCGTATTCACGAGATCAACATGATTAGCATTGCTACTCGAGGTTAGAAAAACAATGGCAAAGCTAAAGAAAGCACACCTGCGGCCTCTCTTTCTCCTTCCGCCATCCCGATTGCACCACCACCTAAAGTGGTTATTCATGGACCTACCTATCCTGTCTCTAATGGAGTTTCCCATCGCACCATGATCAAACAACTTCACCAATCTCATGTAAAAATGACACTGTATGATCTCATTTGAACATCTGAATCTCATCGAAAAGCTTTAGTTGAGATCCTCCAAGGGATAGAGGTCCTACCTAACGAAACCATGCCCATTGTCTCCATCTTAACACCCCATCACGTCGCTTCTCTCACCAAACAACCTACCTCCACACCCACCTCTGTCCCTGTACAACAAGCCACTGCTGTCAGTTTTTTCGAAGAAGAAATTGTCGTCTTTGGTGCAGAAGATCTTGACCCCACTCTTTTCATCTCGGCTTATGTCTGGGACATCCGAGTACATCGTGTTATGATCGACGGGGGTGCTATCCTAAACATCATCTCTTCCAAAGCCTTCCAATAGATGAATATCCCTCCTAGCTGCATGTGTGCCAACCCCACCATGTTGCAGTCATTCAACGATGCCATTGCTTCTACCCTAGACACCGTAATCCTTAACATTCATGTAGGGCCACATACCTTTCCCGAACTCTTCTATGTCCTTGAGGGGGAATTCCAATACAATATGTTGTTAGGCCACCCTTGGATCCGGGCTATGGGATGCGTTCCCTCCACCTTACATAGATGCATAAAATTTGAGTATGAGGGGAAGTCATACACCGTCACAACTGACACTTCCCCTTTCAAAACCTACAATATGTTATACCACCCTAATGATGTGCTTGTACCAGTCAAGACACCCATTGATCCAACCCAACCATCTACTTCAACCATGCCTCAACCATCCACCTTAGCCGCACCCACACCTTCGACCAATGAAACCACCGCTGCGAATACCACTTCCTTCCCCGCGGACAACATCCCAACTTCAGATCCCTTGGTAGATGTTTTTCAATGCCTTATGCTGGGGGAATACCACCTATATAACATTAGCACCTTCCATACCTCACAGGAGTATGGACAGTTACATGCACATCCTACCTACGACCGTCGTGTGGGGGAGGTGATCTCCTACGGACCACCTAATTGCTGCACCAAACTAACGTATGGGGGTGTCAACGCATCCTCTATCACACCTGAACCTCCCCTTGGTGTGGTTCCCTTCCAATATGATTTTCAATATCTAACCAACCGTCATTTCGCCTTCACCTTCCTGACGTGCTGTGCTTGGAAAGGTTTTGGTTTTGGTCTTTATGAATAAGGCCGACATACGATCATTCCCGTGACTACACGCAAACACAAAGATCGTCGTGGTCTTGGATTTTCTGAACTACCTACACTAAAGAAACCTCATGTCAATTGTATCCAGGAAGACAACAAAGTCACCCCTTCCGAACCATCATCACCCATTTTTCCATCTTCACCCACAGAATCGATAGACTCGGAATCTATCCCTCCTAACTTTTCTAAAAAGAGATTTTCTTACAGCTCTTGACCACCTTCAAATTTATCAAAAGTGCATCAAGCATGCTTATGATAAGAAAATTCATGAGCGTACCTTTAAGATTGGTGATCTTGTCCTCAAAGAGAATCAACATGTAACCAAACTAGAAAAGAGAAAACATGGAAAATTTGCTCATAATTGGATTGGGCCTTACATTATCACTCACACTTATGGATCAGGTACTTATCATTTAGCTTCGCTTAATGGTAAACCTGAGCTTGAACCCCTTAATGCCTTGCATCTCCGACCATTCTAATGTTGAATTTAGTGTTACATCACTTCTTATCTACCTTACACTTGTCCCTTGAGCTCATTTACCACTTCATACAACTTATTTCGTTCATCTCAAAGTAGAATCAAACTCACGTGATTTGATCATCACCTCCTCTTAAAAGATGCCTTCCACTTTTTAGTCTAGTCCATGACTTAAAAGTATCCAAATAAAAAATTCTTCATCCTAGGATATTCTTGAGTCAAACTTCCTGCAAAACTAGATGCTTCATGCCAAACGGACATCTAGACCTCTAAGATATAAACTAGACTACTCCCTCGAAGGACAACTATGTGTAAAGACGCATCTGCTATTATAAATAGACTACTCCATCAAAGGACAGCTATGTGCAAAGCCGCATCTACTACTATAAATAGACTGCTCCCTTAAAGGATAGCTATACACAGTCAGCCTCTATCAAAAGCTTCTCGCATTAATCAGCTTCGTGAAGACCTCAATAACAACAAAATGCATATCCCATATAGACTTCCTGCATCGATCAGTCTATATCTAGAAAAATAAAATAAGTATTCAAAAGCACTTTTGAGTCATGGACTTGTCTATTTAGGTTTGGTTCTATTTCGTTAGAATAATCACCTTATAACAGGTTCTCTACGCCCCAGCTATACCATCCACCTCACCTCACCATTTTCAAAGCAACAAAAACTCAAGGGACGTGACGTATATCCGATATCTTGTGATTATACAACTCTTTTCACCTATTGACTTCTCGCCTATGCATGGTACCTAGGGATTCAAGCTCATCCTACGATAATACATGGTTTGTTTCACTCTTTCCAACTATGGGACTCTTTTGCCTCTTTTACCTAAATCTAGGATTATGTGTAGACCTTAATCAGGACACGATTCCCTATGCTTAGGTAAGTTAACCCTTGCTCCACCTATACCTACACCAACAACATTACCCTACCAATATCAAAATTTTTACCAACCAACAAATTGCCTGAATTCACCTCTCCCTGGTCCTAAGGGAGAACTACATCGGTTTGAGGCCCGTCCTTGCTTTGTGCAATGAGCTATGTAGGTAGCACTTAGGAGACATGGGGTCTCCCAAGGTTAGCTCGACCATCCCCTACTATAACCTATCATGTGTTGTGTTTTCCTTAAAAATATAAATATTTTCACGTATTTATATTTATAACACTCACCAACCAATCAGCCCGACCCAAGGCAATAACCACCCAATCAGGCCCGACCCATGGCTGCACCCAACCAATCGGCTCAACCCAAGGCCACAACCAACCAATTGGCTCGAGCCACGGCCGCACCCAACCAATCAGGCCCGACCCAAAGCTGTGACCAACCAATCAGCTTGACCCAAGGCCGCAACCACCCAATCAGGCCTGACCCAAGGCCACAACCAACCAATTGGCCCGACCCAAGGCTGTAACCAACCAATCGGCCCGACCCACGGCCGCAACCAATCAATCATCCCGACTCATAGCCACAACCAACCAATCGGCCCGACTCATGGCCGCAACCAACCAATCGGCTCGACCCACGGCCGCACCCAACCAATCAAGCCAGACCCAACGCCGCACCCAACCAATTAGGCCCGACCCAAGGCCGCAACCAACCAATCAGCCCAATCTAAGGCTGAAACCAACCAATCGGCCCGACCCATGGCCGCACCTAACCAATCGGCCCGACCCAAGGCCACACCAATTAAGTACCTCGACTGAGACTCACAAATTACGATTCTATGCACCCATCATGTAGCTGTTTGTTCAATCGAGCTCACCTGTTTGTGTTTTAGCATGACTAGGATACTTGAATTGATCATCTGACCAGCTTTGCCTAGACCGAGACCATGACGTTTATCTCAATCGAACCAACCATTTGGTATTGCCGAACATGCCTAAACGTTCTGGTACCTTACCCGTTATATCCCCTAGAGCTACTTCCTATGCCTTGGATACCAGGATTATATGAACCTTGTTTAGATAAACTATCGACCTTTGCCTATGAATTGCTTGTTTGCTCTTCAAATCATGTACCCTGGTCGCACTACTGCATTTCAACGTGCGTCTACTTCCTTGAACTTACCCCATGATCTTACCATCATCTCAACATCATTCACCCTTTATCAACCCTATCCCTGATTTCACGTCGCCTCAATCTGTGATAGATTTGAGGGGGATTACCTATACCCTTAACTGGGGAAACCACTTCTTATTATTGTCAGTACAGCTTTACAAGACAAGCTACATGACAACAAGGGGTAAATGTAGACACCAAATTTGGGTCTTACGACGCCCTGTACCCCATATCTCATCCCGCAACCTAACCCTACCTCACCACCTAAACCTTACACACCTAATGATTTATTAATTACCTTATAATTAATAAATCCACATCTCCAAACCCTGCCACCTCACATCGCCACCTCACCGTGACCTATCCCTAACCCTAAACTGACCTAATTAAGATCTATAACTTGGTCTACACCCACACCCATGACTCATCACCCCTCACCCGCACCAAAACGAACCTAATAATGACTTGACCAAGCCCACAATTGATCCCTCGGGAGAAAAGGAGGGAAAGTTAGCTATTTTACTAAAAATAGCCACTTTGACCTAACCGACATCGGTTCCTACTCGACCGCCATCGGTTCATTATAAATGACCTTCCCCAGCCAAAAACAAAGGATCCAAATTCATTTGGAGGAGAGAGATAAGTGAGAAATAGAGAAGAGGTTGCAGAGAAGAGTATCGAGCCCAAGACTGTAACTGAGCAACTAGATCACTGTCACACTCGTCCAAGCATTGGGAAAGTCAGAGGATAGCTTCATCAGCTCACTTTCCATTGCTGGATCATCCCAACTGAGCCTTGTCATCGCCACCAAATTCCTTGGACCTGTATCTTCATCAGGAACTAGTAAGTAGTGTCTTGTATGTTTCTAAACACCATTTCTTGAACTTTTGATTCATAGTAATTATAAGCTCACTCCTAGATCTACCACTCGGTAGCACCCTACATCTAAATATTATTCATCCACCCCTATATTTCCCCAAGGACATCTCTCTCACTCTCTAAGTCTTCTCCATCACCCTACTACCCCCCTAATCATTTATCAACCTTATAAACACCATAACCACCTTACAACTGACCTCCATTCAAAGCCCCTAAATCACTGCCCCTACCAATACCGGTTATCTGCTACGGGTATCGGTGTTATAACCGCGGTCGGTTATCCAGTGACCGACATCGGTCACTGTAACTTATACAAAAACCAACCTTTCCCCTATTTACCCCCAAACAATCTCCTATCCAGCCTGGTCTATCCCTGTAACTTGATCTGAATGTATCAATAACCAGTTACCAAACAAACATCATGCCATTTTATTATTGGTAGTTTAGTCTCTATTGCTTTCTAACGAGATACCTAAATCATGATTTTTTAATAGATTCTTTGTTATCATTTACATTAATTCGTATTAAAAGGGGAAATGACCACCTTCGAAAGGAAGTCTAATATTTCCTGGGCCCAAGGCAGCTCCCTCACTTATTGTCTAACTAAGATCTTGTGGTCTTGCATTCTTATTTATAGGTAGTCCTTCCCAGACAAAAAGGAGTTCTTCACAATCAATCTGATCTCTCTACAGTACGTGCACACCTTCCCAACACTCAACAGGTATTCCTCCTAGCCCTAACCCTTATCTGTTTCTCAAGAGAATGAAAAGATAGAAGTAACTCTATTTTGGAACGAAATTCTGTGCGAAACAATACCTTCTTGATCAAACATCACAGTCATTTTTTTATACATAGAGTTAGTTTATGGGGAGATATTTACAATCTAATATTCCTAATTGCAGAAATGAAATTTTAATCTACTTGCAGAAAATAAAAGTCTAAAGAAACTACTTACCAAATACCTCTTGTCACAGAATTTGCTAAAAGGTATTCTACTGTCACTAGAATATTCTTTTAGAGAACTCTAAAGCTCCCAATAACACCGTATTTCCCAGAAACGGTGCCAAAATGATGAGGGTCATCAATCCTCACCATTAATAATGTCAATCTTGGTTGGTTTCTGAAGGCTGTATGCATTAAGAGAAGAAGATCTTGGAAATCAAATCCTTTAAACACAATCCAAACTTGCATAAAATAAATCACACATGTAGAAATTTAAAAGCACACTTGCAAAAATGTAATCACACTTGCATAAATAAATGTTGCATGAAAGAAATGAAACTTACATAAATGAAATTGTTGAATTAAAAATAGACATAATTGAATGAAACACTTGCAGGTTTACAACAGACTGAATTTTCACAATACAAAAATAAAACAATACAACAGAATGAATTAAAGAAAAATCAATAAATATAAAAATAAATACATAGATCCATCTTCCTTGGAATGAGTGGTCAGCTCATTCCTTGGAAGATGATTTAAATCATACTTCTGAGATCTTAAAACTACAGAATATTTGAGAGGAAAGAATAGATCTTTATTTCTTTGGAGAGAAGCATTACATATCTAAGTGTGGAAGGTTACATTTATAATTCATGCATCAATCAACTCCTTATTTTAGGAAATACAATATGATATTATCTTTATTCCAATCCTAACAACTAAGATCTCCATCTCCACAAAATATGGAGAGAGATATATTATTGAAGTCAAATCTTATCTCACTTATTTTAGGAAGATTTACTCCCAAATCTTCTCCTTGCTTTTCAGTACCAAGAATCATAATGATTTTATTCCTCTACATTATTGGAAGGAGTGTTTTCCTCAAAATATGATTTTGACCAAATACCTTTTCTAGATTTTCCATTTGACATTGTTGTTTTTGATTGCAAAACTTTTGACGCTTGTCTAATACACTTTTTCCTGGGACTGTAGTTCACTAAAAGGTAGATTTCTCTTGATTGGTAAAACCTGTAGAAAATATGAATGAAATTTTTGTTAAACACATTTCTATGAACAAAAACCTCTCTCATATTTTCCATTTAAATTTTCTGTTTCTATTTATGAAACTTTTAGTGCTCATTTGATACATGTTTCCTCGGACTACAAGTCACTAAACGTTAGATATATATTCATTTGTAAAACCTGTAACAAATATGAATGAGGTTTTTGTTACAAAAATTTCTATCAATAAAACTCTCTCACATATTTTCCATTTGAATTTTTGGTTTCTATTTATGAAACTTTTAGTGCTCGTATGATACACATTTCCTCATACTACAGCTCACTAAATGTTAAATATCTCTTCATTGGTAAAACCTATAACAAATCATAATGAGGTTTTTGTTAAACACATTACTATAAACAAAAATCTCTCTCATATTTTCGATTTGACTTTTCTAGTTCTGTTTATGGAACTTTTAGTTCTCGTCTAATACACTTTTCCTCAGACTATAGCTCACTACAAGTTAGATCTCTCGTAATTGGTAAAACATGTAACAAATCTGAATGAGGTTTTTGTTAAACACATTTATATGAAAAAAAATCTCTCAGATTTTCCATTTTAATTTTTCTGTTTCTGTTTATGGAACTTTTAGTGCTCGTTTGATACACTTTTCCTCGGACTGCAGCTCACTAAAAGTTAGATCTATCTTCATTGGTAAAACTTGTAGCAAATTTGAATGATATATTTTTTTAAACACATCGCTATGAACAAAAATCTCTCTTAGATTTCCCATTGGAATCTATGAGTCTTCACAATCCCTCAAAAAGTGTCATTCTGTCGATGCAAGTTCTGGAACTAAAGCTGTCATTCCTTTTATGCAAGTTCCAGAATTAAATCTACAAGTTATGGAACTAAATCTGATTTGTCCACGAATTGAAAGTTCTAGAACTAACTATCATTCAATTGATACAAGTTCTGGAACTGAATCTGCGATTTCTAGAACTAAACCTGTGAGTTCAGGAACTAAACCTGTAAGTTCCAAAACTAACTCTGTGAGTTTCGGAACTAACTCTACAAGTTCCGCAGCTAACTTAAAATAACTATAACTTTTGCATGCGACATAATATTGAGATGATTCATTTTTTGAACTTGCATAATTTTTTGAGAGGAATCTGAATATGAAATCAGATTTTAGTTTAAATGTACTATTCATGATCAATTCCACTTTTCCCAATACTAGCATTATCTTTTCTTTATGGCCTACATACACAAGAATTTGCATCTTTTCCCAAATAATCAATATGATTAGTCAACAAGATAGATAACAAAATATTTCTAAAGAATGAACAAGATATATATCCCATACTCTATCTTAATCAAACTATAGGTTCCTAGATTACATTTAAATCCACTTTCAAAGGTAACTAGGAAGGAAAAAATAATAGTAATTTATGGCCAATTTATGGCCTCATCATGGACTCCGTGGGTGAAAATGGTGACATGGGTGAATGAGGTGTGCAAGGTTTGTCTTCCTGAATGAGGTTGACGTGAGCCTTCTTGGGAGGTTGTGCATCAAAACCAATGCCACTACGGTCATTATGTTTACGAGTGGTAGATGAGATGACAGTATGGCGACCCTATTCATAAAAACTGAAGCCAAATCCTTTCCATTCGCAACGGTGAAGGAAAGTGTGAGTGAAGTGGTGATTAGTAGGGGAGTGTAATTCATATGAAAATGGTTGTTTTTGGGATGGAGGTTCAAGTGAATAAGTGGAAATATCAAGTCCCCCATACGTTAAATTAGTGTGAAGGTGGGGAGGACCATAAGGAAAAACCTCACCTACGTGGTAGTCATAACTAGGGTGTTGACGTAGGTTCTCATACTCTTGCAGAGTGAGGAACATGTCGATATTGTATAGGCGGTACTCCCCCAGAGTGAGGTGTTGAAAGACACATTCTAAGGGATCAGTAGTAGATATGTGGGTAGTGGAGATATACAACTTACTAGATGATTGGGAAGCAGGTGAGTCAGCTGTAGAGGCTGTGATGGTGGTACGAATAGTAGGGTTAGATGTGGGAGAGGTGGTGGAAGTCTTGGTGGATGGGCTTGTGGGTGAAGGTGAAGTGGGGATAGTGGAAGATTCCTTGACTGGTACAAACACATCACTAGGCTGGTACAAAATGTTATAGGTCTTAAAAGGTGATGGGTTGGCTGGGATGGTGTAGTTATAACCTTCACGTTCAAATTTGAGGCAACAGTGTAAAGTCGAAGGGACATCACCCATGATGCAGATCCAAGGTCGGCCAAGCAATAGATTATACTAGAAATTCCCTTTTAGGACATATAATAGTTTCGGGATAATGCGGGGACCTACATGGACATGGAGAATGATGGTACCTAGGGTAGAGGTCATGGCATTTGTTGAGCCCCTAAAATATTGATCAAGTATGAAGGCGCGTGAGTGCGCAGGACCCTAGTTACAGGATGGCACGCAAGGTAAAAGTGTGCAAGAGAAAAGACTCAAGGAAGCATATAGCACATGACACATGAAAGGAGGTTCAAGACTTAGCTTATTCAAGTAAAAAAGGTAGAACATGTGAAAAGCATGATTAGTTCTGCGCGGATAACATACCAGCCTGGTAACAGGTGGCCCAGGAAAGAGCATGCCAGCAAAGGAATATTCTAGAAGACCATCATGAGATGGAGTGGAGAGCTTAGGCCTAAGGAAAGATGCTCGCTAAAGGACCACATTTGACACTTGGTGACAGATCTGAGGGCGTGGCAAGGTGAGTTGGCAGCGCAGGAAGGTGATAAATAAAAGTGCTTATGGACCAAGAAAGATATAGATATAGACATAAGAGGAGAAGATAGGGAATATACACAGAGAGAGAGATAAAATGAGTAAAGCTCTACAGGATTACTGTGAGTGGGGCTCTGATGTACTGAGCTCAACATTGTAATTTCTTTTCTGTTTTTGCATAGTTATACAAGCCTAGTGATGTGCATGACTGTAGTTTGCCTGTTATGGCTCTTTGTAATGAAACGATGAATACAATGAGGTTACCTATTGCAATTAGATATTAATATCAGTGGGTTTTATGTATATTTCGTTCATAGAAGTTCTCTTTCCTTTCATGCTATGAATGAATGGTTGTAGCTTTCTTTCTGTTATATTATATGTTATGGAGTCTTTTAAAACACACAGTCTGAAGAAACTATAAGGATATGGAGGCCACCCTGAGCCCTGTAATCCTTGTATGTTTAAACTTCTTTCCTGAATACTCCTACACTAATAATTGATGAATGCTTCCCACTAAAAAATCACATAAAATAGAGACTCAGAACCCACGTGTGCCTCGGGTGAGCTCTCAGCTTCTACTGGGTGATAGGCCGACACGCATGGGATTCCTTCCTCTAATAGTGGGAGTAAAATTGACTACATCTTGGTTCCATTACCATGACCTCTTTTTGAAGCTGTAGTGGGATATAACATGCATCATGATCTATGTAAAGAGTAATGGCAGATCGATTAACATTGGAAAATGTTGAATCATGGTTCAAGAGCATGGAGGATGAATATTCCCAGAGATTCAGCACTGGACATGAGTTTGATACACGTAAATGGGTAGAGGAGAATATCTACCATGACCTATATGATACTTTTTTCTGCTACTTCCCAGTAGAGTTATTTTGGTGGCTTTCAGCCTATGCATCTAGATCAATTTGGCATTATGGATCAAAGATATGGACCAAAGAAGACTACCAAAGGTTGCAGGATGTAGATCTAACATGGACCCATGTTGTAGATCACTGGTGGGGAGGAGTACTAGCTAGCTACACACTGGAATACACCATTTCCATGTATTCTTGTCCAGAGGTTACTGATTTTGAGTTTCTACGAGAACCTAGGGGATAATTTCTACATGCTATCCCTCTAGCTATGAAGATATTGATGGCTACCATGAGTCTATAAGCGCTCCCAATGGATGGCTAAACCATTTTGAGAGCTGGGTAAGGAAGCTTGGGTGGAGGAAGATGGCAGATGACATGACATAAAAGTAGAGGGAAGAAAGATGGCTCAAGTATGGTGAAGCACGTGAAAGGGAGATTACTAGATGACACAAAGCTGCTAGTGTGATGGTTCTATGGAAGCAAACATTATGGGAAGGAATTGAGGTTCACGTGGAGGACATGGAGCCTGAGCAGTCTACGCTACCCCATCTTGGCAAGCACGTGAGGGAGACCCCTTCGGCTTCTAGTGAGAGTTTGTCGCATGGAGAAAGGAGATTTGTTAGTGCATATCTGAACCCACCCAGTGACTGAGCCCTGGCGCTTGGTTTTCCTGAACCAGGAAGAAGTATTGATCTAGTTGAAACTAGTGGAAGAAATAGATATGCGCCTAGGAGATACAATTTTACATTCCCTTCTTCTATGACTACACATATTCCAGTATTTGGAGGAGTTTTTAGACAAGGGGCAAGTGTACAAAATTTTGGTCTCGCACCAAGGAGTGGCATGGGACAAAGTAGCAGTGGTGGGGCACCATCATAGACTATCAATGCACAGTTCAGTGGGACCATGGGAGCACTTGGTACAGCTCCTATAGGCCTTGTTGGACCTAGTGGTTCTGGTGGCTCTGGAGGTATAAGACCCGGTGGACCTGGTGGATCAGGAAGTGGAGGAAACACCAGAGGAAACCAAGGATCTGGTTCAGGACAAGGACCCCAACCACCACCTCAAGTTTTATTTGAAATGTCTCTACACTTACTAGATTACAGGGGCATTGAGGATGCTGCGAAACATGTTCACAAGTGTGAACTGCTATGGCACGTGAAAAGTATCACAACCCCAGAACAAAAGGCTAGTCAATTTGTAACCACGTTGCAAGGGCGCGCACATAGCTGGTATAGAAAGTATGATCCTCATCAAACAGTGGTGGATTAAACTGCCTTAAAGAATGCATTCCTGATAGAGTTCCACATTCCTGAGTTTGAGAAAAAAAGCATTAGCGCTTTGAAGGAGATACAATAAGGAATGACAGAGAGTGTGCGGGAGTATGATGTGCACTTTAAGACTCTCTTCTCTAAATTATCATATGATATACATCCTTCTCAGCATGCAGAGTGGTTTTTTGGAGGAATGATCACCCCTTTTAGAAGGGCCATGTCTCATAAGACTTTCATAGACCCACACAAAGCATTGGAGGCTTCCTTAAGTGCCGAAGCCATTGATAGTATTGATACTGGTGTTAGCCCATTCTTGGAGGCTTAGATTGCTGCTATGGCTAAACAGTTGGAAAAGCTATCCGCGAACTCGGTCCATGAGACTTGTAGTGGTCTGTGGTGCATAGATTGTGAGATAGAGGGGAACGTTAATGATAATTTCCCCCAGAGGATGGTATGCGCTGTAACATTAGATTGTGAAATCTATCATGAGGACCATGATGCCAGTAGATGTCCCTTGCTATAGTGCGTGATAAAAAAGAATGTATCCTGTTATTGCAAGATTTGCACCTCCACGACCCATGATACTAAAGACTATAGGATCATTAATCAAATACATGAGGCCATTGATCATGGGGTGTGCCAAACTAGCATTGCAAGTAGTTCTAAGAATGATGATCACCGTTATGAGGAGCACACAGATAGAGGCCCGCGAGGAAAAGGTTTTCAAGGAGGATTCCATGGAGAAGGTAACCACAGAGGAAGGAGTGAGTTCTCGTGAGGGACATGTTTCAATTGTGGATCTACAAAACATTACAAGTGTGAGTGCCCAGACTTGTTGCAGTGCTCATGGTGCAGAAAGAAGCATAAGTATGAGGAGTGCCCAGAGTTATATCAGCATAGGAATCAGCAGCACTGGAAGGACAAAGGCACTGTTATGGTCAACATAAAAAAGGTAGACATACAATGGATGCCTCGGGTAACACATGATGAAAGTTTGGAGCCTGTTTTGGTAACAACAAGGGTAGAAGCCGCACATGTAAGAGAGATAACAAGACAAAAGAGCCTCATTTCAAGAGAAGAGGTCATTCATGGAAAGTACCCAGACCCCACGCATCAAAAGGAGATATATCAGGACACCATGGATGTTATTCAAAGCTTGCAAGGGGAGATCCAGTGTCTAAAGGAGAAATCCAGGAGGGAGGAATAAGGAAGGAGGATTGTGGCACATAAATATGACCTAGATGAGGTCAAGGAGTTGTGTAAAATGCTAAGGCAAGAGAACATCATTCCTTTGCTAGGATCCTTATTGAGAGAGAAGGTACCATGCGCCGAAGAAGAGCGCGAGAGGCAGGTATTTAATGTAAACCTTCCCCCTCACAACCTTGACTATGACAAGGAGATTACATTGAATGCACTTGTGGATGGATGGCTCCTCAGCAATATACTCATTGACACTGGTGCGGAGGTTAATTTTTTGAATTTGGATGCATGGCACCAGATGGGGAGACCTGCATTATAACCATCTTTAAATGTACTGTATATGGCAAACAAGACTAAGGCAATGCCCATCGGTGTCTTGAAGGATGCAGCTATTACTATCTTGGGAGCCAAGTTTACTAGGGACTTCGACGTCTTGGCGCTTGCCGAGGTAAAAAAATTCCCAGCACTACTTAGGTTCCCTTGGTTTACAAGAACAATGCGGACCTCTAGTTCAACAAAGGGTACATCAGTTTTGAGAACAAAGAGGAGTAGGTCATTATACCCCTGGTTGATGGGAAGTCAATGCCCTTCATTGAATCATTGGGAGAAGAGGTTTTGGACAAAATTTATGTGCGCTCAATCAAAGACCCTGAGATGGTACTGTAGACACTAAAATTAGGTCACACTCCCCTTTTTGTCCCTTGATGTATAAGTCCCCTTTATTACATTTACCCATCCACGACCCCCTTCACCCCACTAATATTAATTTAATTAAATTAATGCATTATCTTCGCTATATTTATTATTTAAATATCTTATTTAAATAATATCTACGTCGGTTTCCCCTAACCGTCGCTGGTTAAGCCGGATCGCCGTCGGTTACCCCTTTTAAACCAAAAAAACATTATTCTCAAGGTTGGAACTTGGAACTTGGAAGTTGGTAAACATTGGGAGAAAGTTGACGAGTAAGAACACATCTCAGAGAGATAACACATCTTCTCCTGCATATCCATCCCAGCCACGATCTGATCGATCCAAGCAAAGAGGAGTGTTCATGCAGCCCATGCAGAAGATTTTCTACAGTTGGTGATCACTTACAGCCTTCAAACCCATCATCAACACCTTCATCCTTCATACATAGACCTTTAGGAATGAAATCCAAGTAAGTATAACATCATACTTTCCTGGTTATTTCATTTCATCATTATTTTATCATCCATTGTTTATCTTGCTCCCTATTGACCTTCTCCAACATTTTCACCTCAATAGACCCATAAAAACCTTGCAAAGCCTACTCCGGTCACCCATTACCTCATCCTGACCAACCAAAATCCTTTGTGAATCACAAAGGAGACCAAAACCCTATTCTGTGACATTTCCAGATCTCACATTAACCGGCGCCGGTTATACCCAACCGTGGTCGGTCACTGTGTTTACCCACACGGCCTTAAACAAAGACATACCCACCTAATTTTACCTCACCCTCACTCACCTGTGACCTACCCAAGACCTTTATCAGACCTGCAAAGACCCAAAACCTATCACTTGACCTTGGATTCTATTCTAGCTTAGCCTGTTAGATTAGATCTATTTCTTATTGTGTTTTTAAGTGAGATACCTAAATCATTTAAAAATAACACTAGGATTTACTTTGTTTACTGCATTAATTTGTTTAAAATAGTGGACTGACAACCATCTAGGAAGTATCATACTTCCTGGATCTAGCTTACGCTAGGTAGTTCACTGCCCATATTGTTTAATTCCTTCTGGTGGTCTTGTTTTCATTACAGGTAGTTCCTCCTAGCCAAAAGGAAGCTCTCATGGTCAGCTGTGGATTTGGAAGTCATACGCACGTAGCAACCCATCAACCAACATTTGAACAGGTATTCCTCCTACACCCGTTACCCTATTTGTTTTGTCAATGATTCAAAGAAACAATATAAGAAAACGGTGAAACATTTTGGCACGCCCAGTGGGACCCATCCAGGGTTCCTTGCATTTCATTCATTCCTAGGAAAAAATTGTGTGTTTTTTTTCCTTCTAAAATCGTACACACTAATTTTCTTCCCTGGTAATCCACTTCTTCTTTCTATTTACTCTAAAGGAAACTTTTCTTTTGGTGTATTTAAAAAGAATCATTTCTTCATGTTTTCTGCATTCTAGTGAAAGAGCATCCCTTTTCCTATTCATCTTATTGTGTCATCCAATTTCACATTTTTGATTTGGGTTTTAAAATAATTGCATTTCATTTTGATTTCCTGCATTAGCTCACATTAATTGAGTGCAACCTATATGCTGGAAGTCAGTACCAGCTGATGGTTGACAAATGAATCATAGAAAAGAACTTCTATCCTTTTCTCTTTCTCTGAGTCTTACCAAACCACACAAAAATTTAAAATACATACATTCTTAAACAACGTCTTATCTAGAAGAAGCTGTAGGTGATCACACAATCATGACATAGTGGGCACCCAGCTCGCTGCTTCGTCAAGTCATACTTTAGAGCAAATCCCACCCCCACCATAACATACTTGAAACCTCACCTTTTAGATCTCCTTCTTTGTAGGAAGCCATCCTCACCAAAAAATCTATTTCACAATTCATGTGTCAATCCCTAAATAGCATAAGCTAAATAAACATAATAGAAAAGGGCACTCTTAGGATCGTATTTTCTTAGTGCTTCTACTTGGCTTGAATTTTGAGGTGAAAGATCACGTTCATCACTTTTTTTTTCATCCTTGCATGCTCCTCATCATAGCTGGTATATTCCGGCTTCACCTGAGTGTGCCTGGGCCATATCATCATCATTCCCATAATTCTAGGTTTGATTCCACATCAAATTTTAATTCACAACCACTTTCTTTCATCACTGTTTCAATTCCACAGTAACCGTCATCGGTTACCTCTGAAAACCATCGGTTAAACCCAACAAACGTCGGTTCTAGGACCTTTTGCTCACCTGCTCAAAAGGACAATTTCACTTCACTTTTTTCCACTTTCCACAGTCTCTGTCACTGTCATTTTTCCCATTGACATTTTACACATCCCCATATTTGGCATACTTGTCAGATTTTTCCTTTTGTCTCACCGTTTACTCATTATCCATTTTCTACAGTGAATGGCAGTGGTTACCCCTGACCGATGTCAGTTTTCCCTAACTGGCATTGGTTAACCTATTTCACATTCCACCCACCATTCATTACTGCATCCGTCACCACCTTATTTTTTATCACTCGCAATGGATCCCATCCAACCTACTGCTATTGCTACCGGAGATGAGGATTTCGCATGACTCCTTGACCAGAACCCTGCTACCTTACAGTTTTACCTCTCCCACTTGTCCACTTGAGATGCCTTAGGACAGTTGATATATGACATGCTTGTATCTATACCCCAACTCTCACACCCACTTCTGCATCGGCCCCATCTAGCTCTGTGCTACCTACATCCACGTTACCCCAAGTCATTTCATAGTTAGGTTCTATACCCACTATGACTGCCACATCTATTACCTCGGTGGTACCCATTACATCTACCATACCATTGACGACTACCCCAAACACAACCTCATCTACCCCTAATGTATCACACATACCTGTAGCTACATTCCCACCTCCAGTGTCAGTGACTCCTACCCCATTTCAGAATGTGGTTCTTTCTATTCCATAATCATTAGCCCCTATTGCCACTAGGGTTACCATGACCCTTTCACCCCCATATACATACTACCAACAACCACATGTTTCATCTATTATTCATTCCATGTATGTACCCCCTATTTCATTACCTTCTTCTTCACCACCTTACATGGCAGCCCCATACACTATAATGCCACCCCCATCACATACCCAAAACCCACCTCCTCATGCTATAGGAGGCATCCAATCATCACAATGAACTAATGACCTGATTAAATTAATGTTGGACAAGATGTAGACACTAGAGGCATTGGTTTCCAAATCTTGCAACACTCTCACCTATGATGATATTTGTAACGAGCCTATTCACCAATCCATTCCTATCCATTCATACCATGTGCATTGGGAAATGCCTAAATTCAATCACTTCAATAGTAAGGAAGACCCACAACATCATTTGCGCTCATTCAAACATGGGTATTATCTGATTTCTCATGATGATGCCTTGCTTTTGAGAAATTTTCCCATGTCCCTCACTAGACCTACATTAGATTGGTATAGTGGGTTACCTAAACACTCTATATTTTCATTCAATCAGGTAGCCCAAGCTTTCTTGGATCATTTCTCTATTAATATCACCAAGAAGGTTACCATGACTGATCTATATTCCACACTTCAGTACGAGGATGAGTCTATCATAGATTTTGTTGCTCGCTGGTACAACCTGATCAATCAACTTACCTTCTAACTGTCATAAACCAAAATAATCGAGCTCTTCACACAAGCTTGTGCCAGAAATATCTCCCCGACCGTGCAGGTCCAAAATTTCTGAACATTCAATCAGGCATTCATTATGGCACGAAAGCTAGAGATTCGTGCCATTGAAGAAAAGAAAATCCAATTATGAAATAAGAATTGGGAATTCAAGTCGAATGAAACCTCTTCTTCTTCCAAACCACCAACCAATTATTCCAAGGCTAAGGGTAGCATGAACACAGTGGTACTCAAGGCCAGCCCAACACATCCGTCCAATCATGCTACACCCTCATCTAATCTATCACCTGTCCAGGATTTTCGATTCAGACAAGAGTAGTGAAAATATGCCCCAATTGGGGAACCTTACTCTTCTGTCTTAGAAAAGCTTATCAAAGCTGGAGCCATCACCCTTCCACCTATAAAACCACACACTAGTTTTGACCCTGCATGCCCTATGCCTGCATGGTATAAAGAGCATGATTTCTATAACTATCACCAAGTGAAGGGTCATAGTGACAGTAACTGCATCAATTTCAAGAATATTGTCTGATAAATGCTCAAGAAAGGTGAGTTAACTATGGATAATCCCAACGCTAGCCCCAACCAAAATCTACAAATCTTCAAAAATCCATTCCCTAACCATGCCCCTTCATCCAATCAAATTGGTGAGACATCCACTCACGGTACCCATACTCGTGAGGTGCACGCAATCTTTAACGAGGTACCTGTCACCTCTCAATTACCTCACATCCCTTCCATAGAGGAAATATTATCCCGAAATCCTCCTTTCACATTTGAACCAACCTCCACTGTTCCTTCACCAACAGAGGAGCACCTTTCATCTCCTTCATCACCAATGGAGGAGTCTTCCACTAACATGGAGCCTCTCTTTCCCCTAGCTTCACCACTTAGAGAGCCTTTACCTACTATACCTCCTCCACCCGTAGAGGAGCTCCCATTACCTCCTCCACCCATAGAGGAGCACCCACTACCTCGTCCACCCATAGAGGAGCACGTATCCATTTCTCCACTTATAGAGGAGCCCCCATCATCTCTTCCACCCATCATAAACCCAATGGAGATACCTTGCCGCTTGGCGAGCATTCCCCATTGGCTACCCAACATCCAACAAACCTACTTTCAGCTCTCTTACCCACGGAAGCTAAAGCTAGCCAATTCCCCATCTCTAAGATACATTTTACGGGAATTCCCTTTAGGTCCTCACCAAATCCACCCAAAAATGTGGCGTTCTCAGGGTTGGCCGATCACTTAGATTATGTGGATAGGGATTTATTATGGGGTTTCCTCTTACTCCTTGTCTCAACACAGATGTAGAGATCCCTTGATGAAACCTCCACCATCTACCCAAACACATTTCTACCCATCAAACCAAATACAACCACTGTTGTCGCAACCCCTTCCACGATACCTGTTAGCACTCACACCATACCCTTACCTGTAACCCGACCTATATCTAAACCCAAACCCATACCCACAACATTTTCCTCCACCAAACCTATTACCACTTTAGGGGTCACCCCGATCACTAGACTTACTCATTCACCTATTAAACTAAACTTAGCTACATCCTCCAACGTCAATACCACACCTACCCCAACACCCAAACCAAAGAAACAAACTCATCAGCCTCATACCTCAACTACACCAATCACACCCGCACTTGTCCCATCTTCCTTAAGACCTCAACTTCCCAACATGGTCAAGCACCCTTCACCCATCCATAAACTAATAACACAACAACCCATTCCCTCCTCACAAACCTATAACCTTCCTAGGCACACAACACGACTTATACCTTCACCTGCAGTCTCTTTACCACCAATAACTCCAATACCTTTAGCTATTTCTTCACTACCCACTACACTTCAGTATTTTTCCCTCACACCCCAAGTACGACTAGCGTCATCTACCTTTATATCACCCCTATTATCCCTGTGGGTAACTCACCCTCTTCCTCCATCTACTTTTCCTTCCAAACCTCGTACACCCACATTACCTTTACCCAAGAAGGTGCAACCCAAAAAAAAAACCCACTACCCCACAATAAGGTAGTCTCAATAACCCCACACCCTCTTACCCAACCATCTACTGTACCCCTACCCAAATGAGCCCGAATGATACCTCAAACCACACCGGCACTTAAACCCGTAGCTCGACCCGTTCCCACTCTTCCAAAAACAATTCCCTGACAACCCACCACACCTACACCCAAACCCACATTCACTTCCCATTGTGATCCACTAGCAGGGTCCTATGCCAAAATTTTAACCAACCTCCTCGAGACTTCTGTTATCACATTACCGCCACTCCGACCTTACGACCCCCTCAAACCCAAGCCAAAGGGGTTTGATGATACCAAAATTTGTGCATTCCATCATGTGCCAGGGCATGATGTGGATAACTGCAAGGCCTTGAAAACTGTCCTTATCTAATTGTGTCCACCTGAAACCAACTTTGATGACGACGGCCTTCTTGATGAGGATCTTGCTTCACCAACACCTATTCCCACACTTCCTACTCCACAACCACAACCTCCACCCTCACAGCTCCTAGAACCACACACAAAATTTGAAATTAACATGGTTCACATCAGAGAACTTACCACACCGCCACCCAAATGTCGTTGCGCCTAACTGACCTCACAGGGATTTTCTCCAACCAGTAGGTTTTTACCCTTCATATTGTTATACCACTTACCCTACACCTTCTCCATTTGACAACTTCCCTCAAATCAAACATGGTACACGTCACTACACGTGAGCATAAGGGTAAAGAAAAGGCAGTTGACCCACCAACCAATCCTATACCCAACATACCATCTGCACCCATACCTAAAATAACTATTCGTGGCCCCACATACCCCATTTCTAATGGTATCACACATCGCACCATGCTCAAACAACTACACCAATCTCCCCTCAAAATGTCCTTATATGACCTCATCCAAACCTCAAAATCCCATCGTCAAGCCCTCATGGAGGTTCTTCAATCTATCGAGGTTTTACCCAATGACCCTACACCTGTAGCCTCCATTATCACACCTCATCATGTAGCCTCTCTCACCAAATTACCACCTTCATCCTCACCTCACCTTGTTCACCAAGTGGCCTCCCTCAGCTTCTCAGAGGCAGAGATCACGCCATACCAAAATGATGACCTCGACCTAGCCCTCTTCATCTCTATCCACATTGATGACATACAGGGTGCCGTGTGATGATTGATGGAGGCACTAGCATTAACATCATTTCATCCCATGCATTTTCTCAAATGCACATACCTAAAAATTGCATGCATAAACATCCGGTCATGTTGCGTTCATTCAATGATGCTATCACCTCCACACTAGGCACTGTCATCCTTCACGTTCATGTGGGCCCCCGCACTGTTCTAGAATTGTTTTATGTTTTGGAGGGGGAATTCCAATATAACTTGTTGCTTGGTAGACCCTGGATCTGTGTCATGGGTTGTGTTCCTTCCACTTTGTATCGTTGTGTAAAGTTTGAACATGAAGGACACACTTATACCATTCCAGCTGACCCATCACCTTTCAAAACATGCAACATGCTTTACCGACCCAATGATGTGTTCATACCTATCAAGCCATCTACCTCCGCAACCAATACCGCTTCACCTACACCCCCACCTACCAGTACAGCCGCTGCTTTCACCACACATACCTCCTCTATTCCTACCACTGCTATAACCTCCACGGCTGACCCATTAGCCTCCCAATCCATTAACACCACCTCTGCATCGACCTCCGACACATCATCCATACCAACTACCCACATACCAACCACTGATCCCTTGGAAGGTGTTTTTCAACACCTCACTCTGGGGGAGTACCACCTTTATAGTGTCAACACATTCCTTACTCCGCACGAGTATGGAAGCCTTCACCAACACCCTCGCTATGATCATCGTATAGGAGAATTCCTCCTTTATGGTCCTCCTCATCTTCGTACTAGTCTCACCTATGGGGGACTTGATACTACCACTTACACACCTAAACCACCATCACAACCCACCCATTTTCCATTGACTTCCAATCACTTACCAATCACCGTTTCGCCCACACCTTCCTGCACCACTGTGCGTGGAAGGGTTTTGGTTTTGGACTTTTACGAGCAAGGCCGCCATACCATTATTCCATGTACCACCCGCAAACATAATGACCGTAGTGGTATCGGCTTCCCTAAACCTCCTACCAAACAGGCCCGCATTGAACTCATTGAGGACCCTAGCCCTTCTCCACCTTCATCACCACCCTCACCGACGGAGTCGATGGATCCTGAATCTATCCCTCCTAACTTTTTTTTTCATAAACACCATTTCCTTGGGGCCTTTGACTTATCAACATGAAGGCGAGGCCCCTTCCACTCTCCCATTCCTGTATCCTGAGATGATCGACGATGACACACCTACCATTAACATTATTCAATGTCAGGATGATGAATCCATACTCACCTACCTTGGTGCAGAAGACTCATATATTCATCGGTCGTTACCCTCTGAGATGCAAACCATGTTGAATGAATCGACTATCAAGATCAACATTCATACTCAGGACGACCCGCACATCCTAAAGATCATACAATCTTTAGATGTTGTTGAATAGGAAGCCATCACTTCTTTTCTCTGAGATCATAACCAAGCTTTCACTTGGTCTTACGCAGACATGCCTGGTATTGACCCCACCATAATGGTCCACAATATCGTAACCATTCCCGATGCCAAACCTATCAAACAAAAGCTGAGGAAAATGCATCCTCGCATTGCTCTTCTCGTCAAAGAATAACTTCAGCGCCTTCTTTCCATTTCCTTCATCTTACCCATTGATTATCCTCATTGGATTTCTAACATTGTCCCTATTACTAAAGCAACAGGGGGACTCTACATTTACATGGACTTCCGTGACCTCAACCTATCCTACCCGAAAGATGACTTTCCCTTGCCCGGTATTGATCAACTGGTTGACCTCACCACTGGTCACGAGATGCTCTCACTCATGGATGGTTTCTCGGGTTATAACCAAATTTTTCTTGCCCCAAAAGATCAGCACAAGACCACATTCATTACCCCTTGGGGAACCTTTTTCTATCGAGTCATGCCTTTTGGCCTTAAAAATGCTGGTGCTACATATCAGTGTGCTATGACTTACATCTTCCATGATATCATGCATCACATATTGGAAGATTACGTGGATGATCTCTTGGCCAAATCTAAACGTCGCACCAAGCACCTCACCATCCTCCAAACCATCTTTGACCACCTCATTAAATATTGCATCCACCTTCAACCTAAAAAGTGTGTCTTCGCAGTTCTTTCAGGAAAGCTCCTGGGATTTATTGTTTCCCTCCGTGGTATAGAAGTTGACCCTGCTAAAGTCAAGGCCATTCTAGAAATGCCTCCGTAGCCTACAAGGTAAATTGTAGTCCATTCACCGTTTCATTTCACAACTATCTAATCAGTGTCAACCATTTCATCATCTGCTTAGGAAGGATGTCTCCTTTAAATGGGATGATGATTGTCACAAAGCTTTTGAGGCCCTAAAATAATACCTTCTCCAACCACCCGTACTCATTCCACCGAAAGATGATCAACCTTTTTACCTATACATATTAGCTACCGATCATTCCTTGGGAGCCATGCTCGCTCATCGCGATGAACAACATAGGGAGCAGGTGGTTTATTACATAAGTTGTACTCTTTTGGACTATGAAACCTGATACAACCATCCAAAAAATCTTTTCTTAGCCTTATTTTTCGTCACCACCAAACTCCGCCATTACCTACTCAACCACAAAACCTATGTTGTGACCAACACCGACCCTTTACACTTCATGTACGCCAAACCTTATCAAAATCAGCATGCCACATGATGGCTTATGCTTTTAGCTGATCTTGACCTCGAATTCATTCACCAAAATTCCATTAAGGGCCAGGCTATCGCCGACCAACTGGCTGACACACCTATTACCGGGGACCAACCCTCTAATTTTGACTTTCCTGATGAATCCATTGCTACCCTTTCCCTGGATGAACCCCCTTACCAAATGACACTGTTCTTCGATGGTTCCAAGTGTCAGCGTGGGGGTGGGGCTGGTGTTATCCTCGTTCCTCTGGATGGAGAACCCATGCCTTTGTCTTTCAAACTAGACTTTGAATGCACCAACAATATTGCCGAGTACGAAGCACTTGTACTAGGTCTCCAGGCCGCCTATGCCCTAGATGTCAAATCAATCCACATCTTTGGTGATTCACAATTGGTCATAAACCAAGTCAATGGTATGTACCAATGTCGTAACGAGATACTTCAGAAGTATAAACATCATGTAGACATACTTTTGACCACCTTTGATCGTTACACCCTTCAAACCATCCCACGTTCAACCAACAAATTTACAAATACCATGGCCTGCTTAGCTTCCCAAATACCCGCTTCCCCTGCCGATTCCAAAATATTTGTCACTGTACAACTGCCTCCATTCACCTTCTTATTTACCTCATGATGTTTACTCAATCGGAAATGACACCCCTGACCCGAGTGACCTTTGGTATAAACAATACTCCGACTACCTTTCCCTCTCCATCTTACCTCCTGATCTCACCCGTAACGGACAACACGCCTTCCTTAAAAAGGTCTCCCATTTCATTATCCTGGGGGAACTCCTCTATAAGCATGGCTTTGATGGTATTCTCTTACGATGCCTCACAAGTTCTTAAATTCCTTATACCATTAAGGAGGTTCATGATGGCATATGTGGAGGTCACTTTAGTGGCCTTGCTGTTGCTAAGCGTATTCTTCACCTAGGCTATTACTGGCCGACCCTTAACCATGATTGTTGCGAATATGTCAAATGTTGTGTGAAATTTCAACAACATTCCAACCTTCATCATACACCTAGTCATGCCTTACAGGTCACTCGTGACCTTTGGCCCTTCTCTCAATGGGGTTTGGATCTTGTCGGAGAAATCAATCCTCATTCTTTCCAACGTCATCAATGGATCATAACCACTACTGAATACTACACAAAATGGGTGGAAGCCATACCACTCATCTCCATAAAAGATGAGAAAATATGTGAGTTCATTAACCATCACATCATTTGTCACTTTGGTGTCCCTCATCGCCTCATCACTGACAATGGAAAACAATTCAAAAACAAAACACTGCAAAAAATTTGCGACACCTTCGGCATTCAACTTAGTTTCTCATCACCTTATTACCCACAAACCAATGGCCAAGCCAAATCCACTAACAAAACCCTCAATAAAATTCTCATGAAAGTGGTTGACGATATTGGGAAGGATTGGCATACACACATTCCTTTTGCTCTATGGGCATACCACACTAGTATTCGCACTTCCACTGTGGCCACACCCTTTTCACTAGTCTACGGTACAGAGGTTGTTCTGCCTCTCGAAGTCCAGATCCCCTCACTCCGCATTTCTCTCCATGACATGCTTACTGATGATGACTTTCGTCAGGACCGCTTAGCACAACTAGAGTTATTAGATGAACGTCGTCTTAACGCTCTGGATCACCTTCAAGTTTACCAACAACGTATCAAATGTGCTTATGAAAAACGTGTTCATGAACGAACCTTCCAAGTTGGTGACCTTGTCTTGAAAGAAAATCAACACGTAACCAAAGTAGAAAAAAGTAAATGGGGAAAATTCACTCCTAATTGGCTTGGACCATACATCGTAACTCATACCTATGGATCGGGTGCCTATCATTTTTCCTCGCTTGAGGGTAAACCCAAACCTGAGCCCCTTAACACATTACATCTTCGACCATTCTATTGTTGACTCATTGTCCTACCTCACCCTTTGTCTCTTTACAGGCTCGTCCCTTGAGCGTTATCCACTTCATCCACCTCCCTAATGATTAAACAAGAATCCTGTGAGTACCTATCACTTGTTATCTTCTCTTGAATATGTGTACCACGGCACTACACATAGCATGATTCTCATGGATACTTTTTGTCTACCTTTAGATGAGATCCCATGGTCGTTCCACCTCACCTTTTGAACAAGAGTCCTATCCTTCACCTTGGTCTTGTCCATGATTTCAAAGACCTCCAATGGGAAAAAACTCCTTGAGTCAAACTTCTAATAAAAAAGATGATTCCCTCAAAAGGACATCTTCCTCTCGACCAAATTGCTACTATAAATAGACTGATCCCTCGAAGGACAGCTATGTGAAGCTAGAAAAAAAAGAGAGAGAAAATGAAGCTTCCCGCATCGATCAGCTTCACGAAGACCTCAAGGAGTACCATATTATTTATCCCATATAGACTTCCCACATCGATCAGTCTATCAAAACAAATACAAAAACTACTTTTTAGTCATGGACTTGCCCATCGTGACCTCGGACCTCTTTCCCAAAAGACATGTCACTCCAAACATATACAGTTAACTACCTTTCACCCACCTTACCATTTCCACTCTCATTTCCTAAATTACCTTAAGGGACATCTTGGAATTTCGACATTTGGTGATCTTGTGACTACTTTCACCGTAGAACAGTTAATTGTGCAATGTCTTTCGGGTCTTGTATTCATCACCCCTTTTCAAGGTATGATCTACTCGGTATGATTCTACCCAATCAGGTGGCTTTATTGCCCCCCTCTTATCTTTTAACCATCTTTGTTTACATTTTGATTACCTTATATAGGACTTGGTCCTCGACGCTTACCTTTGGGGGTCATCCTCCCCTTTCGCCATAATCGCCCTCACCTGCAACATTTTAACTATCATCTACCCACACCTATTAAACCTAAACCCACTACATGACCACAAACCTACCAACTCATTTTCATCTTCCTCCCTAGCTTATGAGAGAACTACATCGGCTGAGGTCCCTTTTTGCTGGGACTATGTAGGCAGCACTTCGAGGGCATGGGGCCCTTGGAAGATTAGCTCGGCCACTCTACCCTTTAATTCATCAACCATGCCTAACTCCCCATTTACCCCACCTTTACACTTATTTCCTGTTCATCTAACAAAATTGGAAATCTAAGCCCATATCATACATCATTTGACCTACATACACTCCTCATGTTTCACATACTCTTTTACCACTACCATTATTTCCCATATTCATCTATAACCCATATTTAAACATTGAATCACCTACCAAATTTGACATTAACATGCCTATGACCTAACTCAATCCATGCCTAAACCTACTAAATCCATGCCTAAAAACCTAACTCAATCCATGCCTAAATAACCTAACTCGATCCATGCCTAAACCAACTGACTCGATCCATGCCTAAACCAACCTAACTCGATCCATGCCTAAAACCTGACTCGATCCATACCTAAACTGACCTAACTCGATCCATGCCTAAAACTGACCTGACTTGATCCATGCCTAAACCAACCTGACTTCATCATGCCTAACTCACCTAATCCATTCATATCATAACGAAAGTAAAATAAAATACACATCACAACACATAATCATCTGAACCTCATACATCTCATCATATAAATACCTGTGTATCACAATAATGTACACTCATCTCAAAAATACATGTGTCTCTCATACATTTCCAGCTCGCAGGCCGCTATCCAATACAAAAATATCTTCGGCTCGCAGGCCGGTATCATGTACAAAAAAATCATAATAAATACAAAATATCTTCGGCACGCAGGCCGGTCTCATATATAATCCATACAAAAATGAATCGGCACATCAGGCCATACCATAAATCAATCACCAAAATCTACTCTACTCCATCTCGATGTCGGGGAATGCTCTACATCATAATGGCCAATCACCTCTCACTCATACCCCACATCTTTCCCAATCAACCTCACCTGTGGCTTGCCAACCAAACTCTCTAGATGTCGTTGTTTGTCAAAAATCCTCTTTTCTCTCTTCTTGTCCTTTTCTCCTTTTCACAATAAACACAAATGAATTTTCAAAACGTGAGTTTTCCGTCTTTTTTATACGCATAACTCAACCGACATTGTCAGTTCACACTTGACCGATGTCCTGGTCTGATGCCCTAGCCTAACCGTTGTCAGTTCCTCTCATACCATCATTGGTTCATACTGACCGCTGTCGGTTACCCTTGCATACTCATTGCCCTCACATTTACCTCATTTTCCTTACCTCCTCTTTCTTTTACCTCCCGTACACCTACCTGGACCACTTTACCTTCACCTCCTGCCCTCCACCTTCTTCAACCTCACCATCGTCCTCTGTTGAAGCCTCATTATTTTACCCCTACCTCGGCCTTACCCATGCTATGACCTATCTACCTGGACCTAGAAAATTGTTTGTGACCTTTGAACTAATGTGCTCGCTATACCTTGCGACGCTGTTACCTGTGTTGATTGACCTAATGACCTTACCTAGCCTATTTATGTGACTGTTTATCCTGACCCTACCTTTGGTGTACCGGAACATACCTAAATGTTCTTGCACCTAACCTACATTGTGTTTCCTAACCTTATCCTATACCTTGGATACCAGATTCACTTCACCCTTGTTTGGATAAACCTATCGACCTTAGACGATGTAGAGTTTGCCTTCTCTTCAACCCGGTAGCGTGTTGCAGTTTATACGTGTGCATGCATTTGACTATTGCTACCTTTGACCCTGACCCATTACCTAGATTGCCTGAGTAGACCTTTCAATCCTTTTTCCCTGTACCCACTTGCCTTTTCCTCACATTTACCTTTTATCAAACCACTCACCGCTTCAGCCTGTTGCCTCGTCAGTTCCTGGTTTGAGGGGGATCACCTTCACCCTCACATGGGGCAACCACATCTTATTTTTGTAGCATCGCTTACCAATACAAGCTACACAACAAAAAGGGGCAAAATGTAGACAACTAAAATTAGGTCACACTCCCCCTTCGTCCCTCGACATATAAGCCCCCCTTTATTATATTTACCTAGCCATGACCCCCTTCACCCCACTAATATTAATTTAATTAATTTAATTAAACTTAATGCATTATCCTCACTATATTTATTATTTAAATATCTTATTTAAATAATATCTACACATATAGTTCACTTAGACACCTCACCAAGCTAACTCAACCTAAGACCTATTCTTAGCAAGTTACCATAACTAACTAAGACTTACCCAAACCCTAAAAATCAATGCCTACATTCCCTCTAACCACATTCCCACATGCTCACAAGAGGCTCCGAGTCTAATCCATGGGATAATGACACGAGATCCAAGAAAATCAGGAGGATCTCCATAAGTTTAGTAAACCTAGGAAATCCCGCCTTGACTGACGTCGGTTACCCCTAACCGTCGCCGGTTAAGCCGGACCATCATCGGTTACCCCTTTTAACCCAAAACAACCTTATTCTCAAGGTTGGAACTTGGAACTTGGAAGTTGGAAGCAAGAAAGTTGATGAGCAAGAACAAATCTCAAAGAGATAACGCATCTTCAGAGAGCCAATTCCAGCAAAAACTCACATCCAAGGAAGGATATTGAGCATCTTCTCCTGCACAGCCATCCCAGCCACGATTCTGATCTATCCAAGCAAAGAGGAGTGTGCATGCAGCCCATGCAGAAGCTTTTCTTCAGTTGGTGATCACTTGCAGCCTTCAAACCCATCATCAACACCTCCATCCTTCACACACAGACCTTTAGGAATGAAATCCAAGTAAGTACAACATCATACTTTCCTGGTTATTTCATTTCATCATTATTTTATCATCCATTGTTTATCTTGCTCCCTATTGACCTTCTCCAACATTTTCACCTCCATAGACCCATCAAAACCTCACAAAAGCCTACTCCAGTCACCCATTACCTCGTCCCGACCAACCAAAATCCTTTGTGCAATCACAAAGGAGACCAAAACCCCATTCTGTGACATTTCCAGATCTCACAGTAACTGGCGCCGGTTATACCTAACCGCGGTCGGTCACCCCTGACCGACGCTGGTCTCTGTGTTTTCCCACACAGCCTTAAACAGAGACCTACCCACCTAATTTTACCTCACCCTCACTCACCTGTGACCTACCCGAGACCTTTATCAGACCTGCAGAGACCCAAAACCTATCACTTGACCTTGGATTCTATTCTAGCTTAGCCTGTTAGATTAGATCTATTTCTTATTGTGTTTTTAAGTGAGATACCTAAATCATTTTAAAATAACAATAGGATTTACTTTGTTTACTGCATTAATTTGTTTAAAATAGTGGACTGACAGCCATCTAGGAAGTATCATGCTTCCTGGATCTAGCTCACGCTAGGCAGTTCACTACCCATATTGTTTAATTCCTTTTGGTGGTCTTGCTTTCATTACAGGTAGTTCCTCCTAGCCAAAAGGAAGCTCTCACAGTCAGTTGTGGATTCAGAAGTCATACGCGTGCAACAAACCATCAACTGACATTTGAATAGGTATTCCTCCTACGCCCGTTACCCTATCTGTTTTGTCAACAATTCAAAGAAACAATCTAAGGTATTTCTATAGGAGATAGAAGCTCAGTTGAAAAATAAAAAGGAATGAAGAGGGATGCTGAGTTTTGTCTTGATCGGCACAATAGCTCGTTGGTGGGCCACGCATTAGGAGAGCCTTTTAGAATGGTGCGAGGTAAGAATTTCTCTCTCTGTCAGATTTTCTAGAAGTAATATACCCACCATCATCAAGGAGTACAATGGGAAGGAGCCCGCCTCTTTTCATATCTAGGAGTGTGAACAGGTCTGGAGAGAAGGTGCAGAAGCCTTACCACCATCCTCTGGGTGCACAAGTTGTATTATACACTGTAGGGTTGTGCACACGCATGGTACATTCATTCAGAGACACGCCGCCAAAAAAGGAATTAGCAAGAGCTTGCAACTGATATTATTCAAACCTTTGAGTATCAGAGTACCAGACCATCATTTGATAAGGCCTTGTAAGGTATCAAGCACCTTACAATGGGGGATAGTGCCAGAATAGAAGATAGGCTATTAGAACTACTAAGTGAACTAGGATTGGGGGCACGTTTTGAAGAGATTGAAGAACTAGAATAATCCCAGTTTGAGCACCTGTGTTTAGAAAAGGAAAAGGGAAAGTTATTATATGTGATTAATGGAGAGGAACCATAGAGTTTAAATGTTAGCCATTTTGTGGGGACGCGTGAAGTAGTGGGTAGTGCAGATGCTCGCGTGCGTGCCTACCATGAGAATTTAAAGACAAAGAAGGTTAACATCGGTTCAGGAGAACAACCTACAGAAGCTATTATTGGGGATTATTGGATAGAGAAGTATCAAAGATCATTGATCTGTTGCATGAATTCAAGGATTTATTCCCATGCAGGTACCATGAGTTAAAAGGCATCCACTATTCCTTGGGGGAAATGAGGATAAAACTGAAGGAAGGTGTGCGCTTGGTTAGAAAAAGGCCCTACCGGATGAATCCTAACTTACGCGTGAAGGTTAAGGAGGAGATAGATAATATGATAGCTTTTGGGATCATTGAGGTAGTAGAAGAATCAGAATGGATAATTCTGATGGTAATTAGCATAAAAAAGGATGGGCGGATTAGAATTTGTGTGGATTATAGGGAATTAAATGCAGTTTGTGTCATTGATCCATTTCCAACCCCCTTTACTGAAGAGATTCTGGAAGGAGTCACTGAGTGCAAAATCTATTCCTTTACGGATGGATTTTCAGGATACCACCAAGTCTAGATTGCAAAGGAGGACTAGGAGAAGACAACTTTCACCACCGAGAGGAGAATTTTTCCATATACGGTCATGCCCTTTGGGTTGAAAAATGCACCTGCTGTCTTTTCATGCATAGTGGTGCAAGCATTCCAAGACTTCATTCATAAATTTCTTCAGGTTTACTTGGATGATTGGACAGTATATGGTTTGGTTAAGGACCATTGTGACAACTTGAGATTAATGTTTAAAAGGTGTAGGTAGTTGAGGATATCCCTCAACATTAAGAAGTGTGTGTTTCCTACACCCTTTGGGACTTTATTGGGGCATATCTATGTAATAAGGGCTTACTGGTAGATCCTGCTAAGGTTGTAGTTATTTTTGGGTTAAGGGAACCTACTAGCCATAGCACAGTGTGTGGATTCCTTGGGCATATGGGATATTATAGAAAATTCATTAAGGGGTATGCCAAGATCACCGCGCCTTTAGAGGAGATGCTTAGACACAAAAGTACCTTCCATTGGGGAAAGGCGTAACAGAGGGTGTTTGATACATTAAAAGATAGACTTATTACCATGCCTATTTTGTGATTTCCCTCTTGTGATAAGCCTTTCCATGTCCATGTAGGTTCCTCAGGAACCGCCATTGGGGTAGTACTTGCACAACCAGGTGAGGGGATTGTTGATCATCCTCTCTGTTTCATGAGCAGGAAGTTAACACCAACAGAGAAAAATTATACCACAACCGAGTGTGAGGCATTGTCAATGATCTATGTGCTTTTCAAATTTTGATAGTATTTACTCGCAACACCTTTTGTATTCTACACTGACTATATGGCATTAAAGTATTTAGTAAACAAGCACGTTCTTCAAGGGTGAATATGTTGATGGGTGTTGTTTCAAGAGTTTGAGTTCACCATTGTAGTGAAACCCAGAAAAAGAAATTGTGGACCTGATCATCTATCACGAATTGATTCAGGAGAGGATGCGTAAAGTATTAAGGAAACAATGCCAAACATGAAACTTTTTAGATTGTGGCATGCACCCTCAGATTTGGAAGAGATTGCTATATTTTTAAAAGATGGCGTGGCACCAGATGGAATGAAGGCGTTGGAGAAAAAGTAGTTAGCCATACGCGTCGCCCCCTACATGTTGATTAGTGAAAACTTATACAAATTGGGGCGTCCTGAATTTTTACGCAGTTGTGTGTTAGAACATGAATGCCTGTCCATCATGGAAGAAGCACACAGAGGAAGTGCAAGTGGGCATTACACATGTGATGCCACCGCGCACAAGATTTTAATGGTAGGTTTATGGTGGGAAACCTTGTACAGGGATTGTAGAGATTATTGTAAAGCATGTGACCACTGTCAGCGCATTGGAAAGCTAGGAAGGAGAGATGAAATGCCTTTGCATCATATTCCAAACACAGAGTCTTTTGAAAAGTGGGAAATAAACTTTGTAGGACCTATTACACCATCAGCGCATAGGATTGGGTCATGTTATGTCATCACTTACATAGATTATCTCACAAGGTGGGCAGAAGCAGCCCTAACTAAAGATTGCATGATAGCAATGACAACAAGGTTCCTATGGGAGAACATTATCACAAGGTATGGATGCTCTTTAAGTTTGACCAGTGATAGGGGTACACATTTTCTAAATGATACTGTGAGGATGCTACTATCTAAGTTCATGGTGGCTCATCATAAGACTATGCCCTATCATCCTCAAGCAAATGGAACCGTGGAAGCATTCAACAAAATACTAAGTCATACCTTGACCAAGATATGTGATGTTGGAAGATAGGATTGGGATGACAAGGTATCAACAATTTTATGGGCTTACAGGAGTATGTATAAAAGGCTAAATAAAGCCACACATTTTTAATTGGTGTTTGGCATGGAAGCTATTTTACCGGTTGAATTTATGTTACCTTCTCTGTGAATAGAGCACACAGGAGGATTAGCTGATGAACACGCGCTGGAAGAAAGAATTGATGAACTAATGAAACTAGATGAGAGATGATCACTTGCCCGTTGGAGCCAAACAATAGAAAAGGCAAAGAAAAAGGCTTGGCATGATCACCATATTAGAAATAAGAAGTTTGAGGTTGGGAAGATGGTGTTACTGTATGATTCTAAATTTCTACACCATCATGGGAAGTTGAAAGTCCATTGGTTAGGTCCCCACACAATCTCATACATCCTTGATTCGGGCCCTTACCAATTACAAGTGCTGGACAGAACAGAGTTTCCTAGACACTTCAATGGCAGTAGGCTGAAGCCCTACTATAAATAAGTCTTCTTGGTGTTTGTAAATAAGGTAGTTTTTCTAGTTAATCTAGAATTTTCCCTTATTTATTTTCTTTTCCATATGTTTCCCTTTCGTGTTGTTGTTTTGTTTTGCACCTTGGGTGCCAGTAACCTTATTGCTATTTTTGGAGAATTTATGAGTGTGCAGAGGAACACGCATCGTTTAAGTGTGGGGTGGAGAAAGGTGAAGAAGCGCATGATTAAGAGTACCAAGGAAGTTGTGTTGAAAAGATAGAATGGTTGGTGCTAGGGTAAAGCTACTTGTAGATCCCATGTACAAAGGAAAATGAAGCACATTTAAAGCAACATGAGGTAGGTGAAAATAAGAATCGGGATAGAAGAAGTGCCTTCGGTATGGGTTGAGCGCGTGTAAGAGTCTCCTATCAGGTTGGTTTGGTTGCATGCCAGAAGGTTGGAGGAGTTTTTACGCAGGAAGGGCGCGTGAGTAAAGGCGCTGAAGACATGTTTTGTTTTAAAACGACACATTAAATGAACAAAGTATGGGGTAGGTAAAGTAGCATTTAATGACTAGAAAAAGGAAAAACTATAAATAGAGGGTCAAGGCACTCTCATTTTACTTTGTGAAAATGAAGAGTTGGAGATATAAGTGAAAGATATAAGCTAGGAATTTTTTAGATTCGATCAGAGAGAAGATATGTGTGATAAAAAAAATTAAAGAGTCAATTTGATATTGTGAACCAGAAGGAAGGAATTACACGGGTTTGGAACGAAGTGAAAAGACATTTTGTGAAGAATTTATCGAAGTTAGGGTTCGAAAAACTAGGTCACGGGTTTAGGAGATTTATATCACGGATCTAAGCTTAAAGGTTGGGAGAAGGAAAGTAAAGTAACAAGGAGAGGATTGGAGTGACACAATTACCTCGACCATGGCACCGAAGAAAGGGAAGGGTAAAGCAAAGGCTAAACAACCATAACCGGAGGTGGAAACAAAAGAAGAATGGTATGCAGAAATGCACTACCCTGATGGAGTGATGATGGGAAAGGAATGGGAATCCCATTTGAGAAACATACCAGTTAGTGACTATAATCACCACACCAGCACTATAGAGAAAGAAATGACATTAGAACTGGTACGACCAACCAACAAGTGAACACCTGAAGGGTTGCCTATCTACAATGATGATGTGAAGGTCAAGTTGTTGAAGGCAGGGTTGTTGCAACTCTACGAGTTGCCTTATTTTGGGAAGCCAAATCACTTGTACCAGTGGTTGATGTCTCGGGTGCACAAGGACTACTTCCACTTTGCTAGGTGCAATATGTGCGTAAATCCCCAGTTGATTACACAGTTTATAGGCCTCATATGCGAGGGAGATAGCCTAAAATATGACCTTAGCAACAAGGAAGCTATTCAGGAGACCATCAAAGAGTATGCCTACAAGAAAGGGTCGTGGTATTATGACATCTTAGACATTAAGGACCTAGTTATGAAGATGGCCACGCACCTAGTAATGAAACTGAATGGCCAAGAAAGGTGGACGCAAGTCAAAAAGCCATGGCTGTAGGAAGATTACAGAGGGGACTATTTACAACTTGTCCACATACATTGCCAAGGAAATTGTAAAGTGTGCAAAGGAAGGGGACATGATTCTCTTTTGCAATGTCCTACTCACCATAGTATTTACAGAAGTTGGAGTGCTGGATGCACTAGATAAGTTCGTGTGGGAGTACCTAGCCAAAGACCCTTCAACTACGAAGAGGTTTGAAAAGTATGTATGTGATACAATGACAGCTCCCCACAAAGTGTGGCTCAAAAAATGGTATAAACGCTTGAGAAATGCATTCGGGGTGGAGTGGAGGATCCCCAAACAACTCCCAACAGCCACACAAGGAGAAGCTAAGTTTACGGTGTACCAACACTATTGCTTGGGTAGGTTCAAACTTGTTGATGAATCATGGAGCCCTTGGTGCAAGCTCCCTTTCGTGTTCACTACCCAGTACTTCCAAGCGGGAGTGAACAGATTTAAAGAATCAAAAAAGCTAAGGCTGGAGCTAAGAAAATTATACCAGGAAAACATGGATATGAGAAAGAAAATGAACTATCTTGGAGGTAAGCGCGCATATGTGGAGAAGTACATGTCGCACAAGATCCACATGACTAGACCAATAACACTTCCTATTGCTGGAGGATCCATGGCGCACGTATACGTATGCATAAGGCTGAAATTTGAAAATGGCATGTACTTGGTGGATGAGATCTCCATACCTGAAGACCCACTGGGAATGAAGAATCCAATGTCTAAGAAGAGGGGCAGAGGAGAGGAAGGAGCACCAAGTATACCAACTACTCAGACAGTGAGCATGACTTCTACGAGTGCCAAGCCAAACACCTATGTTCAGAGGAAGAAGTCCCCAGTAAAGGAGAAGATACCAGAAGTAGAGGCACCTGAACAACCCATCACCTTGGAGGAGTCACAAGAGGAAGAAGAGAAGATAGAATCTCCTGACCAGAAGCAACCTCTCAAGAAGAATCAGAAGGTATATGAACAAGCTGACTCAGAGGCGATCGACAACATGGAGAGATATCTGGGAGGAGGAGAGGATGAGAGTGAAGAGGGTGGCAACGAGGAGAAAGAGCCAGAAAAAGACAAGGAACCTTTGGAACCTTGCATAGTTAGTGTCTATGACTCATAGGAGGAGAGTGGAGAAGAAAAGCAAGAGTTCATATTCACGCGGCAGAAAGGCACACAAGGAGATGAAGGCACTAAAGATACAAGGGCAGATGAGAGGGATGCCAAGGAACAGAGGGCCAAAGTTTTTACCAAGGAGTAGATAACTGAAGTGGCAAAGTGAGAAGTGAAGAAGATGCTTGAGATCCTTATAGACCAGGAATTAGAGTGGAGCGCAAACATAGTGCTAAAGGAAGGGAGGGAAGAAAGTGGTGAAAAGGGACATGACACGCACTCGGGTAGAATACCTCTAGATGCAGAACAAAGGTAGATAATGGGCCTACATGGATGACTCAAGGAAGGTGCTACGCACACGATTCTAGAGCACGGTACCCACCGAAAGACTTATAGCCATGGGATTGTTTGAGAAGGAGGGATTGTACCCTAGGACCAAGAAGATGCTTTCTTGGGCATTTGAATCCCACATTGATGAGCCAAACTTTGAAGTCTTCCAGAAGGTGCTTATCACACTGCCAAAGTCTAAGGGAGACAACCCCTTAGTGAAAGCCTAGGAGCTCATAGACGAGCAAGTATGTAATACTCTAAACAAGATCGCGGTGGAAACGGAGGTAAGACTATTTGCATGGAACAATAGAATAAGGGATTTAGAGGGAAATCTGGCCAAGAAGGAGGAAGAGTTGGCTAAGGTGGCCAGAAACTTAAAATAAGAGGAATTAATTAGTGCACAGCTAAGGCTTGAGCTCAAGGAGGAAAAGGAAAAGGTGCAAGAGGTCTACAAGAAAGTAGACTCGATAAAAAGTTCCATCATCTTGAAACACCCAGATCTAACACATATCCCCCAGAGGTATGCATCAACATTGGAATGCCTAGAAGACTTAACATTCATCCTCACCATGGAGAGGTGACCCTTGGCATTAGAATCTGTGGAGGAAGTAACCGTGCACCTGAAGGAGGAGGACTGGTTAAAGGTGATAGCACTGGTTTCCGATTATAGCAAGGTACTCACAGATGTAAAGGTTACTTCCCAATCTGTTGAGGCCACATATGAAAATTGTGTGGATAGAGATAAGGTGGCGAGATCCTTGGTTGCCAAACTCAAAGTAGAGCTGAAGGAGTTATAGGAGAAGAATAAAGGAAACAGGGCGGAGCGGGATAGAGTCTTGGTGGAAGTAGAAAGAAGATCTAAGGAGATTGAGGCACTAAGGGGCTCAACCAAGACATGACTGAAGGAACTATATCCTCAAATTACTAGGAGAATAGACAAGCTCATAGACCTGGGTAAAGATATGGAAAAAATTGTGGACACTTTGGGTGACCAGGGAGCTGGCCTAAGTTTTGATGAGGTAAACCTCCTGGTTGGCGACCTCTGTCAGAAGGCGCATAATGAGGTTGATACATGGAATAAGTTGGAGGTAGTCTTATGGAAGGACTTCCCCAGCCTTTTGGTTTAGTTTCCCCCCCCCATTCTTCATTTTTTCCCTATTCTTTCATTCCTTATCCATCTTTGTAATATTTATCTACATCTTGGTTCCATTGAACCAACTTGCACCTTGGTCAAGTAGAATGTTTCCAAGGGTGGAGAACAGGCATAGAGTGGGGTGATGTTGGGCCCTTGAAATATTGACTAAGTATGAAGGTGTGTGGGCACGCAGGACCCCAATTATAGGATGGTGCGTAAGGAAAAAGCGTGCAAGAGAAAAGGATCAAGGAAGCATATAGTGCACGACACGTAAAAGGAGGTTCAGGACTTAGCTGATTCAAGCAACAAAGGCAGAACACGTGAAAAGTGTGATCGGTTACACGTAGATAACATGCCAGCCTAGTAACAGGTGGCCCAAAAAAGAGCATGCCAATAAAGGAATCTTCTAGAAGACCATCATGAGATGGAGTGGAGAGCTCAGGCCTGAGGAAACATGCTTGTTGAAGGACCACATTTGACACTTGGCGACGGATCTGAGGGCAGCAAGGTGATTTGGCAACACAGGAAGGTGATAAATACAAGTTCCTGCAGACAAAGAAATATATAGATATAGATGTAAGAGGAGAAGATAGGGGAGATACACATAGAGAGAGATAACATGAGTAAAGCTCTGCAGGATTACTGCGAGTGGGGCTCTGATGTACTGAGCTTAGCTTGTAATTTCTTTTCTATTTTTGCATAGTTATACAAGCCTAGTGATGTGCATGATTGTAGTCTACTCGATATGGATCTTTGTAATGAAATGATGAATACAATGAGGTTACCTATTGAAATTAGATATGAATATCAGTGGGTTTTATGTATATTTCGTTAATAGAAGTTCTCTTTCCTTTCATGCTATGAATGAATGGTTGTAGCTTTCTTTCTGTTATATTATATGTTATGGAGTTTTTTAAAACACACAGTCTGAAGAAACTACAAGGATATGGAGGCCGTCTTGAGCCTTGTAATCCTTCTATGTTTAAAATTCTTTCTTGAATACTCCTACACTAATCAGTGATGAATGCTTCCCACTAAAAACTCACATAAAAGAGAGACTTGACAGCCACGCGTGCCTTGGGTGAGTGCTTAGCTTCTGATGGGTGATAGGCTGGTGTGCATGGGATTCCTTCCTCTTATAGTGGGAGTAAAATTGACTACAACATCATTGAAGGAGCGCATCATAATTGGGTTATAATGCATGTAATTGGCAGGTATGCACATTTGGTTGTACGCATGGGAGGAGATGATGTTAATGCTATCACTGCCATCGATCATAATGTGTTGTATGTGTATATTATTGATATAGAAAGAGATGAAAAGAGTAGGATCAAGATCATCAGATTGGAAGGGAGTGATCTCTTCATCCAAAAATATGAGGGCAACTACTTGATGAGTAGGTGGAGGTGTAGAGGAAGGAAAAAAATTAGTGAGAGAGGTTACGTGATGAGGAGTAATGATGGAGGCTACGGGCGCAGGTTCATTTGGTAAAACCTCGATAAATTAAAGGATTTCCATGAGGGATTGACGATGTGACTCAAAGGTTTGGATGAGGTCATATAAAGACATTTTGAGGGAGGATTGGTGTAATTTTTTTTAGCATTGTGCGATGTGTGACCCCATCGGAAATAGGATACGTGGGTAGTAATGTGGATCATGTTGATTTCAAATTTCAGGGTTGGATAAAAGGGTTGTGGGGGTGAGGATACTAGTTGTTGAATCGTTAAAGGATGATGATGTGTGGCGACAGGTGAAGGTGAAGCATGGTCCTCATCGAGAAGGTCGTCATCGTAAAAAATTTTCTCAGGAGGAAAAAGTTGGATAAGAATGGTCTTTAAGGCCTTACAATTTTCAATATCATGTCCTGAAACATGGTGGTAGGCACAAATCTTAGTCTCATAAAACTCTTTAGGTTTGGGTTTGAGAGGATCGTAAGGTCAAAGCAGTGGTAATGTGATGATGGAAGTATCTAAGAGATTGGTTAAAATCTTAGCATAGGACCCCGCTTACGAATTGTAATGGGAGATGAGTGTGGGTTTGGGTACAGGTGTGGCAGATTATGGAGAAAGAGGCTTTACATGAGGGGGAATGGGTTGGTCCATGAGTTTGGTATGTGGAGTGGTCTTAGGCCTTGTGAGCATCTATTTGGGTAAAGGTGGGGTAGAAGACCTGGTGATGGAAGGTTTAGTTGGTTTGACTACTTTATTTTAGGGTAGCGGACTCTTAGCTTTGGGTTTCACTTTCTTGGGTAAAGGTGACGCGGGAGTATGGGATGTAGAAGGAAAATAAAATGGTGGAAGAGTACAGGTTACCCACAGGGGAAACTAAGTTACAGTGGAGGTGATTGGTGTGAGTGGAAGAGAGGAGAGTGTCATGGGTAGTGAATAAGTTATGGAAGGTAGTGGGGTATGGGTGGTAAGAAGGTCACGGGTGATGGCGGGGGTTGTGTGTATCACTTGGGTATATTAGAGGGCCGTGATGAGGAGGTGAGTTGTTGCATTCTTGGTTTACCGGTGGAAGAAGGTTGGTTGGCTAGGGTTGAGGGGTGAGGTCCTAGGATAGACGAAAGGGGTGAAGTTGACAATGGTGTGGTAGGTGAGGTTGGTGTATGAGGCCTAGAAGGTAGGGTCTTCCTGTTAGGGGCATGAATAAGTTTAGTGTTGGTTTGGGAAGATGTGGCCAAATCTAATTTGACAGGTGGGTGAGTAAGGTTTGATGTCAACACGACCCCTAAGGCAATGATGTGTTTAGGAAAGGGAGATGATATAGGCGTGGGTAGGTGTTTGGGTATAGGTGTGTATTGGGTTGTGGGAAGAGGTGTGTGTTGGGTTGTGGGCGATGACATGGAAGGTGTTCCAATAATCATGGTTGTGTTTGTTTTGGTTTCTTGAAACACTTTTGGATAGACTGTGGATGTTTTTGTGAGTGAAAACTACATTTGGGTTGAAGTAGGAAGTAGAAGACATCCCTAAAGTAAGGCTCTATCAACATAATCCATGAAATCAACCAAGCATGAAAATGGTACTGCTATAAGTGGGGCCATTTTGGATTGAGTATAAGTCCCTGCAAAATGTGTTTGAGAAACAAGGAAATGGCTAGCTTTTGAATCCGTTGGTAAGAGAGCCAAAATTAGATCCATAGGATCTTGGAATTCTGATGGAGAATGATCATCTAAAGGAAATGGTGTTTCTACAGGATCCTCTATGGGTAGAGGAGATGATGGGTAAGATGAGGTGGACTCTCCTTGTGATGGTGTATGGAGTTGACATGTGTCCCCTATGAGTAGGAGATGTGCTACTGACAACTGCTTAGTAATTTGAGAGGCTAGAGGTGGAGTGCTAATTATGGTCTCTTTCATAGTCAAATGAGAAAATGAAGGGGGTTCCTCTGTAGGTGGAGGAGTATATGAAATAGGTTCCTGTGTAGGTAGGGGAGCTCGGGCTAGGATTTCATCTATGGAAGGAACAAGGGCAATTGGGAAGCAACTGGTAAGTCATCAAAAATAGCATGGACCTCATGGACATTGCTATCATTAGTTGAAGTGTCACCAGTTTGGTTGGAAGAGGGGGAATGATTAGGGAATAATTTTTTGAAGATATGTAGGTTTTGGTTGGCGGGTGCATTTGGAATATCCAAGACTAGATCTCAGTTGTCTAACATTTCTTGGACGATATTCTTGAAGGTGATGTTGTTACTATCGCTATGACATTTAACACAATGATAGTTACAAAAGTCATGTGATTTATACCACATAGGCATGGGGCGATCGGGGTCAAAACTAGTGTGTGGTTTTATAGGTGGAAGGGTAATGACACCAGCCTTAATAAGATTTTCCAAAACAGAAGAATATGGTTCCCTATTGGGGTGTACTTTCCTTGTTCTCAACTGAATTGGAAAGTTTGGATGGGCGAGAGATTAGCATAAGGTTTAGCCTTGAGAACCACAACATTGGAAGATCCTTTAGATTTCAAATAGTTGTTCTGGGGCTTCAAAGAGGAAGAAGCATCGTTCGATTTGAATGCGGTGTTTTTGTTACGTAGTTGAATTTTCTTCTCTTTGATAGCACGAATCTCTAATTTTTGTGCCATGGTGACTACCTCTTTAAAGGTATGAAAGGTCTACACCTACAGGGTTGGTGAAATGTGTCTAGCACAAGCTTGAGTAAACAACTCTATGAGCTTAGTTTGAGGTAATTGAAATTTGAGTTGGTTAATTAGGCTACACCAATGAGTGACAAAGTAAGCGATAGACTCATTTTCATACTATCGAGTGGAGTAGAGATTGGTCATGGTTAATTTCTTGAAAATGTTGATTGAGAAGTGGTCTAAGAAAGGTTGGGATACTTGATTAAACGAGTAGATGGAATGTCTAGGTAGCCCACTGTACCAGTCTAATGCAGGTCCTTTGAGGGACATTGGGAAGGTCCGTAGGAGTAAAGCGTCATCATGGGTGATCAGGTAACACCCATATTTAAATGACTGCAAATGTTGCTGTGGGTCTTCTTTACTATTGAAGCAGTTGAATTTTGGCATTTCCCAATGTACAGGGTATGGACGAATAGGAATGGATGGATGAATGGGATCATTATAGATTTCATTATAGGTGAGAGAATTGTGTGATCTGGAAACCGATGCTTCTAGTGTCTACATCCTTTCCATCATTAATTTGATGAGGTCATTGGTAGGTTGTGATAGAAGAGCGCCTCCTATGGCGTAAGAGGGCTAGTACTGAACATGTGATGTGTGTGGCATTTTAGTGTATGGTGATACTGAATAGGAAGGTTGAGAATGGGGCACTGACATGGAGGGAATATACCCAGAATGAATGACAGATGAGATAGGGGCTTGTTGATAATATGTATATGTAGGTGGGGTAGTCAAAATGACTCTAGTAGCGATTGGGGGTAGAGAGTGCGGGATGGAGAGGACAAGATTCTGGAATGGGGTAGGGGTCACCGACACCATGGGTGGTTTTGTTGCAATTGGTATATGTGAGATAATGGACGTGGATGGGGTTATGATCTGGGTGGTCAATGAAGGAAAAACCACTACTACGAGTGTGATTGACGTTGCAGATGCAGTGGTGATAACGAGTGTGGGGATTAACTATGAAACCACTGGGGGGAAAATAGGTGAGGGTAATGCCGAACTAGTAGTGGATAATGAAGAAGTGGGGACAAGGGTAGGAGAGATGGATATAGGCATTCCATATATCAACTGGCTTGAGGAATCCTGAGGGGAAGAGTGGGAAAGGTAGAATTATAAGGCTGTGGGATTTTTATCGAGGAGTCATGCAAACTCCTCGTCACCTATAGCAATGGTGGTAGGCAGAGTCAGATCCATGGGTGACATGATAGAAGGTGGTGAGGGACTAGGTGGGAGTGGTTGACGGTTGGCATGGAATATAAGAGCGTTAGTTTGGTTGCCAGTAAACACCATGTGAATAAGTGTTGACTTGGTAAGACTGTATTCTATAGATGACATAGAAAACAACAGGAACAAAGAAAAATGAGGTTGGGAGGGTGAATTCAATTAGGGTTTAGATTTTGAAAACAAAACACAGAAACCAACAATGGTCAGGCTGACTGGTGACAATTAATGGGGAACCGATGACAGTTACAGAAACTGATGTTGGTTACTGTGGAAAAACACTAGTTTGAGAAAGTGAAACAACACTAATGAATGTGTAATGGGGAAACTGTGTATGAAAGAAATATCAATAGAGGGGAATAGGATGGTGCCCTGAGGAAAAAAATATAACAGAAAGAGTGACAAAGGCTATTCTAGGAAAAATAAATAGAAAGCCAAAAGATGACACCGGTTAGGTTTAACCAATGATGGTCAGATGTGAACCAATGATAGTCAGTGGAACGACACTGATTACTATGAAATGAGAGAGCAATGAAGAAACTGGGCTTTGTGAATTAAATTTATTAAATAATCAAAACTCAGAAATTTGAGAATGAGAAGATGGGGCCCTGACGCACTCATACAAAGTTAGAATACTCCAAATACGATGGTGGAGTGTGTAAGGAATAAGAAAAATGTAGATTCATAGTATCACACATCAAAACACAAGTCAAGAGGAATGCTAAGAAAAAAACAATCCTAAAAGTGATTTTCTTATGTTTGTTTAGCTTATGCTATTTAGAACTAACCATGTGAATTCAGAATGGAATTTTTGGTTGGGAAGACATCCTATGAAGAAGGATATCTAAAAGGTGAGGTTTCAGGTTATGTTATGGTAGGGAGGTTGACTGGTGACAGTTAATGGGGAACCGATGACAGTTACAGAAACTGATGTTGGTTAATGTGGAAAAACACCAGTTTCAGAAAGTGAAACAACACTAATGAATGTGTAATGGGGAAACTGTGTATGAAAGAAATATCAATAGAGGGGAATAAGATGGTGCCCTGAGGAAAAAAATATAACAGAAAGAGTGACAAAGGCTATTCTAGGAAAAATAAATAGAAAGCCAAAAGCTAACACCGGTTAGGTTTAACCAATGACGGTAAGATGTGAACCAATGATAGTCAGTGGAACAACATTGATTACTATGAAATGAGAGAGCAATGAAGAAACTGGGCTTTGTGAATTAAATTTAGTAAATAATCAAAACTCAGAAATTTGAGAATGAGAATATGGGGCCCTGACGCACTCATACAAAGTTAGAATACTCCAACTACGATGGTGGAGTGTGCAAGGAAGAAGAAAAATGTAGATTCATAGTATCACACATCAAAACACAAGTCAAGAGGAACGCTAAGAAAAAAACAATCCTAAAAGTGATTTTCTTATGTTTGTTTAGCTTATGCTATTTAGAACTAACCATGTGAATTCAGAATGGAATTTTTGGTTGGGAAGGCATCCTATGAAGAAGGATATCTAAAAGGTGAGGTTTCAGGTTATGTTATGGTAGGGGGGGTGCTCTTTGATAGGTGACTAGACAAATATAACAAGATGGGGAGTACCTACCAATCCTTTGATGATGTGATCGTTGACAGGCATTCCCAGGTAAGATGTCATTTAAGAAAGTGTGTATATTCAGATTTGTACAGTTCGGTAGAAAAAGAAAGAGAGTGCTTTCTACGGTTCAATTTTTTCAACCATCAGCTGGAAATGATTTCCAACATATAGGTTGCCCTCATTTTAATATGAACTAAGAAATGCAACAAATCGAAATGCAATGCAAGTGTTTTAAATGCCCAAATCAAAATGTTATTTTTGATGTAGCAAGTGATGAATAAGAAGAGGAATGCTCTTTCACTAATGAAATGCAGAAAGAAAGAAGAATGTGTTCCTTTTAAAGCACCAAAAACATGATTTATTTTAGACAAAAAAGAGAGGGAGAATGATTCCAGAGAAGACAAATAAATGTGTAAGCTTTTTGAAGGGAAAAAAACACACAACTTTCACCCATAAATGAATAAATGCAACAAAACCCCTGATGGGTCCCACCGGGCGTGCTAAAATGTTTCACCGTTTTCTTTACATTTTGAATGTGACAAAACAGACAATGTTATAGGCTAAGGGGGAATACTTGTTGTGTTGGTCGGTTGGAGGTTGATACGTGCATTCTAATTTCTCAATCTGATGTTGACTGTGAGAGCTTCCTTTTGGTTAGGAGGAATTACCTGAAATAGAAAACAAGACCACCAAAGAAGAGTTAAATAATATAAGATAGTGGATTGCCTAGCATATGCTAGATTCGGGAAGTGTGACACTTCCTAGAAGGTTGTCAACCCATTGTTTTTATAAAACAAATTATAAAATAATTGAAATATGTACATAAACGAATCTAGTGCTATTATTCTAATTTGGGTACCTTAGATCACTATCAGCGTCGATACAATTAAATACTAAAACTATGCGGGTCAAGGCCTTTAGGTCAGGTTGCAAGTTGTTTAGTTGGTCTGCGGGTCACAGACAGGGTCTTTACAGGGTTGGGTAAGTTGTTTGGGTTGTTTTAGTAAGTAGGTTGGTTATTGGTTTACATAGTGTTGGCAGGCACAAAGGCCGACATCGATCAGGTATGACTGATCACAATTAGGTAGAATTGATGAAGGTTATGGGTAATCGACGTCGATAGAGGTGGTATGATAAAACTCAAAAAGATATGGTTATAGAGGTTGATCTGAGGTTAAATAGAGATTAAAAAGGGGGGTAGAGAGGTCTATGGGAATCTTAGGTATATTTAGAGATGTGTAACAGTCAAATATAGGTGATTTAATGGTGTGGGTGGAGGAATGGCTGAGTTTACAGGAAGGTAAACAATAGGGGAATGAGAGTGCAAGTGGAAACTGATAACAATAATAGAAGACCTTAATAGACGGAAGTAGAAATAGATGATGCTAGTCAAAATTATAATTATATGATGCAGATTCAAATGGCTGGATGGTGATGATGGTTGATCAGAGGAATGATGTTTGGTACCATGACAGTGCTTCCTAGAATGTTACCGTGAGTGCAATACCTCTCGATCTGTCCTAGTGTTAGCTATGGTTGTCTATAGGTATAAAAAGGCTTTGGTTCTACTTGCATGAAACTCTCTTCCCTTCTCCTTGATTCCAGAATGTGCCAACCTACAAATGAGGTTACCAAAGTGAATAAATGGTAATCGACGATAGTTCCTGGTTGACCGGCATCAATTTTGGGATGACCGAAGTCAGTTAAGGTGGGATTCCCTAGGTTTACTAAAAATGACAGATATTCCCATCATTTGGGCCAAGTCTATGCATCTCTCTACGGATTATAATGGACGTTCTATTTTTATGAGTGGGAAGGTGGTTAGAGAAATAATAGGCCTTGATTTTTAGGGTTGAACCAAGTCCTATTCATTTATGGAAACATGCCAAGAATAGGTCTATGGTGAGGTGTCTAGGTGAGGTGTGTATCCATTTAATTAAAGTAATTAAATTAATAAATGGGGTGAGGATGGGTATTAATTTAATTAAAGTGATTAAATTAATATTAATGTGTGATGTAAGGGTCATGGTTAGGTAAATGTGTTTAAGTTGGTTATTCAAAAGAGGACCAAGGGGAGTGTGACCCAATTTTGGTGTCTACATTTTGCCCCTTTTTTTCACGTGGCTTGTATTGGTAAGCAACGCTGACAAAAATAGGAAATGGTTATGTTGAGTGTAAGTGAGGGTGGTGTTTCCCCAAGTGTGGGCAAAGGTAACCCCCCTCAAACTAGGAACTGATGAGGTGAGAGATGAAAGTAGTGAGTGGTTTGATAAAATGAGGATTTGGGAAAATGAATATTAGTGGGAGCATTGGGTAAAGATAAAAGGTCAAATTGGGTAAACATGTAAATCGGCCAGGGTCAAAGGTAGTGATAGTTGAACACACGCACACGTTGGAAACTGTGGCATGGTACCAGGTTAAGAATCATTCAAACTCTATGTCATCTAAGGTCAATAGGTCTATCCAAATAGGGTTGAAGTGATTTAGGTTTCCAAGGTATGGGATATGGTGCGGAAACAAAACAAAGGTCATGTCTAGGAACGTTTAGGTATGTTCTAGTACACCAAAAGTTAGGTCAGGATAAACAACATGGCAATAGGCAAGGTAAGGTCAGTAGGACGAACAAAATGGGTAACAACGTCGCAAGGTATAGCAAGAACAGAGGGTCAAAGGTAAAAAAAAGTGGTTCAAGTCAAGGTATATAGGTAACAAAATGGGTAATGCCAAGGTATAGGTAAAATAACAACTCCTAAGACGCAAAAAACAAATTATAAAATAACTGAAATACAAAAATAAACGAATCTATTACTAGTATTCTAATTTAGGTACCTTAGATCACTATCAGCGTCGATCCAATTAAATACTAAAACTATGTGGATTAAGGTCTTCAGGTCAGGTTATAGGTTGTTCAGTTGGTCTGCAGGTCATAGACAGGGTCTTGGTAGGGTTGGGTAAGCTGTTTGGGTTGTTTTGGTAAGTAGGTTGGTTGCTGGTTTACATAGTGTTGGCAGGCACATAGATCGGCGTCGGTTGGGTATGACTGATCATAGTTAGGTAGAACCAATCATGGTTATGGGTAACCAGCATCGGTAGAGGTGGGCTGATAAAACTCAAAAATATCTGGTTGTAGAGGTTGATATGAGGTTAAACAGAGACGGAAAAAGGGGGGGTGGAGAGGTCTATGGGAATCTTAGGTATGCCTAGAGATGTGTAACAGTTAGATATAGGTGATTTAATGGTGTGGGTAGAGGAAAGGTTGATTTTACAAGGAGGTAAATGGTATGGAAATGAGAGTGCAAGTGGAAACTGATAACATTAATATAAGAACTTAATAGAATGAAGTAGAAATAGATGATGCTAGTTAAAAGTATACTTACTATGATGTGGGTTCAAATGGCTGGATGGTGATGATAGTTGATCAGAGGAATTATGTTTGGTACCATGGCAGTGCTTCCTAGAATGTTACCATGAGTGCAATACCTCTCGGTTTGTCCTGGTGCTGGCTATGGTTGTCTGTAGGTATGAAAAGGCTCTGGTTCTACTTGCATGCAATTATCTTTCCTTCTCCTTGATTCCAGAATGTTCCAACCCACAAATGAGGTTAACAAAGTGAATAAATGGTAATCGATGACAATTCTTGGTTGACCGGCGTCAGTTTCAGGATGACCAACATCGGTTAAGGTGGGATTCCCTAGGTTTGCTAAAAATGACAGATCTTCCCATCATTTGGGCCAGGTCTGTCCATCTCTCTGTGGATCAGAATGGATGTTCTATTTTTATGAGTGGGAAGGTGGTTAGAGGAATAACATGCCTTGATTTTTAGGGTTGAACCAAGTATTATTCATTTATGGAAACATGCTATGAATAAGTCTATGGTGAGGTGTCTAGGTGAGGCATGTATCCATTTAATTAAAGTAATTAAATTAATAAATGGGGTGTGGATGGGTATTAATTTAATTAAAGTGATTAAATTAATATTAATGTGTGATGTAAGGGTCATGGTTAGGTAAATGTGTTTAATTTGGTTATTCGAAAGAGGGCCAAGGGAAGTGTCACCCAATTTTGGTATCTACACATAGAACAATGCTACACCAACTCTGGGAAATGAAAAACTAGTGGGATAACACCTAATAAAGCAATACGACTGTCTTGAATTTCCTTTAGAGATTCACTCTTATGCGGGATATTAAGTCTCTGAAGAAAATCATTTAGATCAACACACATCAAGTCCGTGTCTGTAATATTTTCCAAATCACTCATGACCCCTGACGCACCCAAGAACGAAGATGGCATGGTCTTCATCTTCAAAAAAACCTAACTTTCCTTTGAACCAACTTGCCACTGAAAGAGAAACACCAAAGTTTCTAAGCTCTTACCAGTCAATCCGTGAGCACCTGAGAAATTTAAATGAAAATCAACAACCTTTTCATTCCTTAGGTTTGCAATTCAAGCTCCATAGCTAATTACACGAAAATTATCCATGAAAATCACAAGGGTAGCAAAAAACATCAAGCAATTTGGTAAATAAATATGAAAGCATTCACAGGCTTTAAAATTTCCTTGGTTTGCGTAGCAAAATTAATGGCGCCAGAAATAAATGCAATGCATTGTGACCATTCAATCCACCATTCTCAATTTTGAAAATTATTCATTCATGTGGAATAATTTTGTTTGCTAACATAGGCTCAGGGGCACCTTTTGTACTTTTGCAGCATTTGAGAATTTATAGACTTCTGGAACACTTGACCTACCCATCCACATTTTTTTTAACATGGGCTCGACATGTGGTCGTATTTGAGTGATAGTGGGGTTGCACCCATTTTTTACAATTTTATCCCATTTCCCTTTTAAACCAAAAATGCTTGAGTGCCCCAGAGACCCGCATCCCCACCTTTTGCATATAAGTAGCCATGTGTCCTTTGTGGGTTTCGGGAATTTTTTTACACCTTTACTCCTTTCCTCTTAAATGTGAAAAGCTACAAATGTGTACTGCCTCTCTGCATCCACTCTAATTGTGACAAATGTACACTCCTTGACACCAATTGAGAAATTAGTTGCATTACCTTTTGATTGTGAATATTTAGGGAAAATTTACTGGGTAATGGGGCTGATTTCACACTTTGTGAATGTGACAAAAAATTACAAGTTTGCAAATTTTACCCACCATACTGAAATCAATTGAAAGCTGCCACGTATCAGTGGGCGATGGGAGAGAAAACATAAATAAAAAAGACAAGACCCAGAAGAAATTTACAACAGGCGATCCCTCCAACTTCAAAACTTAAAACATAATAGGTTCCCTGAAAGAAACCATCAAATAATGTATATCCAGACATGATCCTCGACCAAAAAAGAGGAAATACTAAACCATACACATAAGAGCCATAAAGTCAATTCGCGCCTCTAAAGTGAAAGAAGAAAAATATAGCAGACAATGATGGAAAATATTAACCAAATAAGGATGAGATTAATTCAAGCACCAACATCGGCTCCGACTCGGGGATGAGCACTCCCTGTGAGTGTCTCAAGAATAAAGAATGGTGTAGAGAAAAGCAGACCATGTGCCAAAATTTATTGGGCCACAGAGTCAAAAAACCAGCTTATAGAAATAAGTGATAACAACCAACTCCCTAGAAAACACATTAAGAAACCCAAAAACAACAGTCACAAGGACCGAGACAAACAAATAAAAAAACTAAAAAATGAACAAAAACAAACAGAAAAACTGTACACTGTACAATAGTGCTTACCTCGATTTTGAGAGATCAATCAAGAAATTTCTTCAGGTTCCTGCCATTAATAGGCAACTCAAGTATTTCTCCATCTAAATCCTTTAAGAAAAAGGCATGCTCACTAATTCTGATGTCAATGGAGTAAGGACCCATCCTTAATGCATCAAACTTTCCATGTTTTCCTTTGTCCTCATGCCTTTTATCCTATAGTAACACAAGATCTCCTACATTGAACACTTGAGGAGTCACCTTTTTATCAAATAGTTTTTTCAACTTTTCCCTGAATTTAAAATGTCTCTGATGGGACTCTCTTCTTACTTCATCTAATTCAACAATTTGATTTATCCTTGCATCATATGGACTAAATTCTTGATCCTCAAATTGTTGAATAAATTGGTAGGAAGATAATTGCATGTGCAAGGGAAGGAGGGCTTGAGTTCCATACACCAGTTCAAAAGGGATTTTTCTAGTAGCTCTCTTAATAGTAATTCTATCAGCCTAGAAAACAAACTTCAATTGTTCACCCCATATTCATTTATTTATCTCTAATGTCCTCACGATTATTTTCACCAAATTCTTATTGCTTGATTCAGCTTGCCCATTACCTTAGGGATTGTAATTAGATGCATATGTGATATTTATTCCATACTGATGACACATGGCCACCAATGGTTTAGCTCGAAAGATCATAGCATTATCCATAATTGTTTTAGTAGGTACTCCAAATCTATAAATTATGTGATTTAAGACAAAATCCATAACAATCTGGTGAGTTACTTTCTTAGTAGGAATTGCCTCAACCCATTTGGTGAAATAATTAGTAGCCACCAATATTCATTTGTGGCCTACACTTGAAGGATTTGATATTTATCCAACAAAGTCCATACCCCACTATTTAAAAGGGGCTTCGATTGATACTGATTGTAAAGGGAGAGCTCTTGAAGCTTTCAATCTTCCTGAGAACTTGTGAGTAGTTACTCTTCCGAAAAAATTCCCCCCATAAAATCCTCCATGGAAATCAACAACTAGTTTAGGGGATTCATCTTCAATAATCCCCTCAAGATAATCCCTTAAGGATTCTTCCATGCCAGTCCATAATCAGTGATAATATATTTCTAGGCAGCCAACCTAAGCGCCCTCTTCTGATTTGTACTCAAATGTCTAGGACATTCCAAATTCTTAAGATAAAACATGATGTCCTTGTACCATGCTGAATTGATCAATATTTCATGGACATTTATACCTTCTCACTCAATTTCATTTATTTACATTACCTGCAAGTTGCTCTCTGCCATTGGCTTTTCCAACCCTAAATCCCTAACTAACTTGGTGGTTTGAATATCCATGTCATACTCTTGTAAGTTTTTTACCCACTGACACCTTTTTCTTGAGATTTCCATTTATGATAAAATATCCTTGACCATAGTATGAGGAACATAGGCTATGATCTTAGAGCTCAAGATATATGGTCTAATTTTTTTTATTTCTCTTACCAAAGAGAAATCCTGCTTTTCCATGATAGTATATTTCAATTCTACTCCTTGAAGTGCCTTAATAAAGAAAGCAATTGGCTTGTCATTTCCTTCATCATGATTTTGTAGTAGTATAAAGGCAATAGTATTTTCAGAAGAAAAAGAAAATATTTGAAAATATTTCTTGTAATCAGGAGCTACCAAAATAGGGTCATTCTTTAATGCTTCTTTAATCCCAGCAAAATCTTGGATAGCTTCTTGCTCCCATTTGATAGCCTGATCCTTTTTTAGCATACTTGTAATGGGGATAGTCATTTTAGTTAAGTTAGAAATAAATCTCTTGATGAAATTTATTTTTCTAAAAAAGGATTGAATTCCCTTTTTGGTTTTGGGTATAGGGACTTTTCCAATAGCTTCCACTCGTTCAAGATCTATCATGACCCATTTCTTAGATACGATGTGTCCCAATAACTTTTCCTTATGAACCCCAAAGTGGCACTTTTTAGGATTCAGTGAAATGACATATTCTTTACACCTTAACAAAATTTTCTCCAGATGTTGTAAGTGATCACCCCTTCTCCTTGAAAATACTGTCACATCATCCTGGTACACAACAATGAAATCAGTTATGTATCCTGAGAATGCTACATCCATAGCTCTTTTAAATGTTGCTCCTGCATTCATTAGACCAAATGACATTCTTACATACACATGAGTACCCCATGAAGTGGTGAAAGTGGTTTTGATTCTTTCTGACTGTTTCACCACCACTTGATTATATCCTGAGAATCCATCCAGAGTGGACAATAATTCCGAGCCAGTAACTAACTGCAGCATGTTATCCATATTGGGAAGGGGATAATTATCTTTAATTGATGCCTTATTCAAGTTCCTAAAATCCACACACAACCTTATATCTCCATTATTTTTTGAAAATGGCACTAAATTTGCCACCCATGAAGAATACCTTATGGGTTGTATGATGCCTCCATCCCTTAACTTTTTTAATTCTTCTTGCATTTTAAGGGAGAGAAGTGGATTGATTGGTATTTTATTTTTCCTAAATGGCTTTGCATTAGCTTCCAATGGTATTTCATGCTGGAAAAGGTATTCCCTATATTATTTTAATTTTGAATATGACCATGCCAAGCAGTCCTAGTACTCTTTCAACAGTTGGACATATGATTTCTTTTCTTCCTTATTCAAGTTACTACCTAGCCATATTTTCCTAGGTTTACTATCCATCCCTAGGTTGTGTTCTTCTACATCTCTTGAAACTGACATATGCCTACTAAAAATGTAATCAACATTATCAAAGTTTGACTCAAGAGCAACCAAACCTCTTGGAATAATATTTTTTTTCAAGTGAATAATATCTTTACCAAATAAGGTTTCTATGCCCTCATTAATACAGACCATTGGCTCCCAATCCACATTCTGATTTGTGAATTCTCCTTTGTTTTGTAAAAACCTCTGAATTTGGACATCATCTTAAAAAAACTTCCAATTTTTGACATTATCAGGGATAGATGGTCTTGTCAGTACCTCAATGTCATATTCACAATATGGAGATATTGTGTAATTTTCAAACCTAGACCCCAATACTGCCAATCTGTCTGCTACAATATTTTATTTTCTTTCATGGTACACTATGTTGAAGGAATCAATTTTTTTGATGAAATCCCAAATTGCATGTTTATATTGTTTCATTCTTTGATTCTTTTTTGCATACAGCTTTCAGACTTGATTGACTACTAATTTTAAATCCCCTTTAACAATAATGTCTTTAATACCATATCTCCAAGAAATCCTTAAACCCAGAACCAACACTTGATATTATGTAATATTGTTAGTGCATTCAAACTGGAATTTAAGAAAAAATTGAACTCTTTCTTATCTGGGGATATCAATACAATACCAACACCATTTCAAACATTAGAACAAGCTTCATCAAACATAAAATTCCAATGGGAACTAAGTTTCTCAGGGAATTACATTTATCAATTTCATGCTCCTTGAAATCTGCATAACCAACTAAATTGTCAACATCTACATATTGTAAATAATACTTCATACGAAGAATTGTTTGGATCTTCAATCAGATGTAACGTCTTCTATTTCACCATAGAACTTTACAATATTTCCTTCCAATGGTATGGTTACATATAAAATATCCATTTTCACACTTCCCCCCACACTAGCAACCCATTTCCTTGATAAGAACATGCCCCACTTGGTTAGGCAGTCCATAATAACCACATTCATAGTTAAGGATTTGCTAGGGTAAGTTGCTAATTGCACTATTAACCCTTTGACATATCCAATCATAGGAACTTCCCTTGAATCCATAGTTGTGCATTTTCCAAAGGTTGTTGTTACTTTGATGTTCAATTCATTCATCACCTCAAGAGGCATCACATTGCATGAAGCTCCCGAATCAAACATACAATTATGCACCAACCTATCCTTGATGATCAAAGTGGTTTAAAAAGGATCAACGTCAAGTTGAGATTCCACAAGTGAGGTTCTCAAGTATACTTCTGGTGATTCCACCAATTCTTCCATGGCTTGTGGTATCTCAAGCGCTACGATGACAAGAGGAAGATCTAGACCATTCACGTAATCAACTTGTGTTGTTATCTCTTTTTTAAATCCCAAATACTCAAATGCCCACTTTCTATGCTCAGGAATTCTAAGCAGTTTAACACTAGGTACAATGAATTTTATTTGACTCAAAATTTGGGCTATATCACATGGAGCATATTTGGGTAAGGTAGTGTTGGATGGGAGATTTATGATTCCCCTGGTGGTATAATAGTCTTTGCAACTTGGGCATGAGCTAGGGTACAAGTTTTATTTGGAGCAACAGGGATTTTTCTGAATGTATCCTTCTTAGGGGTTTCCTTGGGGATATTAGTGAGAAGTGGAGCTTTTTTTGGTTTGGCCTGAGGACCTCCCCCCTTTGATAACTCTACTTCTTGTATTATGTTCCTTTTCTTGTGTAACCACTGCATTCATCAATAGTTTCCTATCTTCCTCAGAAGGTATTCCCCCATCATATTTCTTAATCATCAGGGCCCTTAAGTATTCAAAATCATGATTAGGTAAATCAAAATCCTACACCATATCAATCTCAATACCATCATCATGCAAGAGAGGTAATACTTGGTGAATGCAATCCCAGAAACTATGAACAGTCCTGGACACTTATTAAAATCAGTTGAAGTAGCCCTCTGTTGTGAATTTTTTGGGGCATTTCCATCATGCACACATCACCATAAGCTTCATCATCATTTACCTCTTCAATCTCCTTACTCAAATCACATGGGGAGTGTGGTAGGAAACACTTATTTCACACCAATCAATAACGTGGGATTCTTCCACCATAGACAAACCTTGGAAGTCAAAGGATCTGGGACCAATCTATTCTCTCTAAGTTGTGGTTGCTTATTACCTGATTCCATGGGCCCCTTTCCTCTGTCATCTAACCTGTGATCATTCCTAGGATGATTTCCAAATATATCCTAGTTTTTTGGTTTATGCTGACCTTGAGAGCTCTTTCCTATCCCTTTTTCTGATTTGTCCAACTTGTACGATATTTATTTAACCTCCCCAACCAAAGTCTTCATAACCTACTCCGGATCAACTAATTTTTTTGCCTAAGGTCTATCAGGGATTGATCAATTTGATACCTTCTCTCTTAGCAGGTTTGTCAACTGCCTTGATATTGTTTTCAATTTGCAAGGCCATAGTGAAATCTTGCCTTAATGTTCTAGGGCTCTTGTCTCTTAAGTAGTAGGCAAACCTTTTGTCAAAAGCATCAAAATATTTGATTAAACAAGACTCATCACTTGGCCTCAGGATTATAGGTAATCTATTCAATAGTCTTATTGAATCTAGTATTAAAATCTTGGACAGAGACTCATTGGGATTATTTTTAATATTTTCAAATTCAAACAGAAGGAACCTTGGGTCAGTCTTATCCCCATACTGTAATTTGAAAGCATTTTTCATCTCTGTCCATGAGTCTATTGAATTGTCTGGTAAAGCCTTATACCAATCACGTGCATCTTATTCGAGAGTATGAATGAATAAATTTATGTACACATCCTCATACTCAATTTCAAAATCTTCCATCATGTTAACAAAAAGTCTCAAATGTTGATCCCTAGTAATGAAATTATTTCCCTAAAATTTAGGCATCCTATTTCTCACATCTTAGGGTACAACATTACGATACCCAACCATGCCTCTAAAATTTATTGGTCCAAAAGTATTGACAACAAAAAGGGGTCTAGGTGGAGGATGAGCCATATTATCTTGAGGAGGTGATCCTAAAGAAGAATCAAAATTATAGGGGACCAAGGGCCTTTGGAGCACAGGAGTATAAATTTCCAAGTAAATATCCTCTAATGATTCAGTTTCGTGATTACAACCTATCAGTCCTGGTCGATGAAGGAAAAAAATAAGGGATACGTTTTCAGACATAAATGATGGCCCTTCACCAGTATGGAGAAATTTATTTTTTGACAAGAACAAGACTATTTGATTTAGAATTTGTTATAATGAAGATGTAGGATAGTCCTCAACTATAGGTTGATCACCTTCCAGCACATTGTACTACCTTTTAATCTTGACTCTTGATTTCCCAAATACTCTCCAGACTCGATCTTCCTTCTGAATTTTCCTTCCCAAGCTCTGCGAACAACTTGTCTAATAGGATCCATCTTAAATAAAGCAGCATGTCGTTCCATTAGCTTATGTAAATCATTAAATCGACAAAACTAATTGACATTATTTTTATATTAAGAACTAATCATGCCAGTTGGAGTTGTTTTAACCTAACTCATAGATTTGAACTACATGTATTGTTACCTAAGTAACAATCACAACTAAAAGTCAGATATTTGTGGGAATTGTCTATCAAGGCTACTCAGTCTATAAATATAGAATCTATATCATCCTATATATATGTCAATAATCTGATCAATAGAAGTACAATATTATCTATTGTGCAACATATGTACTATACCATTTCATGCATTGCACACAGAGCGACTATGGATCCTCGATCTCATATTATTCATCACAAATTTTGCTACAAATGATGTCATGGTTAATGAGAGTGATTTTGTGAAGCGTCTTTAGGTATTTACAAACTCGAGGACACTGATTGTCCTCCTAGCCTTCTGTTTCCATTTCCAAAGGGCATTGTTATTATCCTCACCCATGGAGCAATGTTCATGTGGAATATGTACATAGGTTCATTGTCACTTGCAGGATCTAGAATATTCATCTGCTTCTTCAGCAGCCTATAGCATTCTGTTCCATAATTGATCTATCTATTGACCTATCGTTGAGAATCTAATTCTTACAATTCACTAAACCATGGTCATAGTGGTTGTTTACAGTAATGACACAGTTAGATCCTTGATTTATGACTGATATAAAAAAAATTGAACCTGAATTCTGGAGCTGTGTATTTCTTGCCTGTTTAAGCAAGGCCCATTCTCAATGTAAATCTTGAGTTCTGGTACATAATAGGCTTGATATTGTGGCATTCCTCATGTCTGTGAGTAGCAAATGAGGAAATTCGATTTCTCCAAGCTAAACGTTGATCCCTCTAAGAGTAAAATTACTTGAATGCATGTCTTAAATGTGCTCATGGTCCATTTATTAAGCATCTGCCCTAGCATCTTCTCCATCTACCTCTGTGTTATCGTTCCTTCTAATTGGAGATTCTACATTTCATATAAAACTTACGGATCTGTTGAACAGATCCAGCTTGAGCATCTCGACTACAACATTGACCAAAATATTGTGAACAACCATATCCATGCTGCTAGTCCACTTCGACACATCTACTTGAACGGTCTGGCATAATACCCACTGTTCAATGATCATGCCAATATTTGAGACTGATTCCTACTCTTTGATGCTCAACGACTTGCATGATAGCTTATTTATGCATAAGCTCTTCCAAGACATATGTGCCTATTACAGTACCACATGTTGTGTATCCTATTTCTACTCAGCTTCATGGTTTTTTTGAGAAGCATACCACTGCATTCAGATCTTGCATGCTCTGTTCTATGGGTCTCACTAGTAGAGTCATTGGTAGACATTCATAGGGTATTATTTCCTCTATTCCACATGTTAAGTGGAATTCTCATCATGACATTAGTTTTCGAGTAGATACTTCATTAGGATCACACATTGATAGAGCTCCTTTTTTTGTTCGCTCAACTCTTTCTGAGGATCATGAGAAACACATGAGTTTTGCACCTTCACTCAGGCTTGAGAAACCTGAGATTTCAGTTGTCATCCATGATCAACCTGACACACATTCTGATGTTCTTTTGCATGCACCCATTGTGCATTTTGCACCAAGTCATATGCAAGCAACTTCTTCATCTATCCGTGTTGATTTGGGGTGGATATTTGATCACTCGTGGCGGTGACATAGGCATTCGTTGAGAGGACTCTACAGGCGTGGCTCCTCCACCATTAGGCCTCTTGCTCCACTTTCTATACCTTATGCATTGTGATGCTTCTTGTTTTGAGAATTTCTCTTTAGCAGGTGTAGTGTATCTCTCTTGTTTGTTGAGAGATTTTGTATCTGTATTTTCGAAACTTTTGGCATGTTGACAATATCTCTTATGGGGGATCTATTCTAGTGCATTCCAGTGTTAGTTTATCAATGTTCGAGTAGTTTTTTTGACAACTCATATAGATTTGTAGCGTCACTCCACCCATTCAGTAGTATGGGAGGGTGTGGTGTTGATCCTACTTCTTTGGGTTTCGTGTCCTTGCCTTGTTACCTTGGCTTTTCTTGGATCGTGACACTCTGGAGTTAGTGTCCTTGCCTTGTTGCTTTGGTTTTTGTTCTTGGATCATGGCACACCTATTTGTAGTAGTTTATTGAATTGTGTTTGGTGTTTTTTTTACACTTTCAACATCACTCTGTTGAAAGTCTCCTTGTATGGAGCTATTCTGGTGAAACCCAGTGTCAGTTGTTTTTGAGTTTTGTGATCGAGAAATAGATTCAGACCATAGTATACACCAAACTTCTTCAGCATTGTATGAGTTTTTTTAGCCGAGATTCTTGGGATGCCTTGGAGCGGGTCTTTACTCTCTTTACTTTGTTGTTACTGGTTTTGGGTACCTTACGGTGTCCTTTTTTCCCAGTTATTGTACATGAGTACCTCATCAGGCCTAGTTACCGGGACTCATACTATGGACATACCACTTCTATTTTGGCCCTTAGCTTCACCTAAGGGGGGGTGTTAAAGTAGGTATTTATCTTAGCTCATGTTCACCTAGGTAATTTATTTACCTTTATTGTATTTATCCTCACCCACTTATGTGTGTGGATATTTATTTTATCTTATTTAGATATTAGGAGATATTATCTAGTTATTAGGTATAGTTCTTTCCTTGATCTATGGTATTGACTAGATCCTTGATGTCTAGTTCTCTCCTAAATCTATGGTCTTGACTAGTTCCCTAGTAAAGAAAGATCTTCTTCCTTCTAGATTTGTGAATATTGATGACTAGTTATTTCCTTGATTTATGGCTTGATCTATGACCTTGACTGGTTCTTAGATTGTTATTCCTTCACCTATTTAAGCAAGGCCCATTCTCAATGTATTGCATTGAGTTCCATAATAATATATGATATTGTTTCTCATTTGTTTGCAAATGTTTTATGTAAAGTTATTATAGAAAATTGATTTCATCTTATTGATCATGGTGTTTGATTAGCATCTGTGTTCTTGGCTTGGTACGATCTGGTTATCGTTCCTTTCATAAGCAATAGATTTGCATACGAATCATTACCAGATGTTGACTTGCATATGTATTTTCAAAAATAGTCCGTGACAATGGTGCCAGATTGGTGTTGGTACCCAAATTGATCCTTCCTTTGAAACTGAGCAACATCATAAGTTGATCAGGATGCTTAGAGACAAACAAATCATAATATGAGTCATTTTGTAGCCAGGGATGGATTCTAGATGACTCTTTATCACTCTGGTTTGGAAAGGACTGGATAACACCATGCTAAGGGTTTGACCTACCCTCACTACTTTAGGTTGTGCCTTCAACTAGGGTGAGAGGACCCATTTTGTGACCTGTGTTAGTGGAAAATATCAACGGATTAACAATATTTGACTCTCCCTTACAATATTTGAAGGAGACCTTGAGAAAACATGGTCAATACAACATAACCTAACTCTCACGAGTTGTCACCTTAGAGTATGAAGATGTTTTCTAGATAAGGTCCAGGTCACTAAAGAAAATGATAAAAATTGATTGCATTTGCCTATTTTGGTAAAGGATAGATCAATTCAATGAATTTCTCCAGCATTTGTGGATATATAGTTCAAGAAGGGATGGTTCATGTATGATTTACTACTGAATATGAAATTTTTGGTTGGGAAGTTAAGAAGGATAAAGTTGATTATACCAAATTCTTGAGAACTTTTAACAAATGTTGGAAAAATCTACAAAGCAAAATAAAAAATGGCTTCAAATAGTTAGAATGAACCTTCAACTAGAAAATGTGCATCTATGAAAGCTCAAAGACACATGGCTTCACACATTCTTCAAGGATTTAACACAAAATCTCATGTTAAAGACTTAATTAAACATCAGAATTCCCTAATTCATCACACTTATGATACACTCATAAAATGATAAACAATCTGTATCACTAAAATGAAAGTAAAGTGAATTTAAATCATTTATTGCATTATGAAATGAAAGCTCTCTTCATAATGTAATTGCAAATGCCACAATACTATCACAAGGACAAGATCTTGTGTGATTTAGATGGACTCCTAATATAAGATTGTAATAGGAACATAGATAACTATTTGAAGATATCTCAAAATGATAGCAGACACAACAAGGTTCATGATTAACATGAATTACTTAAGGTTTTTCAAATTGATCAGCAAGGGAAAGTTTATTTACAATCTCAAAGCTTATCAATTGATGGACACTTGTAACCATCTTGACATGATAAATTTCAAAGATACACAAAAATTAATTGGTTTCACAAATAATTTCCTTTGGAAGATGGCTTTTCTCAAATTTCTCTCCTTCTTTTTTCTTTGAATAATTCTAAAAAATTAACCCCCTTTGGCATGATTATCATTTTTCCTTTTATATCACCCCCTTCACTTGTTAACCTTCTAAGTGTTTTCCCTTAAAAGTATGAATATTCCAAGGAATATTTCCCTTTTCAAAATTTATTCTAGAACATGGCATTTAAAAAATATTTTCTTTTAAAACTACAAGATGCACAAAGCACAAGTCTTTTCAATCAACTTCACTTGTTCTCGACTGGGATATAAGGTCATCACTTCTGGTGGATTTATTTAATCATTATTTCCTGATATTGATTAGATAATCATTTCAAACAATCTCTAAACACTTCCAGATGACTCTGATATGACATATATCCATACTCACTTTCCAATAATCTACCTTGGGTGCCACATACTCTGTTTCATGTCTCATTGGCTTAATTGCCACAAATAATTTTTATCAAATCACCTTGATTTCCAATTAACTTTACTCATTCCTAACCTTTTCCAATTCTTAAATTCCCTTCTGTGCAAACTTGAAAAAATCTCTTCATTTCATGGGAAATATTTTACCAAATCAAAAACATATGTCTCCTTTTCATTATAAAACTTGGCTCAATTTCATTATCATCATGTATTTCCCTTCTTGTTCTGATTATAAGAAATTTAAAAAAAAATGGTGAAGGTACTCGTAGCTCATAGGCTGAAGGAGATTTCTTCAGAGGACTTAAATCAGATTTTAGACTTAAGCGGTCATGATGAAGCTTTTTTCAGGGATCTGTTTGATATAGAATGTGTGGGTGACACTAGAGGGCCCTTAACATACCAGCAAATTCTGGTTATCACTTCTTACAAGGCTAATCAGGATCAATCCTATGTTTGCAGCCTTCTAGGTTATGTATTTCCATCTTTTTAGATGGATAACTTGAAATCTCACAAAGATTTAAAAAGATACTGGGTTGAGAGAAGACCTCAGGTCTCTAGGAAAACCAGTTTTCAATGTCCCTTTTTATGTGATGAGGGGTTTGTATCAAAAGATATTCCCAAGGAATCATATGTGTTGTATGATAAATCCTCCATCGACATAGTGCCTATTATTTCCCACAAAATAGATGAGTTGGAGAGGAGAATCAATTTCCTAGAGAAGAAGCAAGTAGATACCATGCCTTCACAACCAGTTTCAACACCATGGTCAGCTTTAGGGAAAAGGAAAGGTGAACCACAACCTCAACCTCCAATCGTTATCTCAGATGGAGAAGAGGACCGATCATTGTCTTCTCATTGTTCAAGGGAAGAAATTTCCTCCGCTAGGGACAACAGGGGGAGATTTACAATTCGGTCATCCACCCACTTAATGCATCGTGCTCCTTAGGAAGAGCATGAACTTTTGGGCCCTCAACCAATTCCTTCTCTAAAAGACAATCCACCTTTCACAAGGAAATGGGAAGATGGGTCAAGTTCAAGGACTTGCAGTTACCCCAGCCAACAACATGCAGTACTTTCCCTTCCAATCACCTCAGGCATCCCCCTTCAAACTTCTCCTATCTCTTCGACCCTTCAAAAAGGGAAAGGAAAGAAAAAATTCTTCACAGGAGGTCTGGATCTTTTAGATTGGGTGTCATCACAACAGAATAAATTATAACTTGAGAAAATCATGAGTCGTCCTAGAATGACTCTGAAATCATTGATGGATATGGGAATGTCCTGGGACCTGGCAGGGTCATTCATTTTTATTCAGACAACACAAGGCTCAAGTGAGTTTTTGCTAAGGAAAAACAAACTTCTGAACAAGCTTCCCCTGCCGGGAGGAAATTATGAAGTAGGGCTGAAGAATGCCTAGATGTTGTCTTCGTTTCATTGTTTCTATCTCTGGCATATGTATATATTTCTTTATCATGGTCAGGGGCCCCTATAGAACCCCATTTTTTCCTTATTCATAATGCAAGAAGCACAACAATATCAATCATTTACATGCTTATCCAAATGTATGTTAATTTCATCAAAGTAAATATGGCATTAAGCATTCTTCCACTTTTCAATTGAAACAAGGAAAAAATAAAATTCAGAAAAAAAATTACATCCCATGTAATAGAATTGTTATTTTAAAGTATCCATTTAAAAGGATGAATATGAAAAGAGAATACAGTTCAAGGAATAACTGTCTAAGCATGTTCGTCATTCTCTGCATTTTCTTCTTCTTCAGCTTCCACTTTTGTATCTTGTTCTTTCGTTAGCCTTACCACATATGCATCATAAATTTTGAATAACTCGTTAACCTCATCCTCATCTGGTCTTGTATGATGCTGGAAAATCAGTGTCTGCCTAGATATTGCATCAATGCAATGGCCCATTTTCTGCTTGTATTCTAGTGGTCTTGCTTTTAACTCTACAATTCTATTCTCAATCTTTCTCATGGTCTTAATGACTTCATAGGAGAAATCATTCTTCATAACATTCCTTTCAAAGGAATTAAGTAAGAAGTCAATCTTCATATCCCCATAACTCTTTTTGAACTTATCAATGACCATATCCTCTAACTTTAAGTCAATAGCATTGAGAGTATCATCAACCCAGTTTCTCTTAATTTCAAGTTTTTCCTTGATCCCATTCAAGGTCTCTACTCTGATCTTTGACAACTCTTCAATATCATGTTGGCTTCCTTTGACTGTTATAGGCACAATATCTTCCTTCTCAACTAACTCATCACTGAGCTGGGTAATGTGGTCTAACTTGGGAAGAATACCTTCAAAATAGAAAATCTCATTGTCACACTGTTCAACTATCTCATCAATTTCACTGAGTCTATTTTTGAGATCTTCATACTTTGACCTGGCCTCTGCAATTGCTTCCTTTCCCCTCTTGGTCAATTTTTCAATCCATGTGTCCACTTCCTGAACATTCTTGACGGCCTTGTTTATTTTATCCATGCCCTCAGGGGTGTTAATGGAGGCACTTGTATGAGCTCGATTAGGTTTCCCAATTAATTTCTATAAACTCAAACTTAGGGCTTTAACACGCTCTTTTAATTGCTTCTTTGTCATTCTATCTTCATCCAATTTTTGCAAAAGTTCATTGAAAGCTTCAGACACCCCTTGCTTTAGTTGGTCCCTTGAAGGATTTCCCAAGGGAATAATCTAGACGTTATAATCATTGGATGTTATGTCATCCCTAGTATTTCCTTCAAAGGAGATTACTACTTCCAAGGTTTCAGCTCCTAATGAGTCAGTGTGGGTTTTAGTGATAGTTCTAGCTCTTTTTGAGGCTCTTACTATCTTTGGAAAAGACAGAGCAGTAAGGTCAATAGCTTGCACAGGAAGGACCTCTTTTTCTTTATTTGAAATTAGCTCACTGATCCACCCTTTTTCCAAATTTGTTCTAGCCTTTACCTCATGTGATTCAGGTTGAGGTTCCTCAGGGACAACCATCAACTATTTGAAAACCCCATGCTCATCCAAACTTAGTGATTCTGTCTATTTTTCATTATTTACTTCAATGACCATCTTGTTATTCTCACCCTGTGTTAATAATTCTTTCGGATGTTCCTCTCCTTGGTCTAGAGACTAAAGTTGATCATTTCTTCCTTGATTTATATCAACAGTCAGGGGAAATTCCTTCCTTATTTCTTTAATGGATTCCATACTGGACCCCACCTATCATTCAAAATTTTCTTGAGTTACTGACTGGCTTATGAGTTATTCATTCTTCAAACTCTATTGAGTTGGCATCCTACCCTCCTCGTGCTCTGATGATGTTTTTGGTAATGATATGGTAGGCTATTCATCTAAAGCCAACTCCACATTTTTGTCTAGGGGCTGCATGTCCTTATCAGCAATGCTTACCTCGTCAATAATTGTGGTTTGTGCTACCTCTACTTTCTCTTTATAGATAGATTTTTCTTTCTGAGAAAGTTTATTAGGCTTAATAACTTCAATAGAAATGGAAAAAATCTCTTCTGTTAACACCTCTGTATTAACATCTTCTCTACTAGGCAATTCTGGTTTACCTGATTCTGCAACAACTTATTCTATAGAAGGAGAATCTGTTACTTGAGCCTTTTCTTTACCATTTAATAGAGGAGCATTTCTCTCTATTTCCTCACCAATTTGGAGGTCATCTATAGGTATCATTAATGGTTCAATCATTGATAATTTGAGAGCATATAACATGGAAAATCCCTCACTAGCATCAATATCAATTACATCAGCTTGGGCCTTCATAGATTCACATAATGTTTGAGTCAAAAGCATAATCATATCATTAGTAAGCAGGGTCTTAGATGTATTTGTACCTGGAGTTAATGTTTGGATGTTTACTGAACTATCTACAACATTTTCCTCAGGTTGCTTGATCTTGAGTAGTTTTCATTATTCCTTCCTCCACAAGAAGAGGTGGGAAAAAAGAATCTGATTTTCCCACTTGTGGCAATGATGGGGCATGTTGTGCCTGATAAACATCACTCCTTTCAAATTTAGGAGGATCAATTACTACATCTCTGTGCTTGTGATTTTTAGGCGTGTGGGCACCTACTCTCACCAAGACTAGTACATGAGCAACCTTATGTTTCTTGTGTGCCCTTTCAAACTTTTTTAGATCAAGAGCTTCTCTTTGCCCTTCCTTATGTGGCTTGGGTTGAGTAAGACCACTTGTTATGGCTCCACTCATTAATTTCTCAGCATTATGAGGCTTTAGTGCAAAACATGAGAGAACTACATGGGATGATACCCTTCCCCTTTTCCTGGATTGGCATTGCAAAAGTAATGGGGGAATTTTCCATAGATTTCAAAATCATGCTTTCAGTCTTCTGGCTGAGAATTGACAGAGGAGTGTCAGTTCCACTAGTGGCTGAGGTCCACTCATCTATGAGTTCAGGAGTAGGCCTTTTTGAGGGAAATTGAGGGTAATTTCCTCCTAAAGGATCCATTCTATCTACTCCCTCCTTTAGGGGTGGAATATCATTGTTTAAGTTTCCCAAACTCCTGAAGTTATTTAAGATTTTGGTATTTTGACTTGATAGGTCAATGCCTTTCTGAGTTAACCAATTCACAGTTCTTCTCATTACATCAACTATCCTTACATAAGAATCATCATATTCTATCTCATTTCAATCTGGGGGGATTATGGGCTATGCCTCCACCTTCTGATCAACATAATACCTGCTTACCGTATGTGGGTCAACCACAATTCCTTCTGGAATAACTACAATTTCAAAATCAATTATTTGTGAAAGGGTCATTCTAGAGAAATTCCTTAATCTGACCTCTTCCTCATCCCTACAGTTCATCCAATAATCTTAAAACTGAGGTTCATGCTCAAAAGTGTTCACAATGTTGTTAAATACCCATCTGATGTCATAACTAGCCCTTGCCTCAAAATTTTCCATATCAAATTTCTGCATTTCATCTTCAATCAACCTATGCCTTTATGATGGAAGGGCATGATTACCTTCCAATTCAAATAGGGAATTTGATATTTGTCTTATACCTCCCAGCAATTAATTTATGTATAGGTGTTATCTTCCTTGCTGGTTCACATAAAATAAATTTATCATCTACACGCCTCAACAACTTACAAGGCTTTCCCTCAAAACCAATAACCCTTATATATGTGAAATTTTTATATTGGATGAAGTAGCATCCATATTACAAAATCACTTGTATAGCTTGTTCAGACATCCCATATTGTCTTCACTCTGGCTTGAAAATACAAATATTGGGGCAAAGAAAGCATCATTAACTAACCTTACATTCCCACTCCAGTTGATCAGTTGCAGTTGGGGGAATATCTCATGCATTTGGCACTACTTGAAATCTACACGTGGTGACAAACCTAGGAAATGTCTATGCCCAAAAACATTGTAGATTAAGTAAGTCATCATATAAAATTCTAGCTCTGAATTGTCACCCATCTCAATTCTCGCTACTAAGGTGACCATGTGGCCATGGAGTGCTTCTACAATGAAATTTTCCCAACAGATACTCCCTTTTCTCTCCAGAATGATCCATATATAGGTAACCATCCATTCCTTAAATTCATTTACAGTTTCCAAACCCACCATTTGACTTAGTAAGACAATGACATCTTTAACCTCTTCAACAAACTATACCCTAACCAGCTTTTTAGGGATTCTAGTCGTTGTCTTCTTCGTAATAAGCCATTTTGTATTTATCATCTTGACATGTTCCTTTTTCTTTGATTCATAATCTTGCAGGGCTAATTTGATAGCAAGTGGTTGGTGATTAGGTTGGTTACTACAGAAAATTATAACGTTGCTCTAATGGCTACAAGTGTCAATATCAAAACTGCATCCCCACTCCCATCTATTACTTCCAAGATCTTTCCGGGATCATAATTCATAGCACAATGCCATACCAATTAAATGGGCAATGAACTACTAGTGGGATAACACCACCTAAAGCAATACCACTGTCTCGCATTTATTTAAGGGATTCACTCTTATTGGGGCCATTAAGTATTTGAAGAAAATCATCTAGATCAACACACATCAAGTCTCTATGTCATGTAATATTTTCTAAATCACTCATGACCCTTGACAAAATCGAGAATGAATATGGCATAGTCCTCATCCTTCAAAAACCCTAACTTTCCTTTAAACCAATCTTGCCATTGAAAGAGAAACACTAGATTTTCTAAGCTCTTACCAGTCAATCCATGAGTTCCTAATAAATTTAAATCCAAATCAACAACCTTTTAAGTCCTCAAGTTTTTAATTCGAGATCCACATCTAATTATGTGATTATTCTCCACAAAAATCACAAAGGTAGTAATAAAAATCAAGAAATTTGGTAAATAAAGATGAAAGCATTCACAGGCTTTAAAATGTACTTGATTTGTGTAAAAAAATTAGTGGTGGTAGGAATAAATGCAATGCATCATGACCATTCAATCCACCATTCTCAATTTTGAAAATGAGCCATCTACGTGGAATAAAAAAATTTCACTAATTCACGGGCTCAGGGGCACCCTTTGTAATTTTGCAGCATTAGAGAATTTATAAAAATTTTGCCAACTTGACCCACCCATCCACCTTTTGGTTTTCAACATGGTCTCGACATGTGGTCACACTTAATTGATATTAGGGTTGCACCCCTTTTGTTAATGAATTTATCCCCTTTCCTTTTCAAGTAAAAAATGCTTGAGTTCCCTAGCGACCCGCATCCCCACCTTTTGCATATAAGTAGCCAAGTGTCTCTTGCGGGTTTTAGGAAATTTTACACCATTACTCCTTTCCTCATAAATGTGTAAATCTACAAATATGTACCGCCTCCCTGCATCCACTCCAATTGTGACACATATACACTCCTTGACACCAATTGAGAAATTAATTATGTTACCTTTTCACTGCGAATATTCGGAGAACATTTACTCGGGTGATGAGGCTGATTTTACACTTTTTGAATGTGAGAGAAAATTAAAAGTTTGTAAATTTGACCCACCACACTGCAATCAATTGGAATTTCCCATTTATCAGTGGGCGATGGAAGAGAAAACACAAATAAAAGGAAAAGACCCAGAAGTAATTTTCAACAAGAGATCCCTCCAATTCAAAACTATAAAACACAAAGGATTCCCCACTAAACCACTAAATAATTCATATCCAAACATGATCCTTGACTGAAAAAGAGGAAATACTAAACCATATATAGAAAAATGATAAATCCAACTTGCACACTTCTACAGGGAATGTAGAATAATATAGCAAGGAGCGAAGATGGCAAATCTTAACCAAATAAGGGCGAGATTAATTTGAGCACCAATAGAGTAGATTAGATGCATGAATTGATTGTACATTTTGATGGATGCTGATTATTTTATGGATATGGATGTTACAATAGATAGTGATGTGATCAATGATGTAATGGATATAGATGTTGATTTAGATAGTGATATGATGTATCATCTAGTTTTTATGATGTGATATATTGATGGGTATAAACATGGTACCGATGTGATGGATTTAGATTATAAATAATATGATTATTAGATTATATATAAAAATTATATGATGGATCTTAGATGGTAGATTAGATGTGATGGTTCTTATATGGGTGTGCTTGGATGTTAGATATAATATTATAGATTAGATGTGATGGACATGATGTAGATGTAGATGTGTTAATCAGATTGAAGACAAGATGATGTAAATGGATTGAATTTGATGGTAGGGATTAGAATGTGACCTTCCTAAGGTGTTCCAAATATAGTGTTGAGTATGGAGCTAAATTACTCATGTTTTAGCATGCAAATAGAACTTTTTGGAAGTTGACAGTAACCGACATCAGTTAGAGTGTGACTAGTGTATGTCAGGGCAAGTTGGAACTAGTGACGGTTGGGCAGAACTGGCATCAGTTACCTGTGTGATGAGATTTTAATTAACTCTCGAGATTTATTTCTATTTTTAGCATTAGAATATATTTAATGAATGTAATTGCATGGTTAAGTGCCCTAAAGTCTTAAGCGACTATTTAAAGCATAACGCTAGGGTTTAGAGTAGAGGATTGATTATAATTACAAGATAATTGTGTGAGAGAAAATTCTTGATGAAGAAGACAAAAGCTTGAAGGAAGACAATACTGAACATCTGAGAGGTGTGGAAGATTGTAAATCTTCATTGTATATCTTGTCAAAGCTTTGAATAATAGATTGGCTTGTTTCTTGGTGGACGTAGCCCATACTGGGTGAACCACGTTAAATATGGTGTTGATTTATGTCTCTTGTTTTGTATAATTCTTCTGGTAGAATATCCACTTTTATTTGCATGTATGCTTAGATCTGATATATTTTCTATACAACAGGTGAGCTAACCCCAAAAAATGGTATCAGAGCTTTGTTTGAGGGTTTTGTATGTTGGAATATTTACTCACAAAGGGTTTTTTGATTGATTGGGAGCTACAGAAATGATAGAAGATGATAAATACAAGGTAGAGAAGTTTGACAGCTGAAATTATCAATTATGGAAGATGCAGATTGAGGATTATCTGTATCAAAGAGATTTGTACTTACCGTTGGATGAGAAGTCTAGACCTACGAAGATGACTGATGAAGAATGGAAGATTCTTGATAGAAATTCTTTAGGATCTATAAGATTGAGCCTGATAGCATCCGTGGCTTCCAATATTACAGAAGCGACTTCTACGGTAGAGTTAATGAAATCTCTTGCTAATTTATATGAAAAACCTAGTGCTTCAAATAAAGTTTATTTGATGAAGAAACTATTTAGTTTTAAGATGCATGAAGGTGAATTTTCCTCTAGTCATTTGAATGATTTCCGATCTATTGTAAATAAGTTAAAATCGGTTGCAATACCATTTGATGATGAAGTAAAAGTACTTTTATTCTTATGTTCTTTGCCTGATAGTTGGGACAACTTGGTAATGGTTGTTAGTAATACAACATCTGCTAATAATATTTTGAAGTTTGATGATGTGGTTAGTATAATCTTGAATGAAGAAATTCACAGGAAAAGTACAGAGGAAACATCATCTGGAAATGCTTTGAATGTAGAAAGTAGGGGCAGGCAGAAGGAGAGATCCAAGAGTAAGAGTAATGGGAAATCAAAGTCAAGGGATAGCAGATATAAATCTAGAAGTAAGGGAATTACTTGTTGGAAATGTGGAAAGAAAGGACATGCAAAGAAAGATTATTGGTCAAAGGATAAAGAGAACCAACAACCAGATAAAGGTAAAGAAGCAAATCTTGCTGCATCAGAGGTAATGCAAGATGCTCTTATTATTTCTTTAGATAGTAGAATTGAATCATGGGTTTTAGATTCAAGAGCTTCTTTCCATGCAACCCCTAATAAGGGTTATTTTAGAAATTATGTCTAGGGAAATTTTAGACATGTTTATTTGGGTGATGATGAACCTTGCAGTATTACTGGTAAAGGGGAAGTTCATCTAAAATTGTAGAATGGAAATACATGGGTATTGAAAGATGTGAGGCATGTGCCAAGCCTTAGGAGGAATCTTATTTCTGTAGGGAAAATAGGTGAATCTGGTTGCATGGTTACTTTTACAGGAGACTCTTAGAAAGTCACCAAGGGTGCTTTTGTTATGGCAAGAGGTAAGAAGGTAGGAACGATTATATTTATCTACCTGTATTACTAATTCTTTTTCTGCATTATCTACTTCAGATTCAGATGCATGCATGTGGCATAATCGGTTGGGTCATATGAGTCAAAAAGAAATGTATATCTTAAAGGCTAAGGGTAAGTTATTAGATTTGAAAGATTTAGATCTTGAATTTTTGTGAGCATTGTATCTTTGGAAAGCAAAAGAGAGTGAGATTTCTCAAAGTTGGGGCAACTAAGAAGGAGCAAGAAATTGGAGCTTGTACACTCAGATGTGTGGGGACCAGCTCAGGTAGCTTCTCATGGAGGATCCCAGTATTATGTTACTTTCATTGATGATGCTACAAGAAAGGTATGGGTTTATTGTATTAAACATAAATCTGATGTTTTTGAGACTTTTAAAATATGGAAAGCCCTTGTTAAGAATGAATCAAATTCTAAGTTAAAGTGCCTTAGATCTGACAATGGTGGTAAATACTGTAGCAATACTTTCAATGATTATTGTTCAGTAAATGGGATACGCAAAGAAAGAAAGGTTCCAAGAACACCACAGGAGAATGGTGTTGCAGAAATAATGAACAGGACAATCATGGAACATGCTAGAAGTATGAGAATAGATTCTGGATTACCCTTGCAGTTTTAGGCAGAAGCAGTTGATACAACGGTTTATTTGATTAACTGTGGCCTTCAAGTTCACTAGATGGAGGAATACCAGAGGAAGATTGGACTAGAAAAGAGGTAGATCTTTCTTTCCTTAAAGTTTTTGGTTCAGAAGCTTTTGTGCATATTGATAAGGAAAATGGGAAAAAGTTGGATGCAAAATCCAAGAGATGCACTTTCATTGGTTATGGATCTGGTGATTTCAGATTCCATTTTTGGGATTTAGAGAATTCTAAAATTATTAGGTGTCGTGATATTAAGTGGAATGAAAATAGAATGTACAAGGATCAAATTTTGGTACCCAAGGATGAGACCAATTGAGAAGTTTGTGAATGAAAATGAACTCTTAGGTTTTAAAGAAACACCTGACAGGGTTACACAGTAACCAGTCAGTTGAACCCTTACCAATCGGTTCAACAGAATGACCGATATCGGTTACAGAAGATCCAAACTGGCATCGGTTAGCATGAACTCGATGTCGGTTAGAGGTGATTGGCATCGGTCACTGATCAGATTTGGATAGTAAATGTCCAGGAGGTCCAGATTGAGCCTCTGATACCCCAAAATTCTGTGAGAAGGTCACAAAGGGTAAGTAAACCTCCAGAAAGATTTACACCTTCTCTATTTTATTTATTATTAACTGATAATGGTGAACCAAAGAGCTTTGAAGAATCAATGTAGGATAAGACTCACGTTCAGTGGGAGCATGGCATGGATGAGGAGATGGACTCCTTAGACAGAACCAAACTTGGGATTTGGTCAATTTTCCAGCAGGTAAGAGAACATTGCAGAATAAATGGGTTTACAGGATCAAGGAAGAAGAGGGTGGATAGATAAGGTACAAGGAAAGGCTTGTAGTAAATGGATTTACAAAAAAGACAGGGATTGACTTTGGTGAAATATTTTCTCCTATTGTTAAGATGGCTTATATTTGTACTGTATTGAGTTTAGTTGCAGTAGAAGATTTGCATTTAGAGCAACTAGATGTGAAGATGGCTTTACTTCATGGTGATTTGGATGAAGAGATTTATATGCATTAACCACTTGGGTATGAAGTCAAGGGTAAGGAGAAATTAGTGTGCAGGTTGAAAAAGAGCCTATATGGGCTCAAGCAAGCTCTAAGGCAATGGTACATGAGGTTTGATAGTTTTATGCATGAGCATGGTTACTTGAGATGTGAATCTGACCATTGTGTTTATTTCAAGAAGCTTGAAAATGGGAGCTATATTAGTTTGTTACTGTATGTGGAGATATGCTTATTGCAGGATTTAGTATGTAGGACATTGGTGGTCTTAAGAGAAAGCTAGCTCACACGTTTTCAATGAAGGATTTGGGAGATGCAAAAAGAATCCTTTGCATGCAAATACATAGAGATAGGAAAAACAAAAAAATGTATTTGTCTCAGGAGGATTATATCTACAAGGTGTTAGAAAGGTTCAACATGCAGAATGTAAAACCTGTTAGCACACCTATGGTTGGACACTTCAAATTGAGTAAAGATCAGTGTCCTTCATCACAAGAGGAGGTCAAATACATGACATGAGTGCTATATGCTTCGGCAGTTGGAAGTCTCATGTATGCTATGGTTTATACAAGACCAGACATTACACAGGCAGTGGGAGTTATGAGTAGATATATGGCTAATCTAGGTAAAGAGCATTGGAAAGTAGCCCAATGGATACTTAGGTATTTGAAAGGGACATCTAGCATGTAGTTATGCTATGGAGGTTCAGATATCTCATTACGTGACTATGTTGATTCAGATATGGCTGGAGTTTAGATGGTAGGAGGAGCACTACTGGATATATTTTCACAGTAGGTGGAACGGTAGTTAGCTGGATTTCAAGATTGTAAAAGGTTGTGGCTTTGTCTACTACAGAGGTAGAGTATGTTGTAGCTACATAGGCTAGAAAGGAGATGATATGGATGAGTAGGTTCATGGAAGAGTTGGGAAAGGAGAAAAGTGATTGTAAACTATTTAGTGACAGTCAAAGTGTAATTCATTTGGCAAAGAACTCAACATTTCATTCAAGAATGAAACACATTTAGTTGAGGTATCACTTCATATGGCAGGTATTGGAGGATGGACAGTTGAATCTGGAAAATATTCACATGAGTAAGAACCCTGCGGATATGCTAACAAAGCCATTAACAAAGGAGAAGTTAGAGCTTCACTCCAATTCTGTTGGCCTTCAAGTTTGAGGCTCAAGGAGGAAGAAACAAAGCTAAGGAGGAACCAAGAATGGTAATGTACAGGTATGGTGCAGTAATTAATCTCCAAGTGGGATATTGTTGAGTTGTGGAGCTAAATTACTTCATGTTTTAGCATGCAAATAGAACTTTATGGAAGTTGACAGTAACTGACATCAGTTAGAGTGTGACCAGTGTCGTTTAGGGCAAGTTGGAACCGGTGATGGTTGGGCAGAACAGGCATCGGTTACCTGTGCAACGAGATTTTAATTAATTCTTGGGAATTAGATCTATTTTTAGCATTAAAATAGATTTATTGAATTGTAATTGCATGGATAAGTTCCCTAAAGTTTTAAACGACTATATAAAGCATAAAGCTAGGGTTTAGAGTAGTAAGATTAATTATAATTAGAAGATAATTGTGTGAGAGAATTCTTGGTGAGAGAATTGTTAAAGGAGCAAAAGCTTGATAGTGAAAGACAATACTAAACATTTGAGAGGTGTGGAAGGTTGCAAATATTCAATTGTATATCTTGTCAAGGCTTTGGGTAATAGATTGGCTTATTTCTTGGTGGATGTATCCCACACTCGGTGAACCACGTTAAATTTGGTTTTGATTTATATCTCTTGTTTTGTATAATTCTTCTGGTAGAATATCCGCTTTTATTGTATGTATGTTTATATATGATATATTATATGTAAAACCTTGTGCTAACCCTAAGAGAGGAGGAAGGACAATGGCTATGTGATTTGATTGGTCATGACTTAGGAGACCTAGGTAGAAAAGGTCCCAAGTCAACATTGTGGATGGAAAGGTATTTCAACAATTAGGTTTGTATTAACTAGATCATCGAAGAGGCCATTTGTGGATAAAGGTAATGTGTAATTTATCATTTTGGAGTTCATACTCTCCAATACCTTTTTCATCCCATGATATCCAACATAGGTGGAGTAGAAGATGTTGATTATAGACTAATATAGATGGTTGGGGTTTGAAAAGAATATCATACGCCAATGATGTACCTACCCACTATGAATAGAATGATGCAGGGGTGAAGCATATATCCATGTAGATGGGCCTTCAAGGAATCTTAATGATTTTATAGAAAAAAATCTAATCCTAATGTTTCTCTGTTGTCTAAAAACCTACTTTTTGTATTTTATGATTAGTGATGAATGAATTTTAGTGTATAAGGAATTGTTGTGTATGATGTTAGATTTCAAAAGGTCATAATGACCCCAATGATATGATTGAATTACTTAATGAAATATTAATGATTAAAGATTGAAATGGTTGTGTATTTATTATCCTTAGGAACAATGCACATATATGGAGTGCACGTGTATGTATGTATTGAAATGTCAGGTGTTGTTTTGGTCATATCCATGAGAGGGATTTGCGTAGATGGATTCTTTAATTGTTTGATAGTGTCATGAGAAGCAGAAAAATAATTTTCTATTCATTGGATGGCTGTTGTGAAACACTAGCCATAGATTTCCTCTATGGAAGTTTGTTTCTGTTGAGCAATGGTGTCCAAACCTATATTTTTTAGTGTTATCTCTAGTAAGGCTAGGGGTGTTGGAGTGCAACTTTGATGGTAGCCACAGTGTCAAGCATATGAATTCTAGCGATGAATATGATTCATGAATTAAGCTCAAAAATGTACTGATAATTTTTACCCTTACTCCTTTTTGATTTTTTATTGGTATCTACATGCATTGGAAAACTATTTTCCTGGAATTACCTCAAATCTTCTAACATTTGACATTGTGGTAATTGAGGTGTTTTTTTTGCATGTCTCCATTCTCAAGTAATATCTTGGATGTAATGGATGAAGATTTGAACAAAAATTCATAATATGTCCATTGATGCAGATGTATTCACAATATTTTGATTCTTTTCATACCACATCAGATTTTTCATTTCCCTTTTGTGAAGGGTCCTGTGAGTGGATAGTAACCATTTTAGAACTTGCTATTGATTTGAAATAATTTCTCTGAGATCTCTGTTTTTTGCCTGTAGTTCCAGAATTTTTTTGGGATCTCTGTGTTTTTTTGTGGAGTTTTTTTACTTGAGATTAAGGTTGATTTTTGTGCATGTGCCTGTTCTTTGATGGTTGATTGTTGTCCCGTGGGTTTTGTCTATGACGAGTATCAGTGACCCCATCATTCACAATGTTTTAGTTTAGATTGAGAATTTTTGATTTATCATGATTTTGATGAGCGTCCTTGTTGGATTGATCTTTTGAGGGAGTTTGATTAAGCCTTTAACAATGAGATCCCTTTCCAGTTGTAGATCCTTTTCAATTACTTCCTTGGAATTTGTTAAGCAATGCATTTATTCTTTGGAATTATAATTCCATATTAAGATTTGCGAATGAAATGCTCGCCAATTGTTTTTTGGGTATAGAACAAGGAATTCGGCTTGTGATTTCTCTCCATCATTGAATAAATGATGCAAATTTTTCATTATTCCTCTTATATGGTGTTACATAAGCGCCATAATAGTGATTTAAGAATTTAGATTGAAGGAGATGTGTTTAACAAAATTCTTTGAAAAGTCAAAGTCTTTATGAAGGTTTGATTGAGCCTTTTAGGAGGTGTAAAAACCAGTCTAAGGCATGTCCTATTAAAATTTTTAGGAAGAGATGTAAGAGAATAAGATGTTGTTGTAGGCTACCTCTTGGCATGCCATTTTTTAAATATGTTTAACATGTTCACTTGGGTCATGTCTTCCTTTATAGTTTTCAGGATTTAGGGATTTTGAAGGATTGAGGAAATGGTATGCATAACAATTTATTTTTCAAATGGATAGGGATTAAAATTATTTTTTAATTACAATTATTTTGTTTAATTTTGCATACCAAATATCATTTCTTTCATGTTATTCCATTCTTGTGAAAATGGGGAGCTTTAGTGAGAGGGATGTCCAAATGTTTCTGTTAAGTGTGAGTTATCCTATGTGTCCTCCACTCACATATGCGAAGGGTCCTCTCACATGGGTTAGGTTTAGGGTTTGCTATTCCGAGTCATGCACTAGGGTTCTGAAGACTATCTGAATTCCTTGAGTTCCCAAAACCCTATGTATTTGACCCTCTGTTATTCTTTTCTCTACATGTGCAAGCTTTGTTCTGTTATGCCAAGTTATTCAGCATTGTTGATCGATTCTTCCTTGTGATTACGTTGGAGCCATTACGATTGACCACTAGAGTGTAACTTTCATCGTGGTGTTTTAGTTTTCGATACGATTTACGGTCAACTCTTTCATGGTATCAGAGCCAGGCAGTTAAGCATCGTGGTTCCCCAGAGTAGTGCTGGGTTATTACGTGACCTCCTGGGAGAAGTTCCCGGTGTTTCAAATGCTGTTGGGCCTGATTGGGTAATCATACACTGGCTCCTATCAAGTGCAAAAGAGGGGGGTTGGTCGGGTAGTAGTTTTCTTTTCATGATGAGATCTTTCTCTCCACTCATCTAGTTCAAGTTTTTGGTGTGATGCAAAAATTGTACATGGTGCCATGTTGGCATACACATTCTGTTTTCACACGATGAGATCCCTCTCCACCATTAATTCGAGATTTTGGGGTGACAAGGGTTAAGTCACCATGCAACTGAGACTGAATCAGGAAATGAACCTGAAAAATCTAAGTGGTTTAAACCGTACAGTGATGAAGTTTTAGGTCTTGTTTGCATGTCCATTTCTCCTAACTTGCTCTTCCACATTGAGTTGTCTGAAACACCTAAGTCTGCATGGACAACATTAGATGAAATGTTTGGAACAACATGATGACATGAGAGCACATGAGTTGGAAAACAAACTACTAGGGTTAAATCCTAGTGACTTTTAGAAACCTACAAGCATTCTTCTCAAAGTTTTTCCACACTAGATCGTTGTTAAAGGAATGTCAAGTAGAGAAGAAAGATTCTCAACTGATCTTGTTGATTCTCTCTAAGTTAGGTCTTGAATATTCTATCTTTGTGTCAAATTTTTATGCTACAAAGTTGCCTTGGCCAAGGATTGGAATATGCCCTCCTTTGACTATTTTTCATCCCAACTCATTCAAGAACAGGACAAACTCATTCAAATGGGGTCTCTCAAGTCCAAGTCACATGCCCTTGTAGCAAGTAATAGTAAGGAAAAGAAGATTGAAAAGAAGAAAGAAAAAAAGGATCAACCTAAGAAAGAAACCAAGACCGATACTAAAAATAACACAAATGCTTTGACTTCTGAGCCTAGAGCACAGAAAGACAGGTATTTGTGTTCCTATTACAAGAAGCGTGGTCATAAAGAGCACACGTGTATGAGAGAAACAAATTGATCACCTTACTCAATTACTTGAGAAAAATAAAATAGGTGTTCCTGAGTCTATCAAACAAAATGCTCCGAAGGCTGAGTCTTCCACTGCAAAAGGTTCTAAATATAATAAGAAGAAAGGAAAGGCCCTTGTAGCTAAAGTTTCTCCTTCATCAATGTGGATTATAGATTTCGGTGCCTCACACCACATGGGTTCTTCGCATGTTGAGTTATCCAACATCGAGCCTTGTGGAATGTCCCAAATCACGATGGGTAATGACATGATAGTGTTGGTTTCTTGTAGTGGATCGGTAGAGATGGATGGGGGAACATTCAACCAAGTGTTGAGCGTTCCTGATCTCTCTACTAATCTCCTATTGGTTTACCAAATTACTCACCTTGGTGAAGGAATGTAAGTGGAATTTGGTCCTAACTCGGTGATTATTCGTGAGCTTAACGATGACACTATAGTGGTTGAGGGAAAGGCGGATCATTGTTCACGATTGTATACCTTTTCCCACTTTACTTCTAATTCTACGCCCACTGCTTTCCTCACTCATGAAAATGAGGTTAGTAAGATATGACATGAGTGATTCAGACATCTAAATTATCGCTACCTTGAACAATTTAGCCAAAACGAAATGGTCAATGGGTTACCCCGCGTCAAGTTTTTTAAGGGTCTTTGTGAGGGTTGTACCCTTGGAAAACATCCTGAAAAGAACTTTGACAAAGGAAAATCCTAGAGAGCTACTCGTCCTTTGGATCTTGTTCAAAAGGATATTTCTGGTCCATTTCTGTCTCCTTCGTTTACTAGAGCTCTTTATGTGCTGACCTTCATTGATGACTATTCGCGATATACATGGGTATATTTTCTTAAGCTTGAGTCTAAAGTCTTTGAACATTTTCAGGACTTTAAGGCTCTTGCTGAGAAACACAGGTGGAACGGTCTATCAAGGTTCTTTGAACCGATAATGGAGGTGAATATGTAAATAATAGGTTCATGGATTTCTGTACTTCTGAAGGGATCTCCTTGCAGCATACATTTGCATACAACCCTTCACAGAATGGAGTAGCAGAAATAAAGAACCGTACTCTTACGGAGATGGCCACTTGTATGATTCACTCAAATTCTCTTCCTCCACAGTATTGGGATGAAGCAGTGAATTGTGCTAATTACATTCAGAACCATGTTCCACACAAGGCAGCAAGAGGGATGACACCCTTTATATCCTAGTTTGGACACAAACCTGATGTTGAGCACTTTTGAGTCTTCGGAACCAAGGCTATGGCTCAGATTTCCAAGAATAAATGCAAGGCTTTGGAACCACAATCCAAACCTTGTATTTTTTTAGGGTATCATGATGGCGTGAAGGGATATCGATTAATGAATCCTACTTCTCATGTTATGTATATTGAGAGAAGTGTTAAGTTTGACGAGTCTTCTTCGAATTCTACTTATCCACCTATTGAGGTTCTTCATCTCACCGATTCAGATTTTGACTCATTAGATGATGATATTGTTGAGTGTGCTCCTCTTCATGATCCTCCCGACCATCAGACCTCCGAGTCTTCTAATTCTGACAGTAGTGATGATGAGGACTATGTCCCTTCTCACTCAAGTGAAGAATCTTCCAACTCTGAGCCTGATCCTCTTGGTCCTCTTTGGGCTAGGAAAAATTTGCAAAGTGTTGGAGATTTAGTTTGAGATACTTCAGATATGAGACGTACTCACTTAGATTTCATTGGGCCGCACTCTTTCTTCACCTCTGCTTCTGATCCATTGTCTTTTTGGGAGGCTTCTGGTATTCCTGAGTGGGATTCTACCATGGATGAGGAGTATTCCTGTCTCATGAAGAACGATACTTAGGATCTCACCCCTCTTCCGAAAGGAAGATTTTTTTTTTGGTGTAAGTGGGTGTTCAGAACAAAGTATGGAGTAAATGGAGACCTGTCAAAAAATTTAAAGCGCGATTAGTAGCTAATGCTTTCTCCCAGATAGCTAGGGTTGATTATACTGAAACCTTTTGCTCCGATTGTGCAAAGATGAATTCTATTCGACTGACCCTAGCCATTGTCGTAGCAAACAGATGGAAAGTCCATCAAATGGACGTTAAGAGTGCCTTCCTTCATGGTGACCTAGAGGAAGAGATCTATATGGAACAACCTCTGGGTTATGCCCTGTTGTTCACTCACAAGTCTCCTGCTTTTGAGAAGATGAAAATTGAAAATTTTGGAAGTTAAGTGTTTTTTTTTTTTCTTGGTAATGTGAAAAGTCAAAAACATTGGAAAGAATCTACGTTTTTTGGATCATTTTGGTTGATTTTTGGGCCTGTCGGACATTTTTGTCCCAAGTGTCCCAAGTTCACTTGGGCTCTCTGTTCACCGATCGGCCACTTTATCTGAAACCTGTATTTCTCGAGCTCGTCAGAAATTTTTGTCCCAAGTGTCCTAAGTTCATTCGGGCTCTCTGTTCCCCGATCGAACATCTTACCCAAAGTCCGTTTCTCGGGCCCGTCGGAACTTTTTGTCCCAAGTGTCCCAAGTTCACCTAGACTCATTGTTCCCTTTTTGTCTGATTCGGCCGAATCGCTTACTCCGCATACTTTCGTCCCTCATGTCCCAGAAGCATTTGTGCATACTTTTCCCGCATCACCTATATTGGCCGAATCGCGCTTTCGCGTCCCGCGTGCCCCAAATGAACCAAAGGCCATTCGAGTTAATTTTTCCCGCTCTTCACAAATATCTTTCTTTCCAAGTTGGTAGGTGTGTATTTAATGCACATTAATTGTCTTTCTCTCTCCCAAACGACTATATAATGAACTGCCCCTATGCGTTTTGCACACTGCTTTCTTGCTATCCATTGCTTAGACCCTTATGATCAAAATTTTTACACACATACTCATTTCCCCTACAATTTCGTCTCGAGTCCAGAGTACAACCTTGGCTCCTCAAATTTCTAACAACATGAAGATTAAGTTCCAAGGCCAGGAGCAAATCTCAACCCTTGAGTCTGCCATTCCCGATATCGGGGACAGTGAGGTTTGCCACCTTGACTTTGGAGATTTTTGGACAAGAATGACAAACACGAACCCTTCACCCATGGCACAGATGATTCATGACAGTGGTTTGGCATTCGCCGGTGGTTTCCCTATCTCAGTGCAATGCGTAGATACAATACTTTCCTGCGGTGCCCATTTCAACCCTGGTTCGAGTGAGCTGACAAACGTGCATGGGGAACTCATCGCCAGACTTGACGCTGCCACCAGTGGCGCTGCCCTAAGAATTCCAGAGATGGAAAATGCTATAGTAATTTCTCAAAACCAAGCACAAGCTCTCTTCGATCAGGACAGTGAGAAATATAAGGCGCGGGTGGCGAAGTCTTGGCTTAAAAACCCTAAGAAGGGGGTGTCTCGTCTGTTCAAGGTTCTTTTCTGTGCCGATTTCAATGAAGAATTTTTGGATTTTATAATCCTCCTGGCTCGGGTCATGGGTTTTCCCTCTACAAATGAGTTCCATTTCTGGATGTGCCCGCTTATCAATATGGTGTGCGAAGGAACCCAAAATATCAATTTGGTAGAGATCATTAGTATGAACCTAGCGGAGTAGCTGTCCAATGTATAGTAAACCAAGAAGTTCTATATGAATTCATACTTAATGTATTCCCTAGCAGCGTCGAGGTAATGGTTTGGATTCTCATACATTGATGCTCATAAGGCTGACCCTATGTATGCCTACTGCCCTCAATTCACCTTGGAAATCAGCAATCACAATTTCAGGAGGTTGAATGACACTTTCACCATGTACATTGTCAGGCTCCTTGAGAGCGACACAATAAGGAGATTTTTTGATGAAGCTTTGAGTCTGATATCGCACTACGGTGCCTACTTCATCCAATTTAGAAAATTTTCCTATATAAGGCTTACAGGCTATGAGAGCACTCCTCTCAAACTCCCCATGTTCTGCAATGATAAAATGGCCTTGATAGAAGTATGCAAACAATTGGACAAGTTACACAGAACCTGCAGGGATAAGAAAATTACTGGCTTGCACTTCCCCATCACTTTGGGAAACTACACCTGCAAAACAGCCCTGTATGCTCAAAACATAGAAAGAGCCCTGGCTCCCATCACTGTCCATTTCTTCAGGCCAAGAACCTATTTTGACTTGAAGAAGTTTATTGAGCAGAACATTAAGATCACTTTTCATCATAGGGCAGACACAGAGGATTATTGGGCTGACTGTGTTGATGATTTTGAAGCAAGAAGGAGACACTACAACAGATTTTCTCTTCAATTGATTCAAGAGCTTAACCTGTACCAAGTTCCTGAAGGGCTCCAAGATGATAATTCTGACCTGTACTCATATGAGTATGACAACGTGGTCAAACACACTCCCTTGGAGGATTTGGATTGGTTCAAAAAGGAGAAGGATGATTTGGTGGAAATCCTAGCCCCTGTCTTGGTAAGAACCAAAATCTGGTTTGACAGGAGAGTTCGTGAACTTAGAGGGCACTCAGGGGAATCCTCCTCCAAGGATACTACAACACCAAGAAGGGATGCCTTGAAACCCAGTTCAAAAACACCTATGCAGACCCCTCCTGCCTCATCAACTCAAGGTCTCACAGTCTCCACTCCTTCCTCATCCACCCAAGTATATCAAAAGAAAGCCAAGGAGGTTAAGAAGGAACCTATTGAAGAAGAGCCTACAACGAAGCATTCTGAATTGCCCTCAGGTCCAGAGAACATCATTGTTCTTAGTGAAAGTGAAGAGAGTGAGGTGCCAGCTCCCATGAATGCCCCTGAAGCCCCAATAGATAGGGACAAGGAAGTCCAAAGCACTGAACTACCAAGCACCGTTGATTCCTCTGCACCAGGAGCCCCAAGCGCTCCACTCATATCCCAACTCGAGGCAACAATAGTGCAAACCTTGTGCGCCATGAGTTCTCTTTCTCTTGGTCCTCTTGCCCCACCTGCTTCTTCTTCCTCCTCTTTTGCATGGGTGTAGCCTCTTGTCGACAATAGCAAGAGAAAGTCTTCCTCCCAAGTTTCGGGACCCAATTTTGATGTTTTGGTGGCGTTATTAGGCACTACTCCTCCTACTCACGCCAAAAAATCCAGAACTACCTCTAGGATAGTGTCTGATGCTCAGGGCCAACAATTCCTGGAGATAGCCAAGCCTAAGGTAGACAAGCCAGAGCAATATTTGCAAGCATCCGACCTTGAGCTCTCAAGAATTCCCATGGGAGAGTCTACCCCTGAAGGTGAGATCCAAAATCTTTAGGAAACAGTCATTAGAGTCATTGGGAGGGTAGAGAAAGGGCAAAAAACCATAGAGCAGTTGGAGGAGCAGGCCCAGATTCTTACAAGTTTCATCAAGTCACTGCTGTCCAAGGACAAAGTTTTAGATCCTACCCCATTGACTACTCTTCCACCACCTGTGATTCTCAGCCAAGATGAGGTGTAGAGTATCAAAGATATGCACAAGTATTCCATCTATGGAAGGGCTGTGGAGGCCATGGTGGATGACATGCTCATTGCAGGATTGAATTTCATTGGAGAAGCCTTCAAACTCAATGAGAAGGTAAATAATTTGCAACAAAATCTCTCCTCCACTATTGGGAATATAGATAAAGAACTCAAACTCTGGAGTAGCTGTATAGTAGACCTTCACCTTATGGGATAGGCTGATGAAAATATTTTGATGGCAAGCAAGGTCTTCAATGATGCAAAAGATAACTTGTCAAAGTCATGGGTATACAGCGTGGAATGGAAAATCAAGGTGCTGGAGGAGGCTTTGGGAGAGTTAAGAAATAGCTGGCAAAAGGGTGAGGCCTTCAAGACTCTAGTTGTATCTACCTTCAAGGATATACATTTCCATCTCCATGATGAGACTTCTGGTGTGCCTCTCTCTTTACAAGAAATCAAAGCTCAATTCAGAGCTTTTGTCAAAGAGAATTTGTTCAGAGAAGAGTCTATCTCCAAAGAAAATATGAAGGAAATCTGCTCTCTCCAGTCTGCTATCGAAGAAGCAAGCAAGGATTATCGTACTCATGTTGAATTCAACAAAGAGATGGAGAAATGTCTCATATTTTGGACTCATTCCACCACCAACACATCAGTTCCACGTGGCAGAGACATAGAAAAAGCATTGAAAAGATTTAGATAATGGATCCTCAAATCAGTGGGCCCCTCCCAGTTATGAACACCTGTCTTCTTCTCCTAATTCTTCTCTTTTCTTTCTTCCTTTCTTCTCAGATTTATTGTAATTAGTTGGGGTATTGCGATTAGCAGCCCCCTAACTAAACATTAGTAAAAAGAAGTAGTTACCAAGAGTAACCAATTTGTAAACTATATAATGGCCTCTCCTCGCCATTTGAAAGGGAGAACTTGGCTTAATTTTGAAAGTGTAAAAAGAATCGTAAAGCAATCAATACAGAAGAATTTCCATTCTTTATCTATCTGATTCTTTTATTTGCAAGTTGATTCCATTAAATATTGTTAAGGAATTTGTCTGCATTATTCTGAGAAGCTTTGCATTCTTGTAGATGTTATTCATAGAACTGTGTGTCTATTTTAAATTCATCTTATTAATGCAAGTACAAAGGATCTTATTCCAATTCGCTGTATTCTTGCACGCATAAATAATTATTCTGTCATCTATAATTCTAGATGGTTCCTTTCTACTCATTTCCAAACCTTCATTCCTTTGTTCTTTTGTAATTGATGATCTATTTAGAAAACACTTTCATGATATCCAAGTTCCATAGAGAAACCATGCTTTGTACATTTGTAAATAAGTTTGTTTTCGAATAAGGGAACCTCTCCCATTAAAGAGGAGGGACTTCTTGTCCCCTGAATGTTGCTCTTCTTGAAGTTCCTTTTCGACGACCAACAATTTTTGGCGACTCCGCTGGGGATTCGTATTCCAGTTCCATAATCACTTATCGATCATCTTTTGATCTGGTGACTCCATGTTTTACTTGAGGGAGAAGGGCCCTTGGTATTGAAGATTCTCAGTTCCAGTTTTAAGAACAGTAGGGTTCTCCTTTCCCTTCCGTAAGAAGAAATACAAGAGCTCGTTCAATAAGCACTCTTCCTGTCAAAGATAGAATCTCTACGGGTGGTATTCCTTCAGAATAGATCAGTCCTAATCTCTGAGCTCTGATTCTTGCTGGTGTTTCATTTCCTCTTCAATCCATTTTTACAAGAATGGCGGTACCATTGCCTTGGGGCCATCGTGTTGGGCCTCTTTCCCTTCCTCAGCCTTTGCATGAGTTACCTAGAGGTAATTGAAAGAACACATCCTGATGAACAAGGTACATCCTGATGAACACATCGTGGCCTTCATAGTTACATGTGGAGTTCTGGGAGTTAAACATGAAGACGTCTCCATAAGGATTTTTGTTGAGACTTTACAAGATAATGCTGCTGATTGGTTCTATCACCTTCCAGCTGGAGCTATCACTAGCTGGAACACAATGAGAACTAGGTTTGAAAACTTTTTCAAACCAGCGGAAGACGTGCATGCTTTGCTGGCCCAAATTTCTCAAATAAAGAAAGAATCACAAGAGCCCATGAGAGAATTTGTGGCCCGATTCAACAAGTTCATTAACAAAATTCCACCAGACACTCAACCTATAGATCAAATCCAAAAGTGCTTCTTCCTGAACGCCCAATTGCCTGAAGTTAGTTATGCATTGAGAAGGGATAATCTTGCAACATTGGCTGAAGATCAAACTCTTGTTGTTAGTGTCAAAGATGATTTAATCATGTCAAGAAAGCTGAGGAGAGACCCTTCTAGATCCAAGTCTTCTTCTTCCTCCTCTTCCACTCCTGGACCTAATACTGATCCTTTGGTACAAAAACTTGCAAATGATCTCATCGCCATTAAGAAATAATTGGCTCAGCATGCTCCATATGTAGACATTCCAAGGAGGAATTTTCATCCCAGAAATCATTTTCCTGTTTCTCAAACAAGGCTAGCACTTGAAGGACCTCGTATTAAAGTTCCTGTTAATGCAACCTGTGAAGTTGAAGAACCAGAGGATGAGGGGGTTAATGAAGATTGTGAAGAATTTGTTGAAGAGATGATGGAACAGACGAACTTGAGGGATCTCGAGTTAATTTCTTCACCACTGAAGGCATTGATGAAGGAGATGATTATGACGAAGTAGTAGCCGACATGAATAGTGAATCATACACTGTCATGACTCGAGAGTAGACAAATCAGAGGGAGAAAGTGATGCAACCCACCAGAAAATGTAAGGAGCAGCCGACAACTATCCCTATAATTGTAAAAAGAGGATCTCCTATCCCCATTTCATCCACACCAGAGGTGAGTCCCGTCAATTTTGCTACTAAGGTTACTTCTTTTTCTCCTAAGATTGATAAGCCTAGGGTTCCAAGTGAGGATAGTCCATCCACTTCTGGGGCTTTCGATATTATTGATCACCTGAAAAAGACCAAGGTTCAAATCTCAGAGGCTGAATATTATCAAACCCATCCCAAGGATTTTGCTAAAATGGTCCACTTTGTCAATTCCCACTCTAAAAATACCTCTAAAGGACTTTTACCCACTCCATCTTCTGTACCACAACCCAATCTAGTAGCTACTATCACCTCACCCAATGACAAGATCAAACCATTCTATGTGACACTCCTTATAGCAGGCCATAGGCTCAGCAACTGCGTCATAGACTCAGGGGCATCAGATAATGTAATGCCTGCCAAAGTATCCCATGCCTTAGGCCTAACTCTCACACGCAATTATGGGTCTTATTATTCCATGGAGAGTAAGAAAGTGCCCCTAGTTGGAAGAATTAAAGATGCACAAGTAGCCTTTGCTACTTTACCTGAGAAGAAAGTTTTAGCTACTATCCTAGTAGCAGACATTCCTCCTTCGTATGGGATGCTGCTAAGTAGAAACTTCTATAAGGATGTGGGCAGATAGATTCAAATGGATTGGTCACATGCCCTCATACCTGTTAATGGGAAAATGAAGAAGTTTCTGCCAGAGAAGCAGTCTGAGTATATTGTAAAAAAGACAGATGATCCCAAAGCACAAATCCTTTATAAGGATATAGGGCATGGCAACTATATGATTATGTCTCTAAAAGAAATCCAACTCCCCAAAATATCCCTCGAGGATCCTAATGGTGTTTGGATATTAGAATTTGATGGAAGTTGTTCTTCAGCTGGTTCTGGAGCAGGTGTAATATTGGTATCTCCTAAGGGTAGGATTCATCCTTTCTCATTCAAATTGCAATTTTAAAATACCAGTAATACAACAAAATACAAAGCTCTCATTCTTGGGCTTCAGGTGGCAAAAGAAAAGGGAGTAAAGAATCTTCTAGCTCGTGGAGATGCAGAGCTGATTGTCAAGCAAGTTAGAAACCTTTTTCAGGTAAAGAATAGAAGGTTGAAACATTACAGGAATTAGGTTTGGGACTCCATTGAATTTCTTGACGCCTTCTCCATCGAAGCTGTGCCTAGGGAGGAAAACACCAGGGCTGATTCACTAGCAGTCTCAGGGTCATTACTGATACCTCATCCTGACTTCTCTCAAAATAAGTTTACCATTGAGATGATCCATAGGCCCAGTGTACCTGATAATGCAAGTAACTGGCAAGTTTTCAATAATCATCAGCATTTTCTTTCTTTCTTAGAGCTCAGGGATAATTTTTAACAATTGTACTTCGAAGGAAGTGACAATTTTCCTCGTGAAAGTGTGCCCTTAAACGAAGAAGCTGTCAAAGAAGAAGAGTCAGATCAAGATGGATGTATCAAACTCAAAGGGAACAAGATTCCTAAGGGACTGGTGAGTTTAGAAGAGTTGTTTGACAAACATGATAGGTATGTAAATTTTAAAGCTTCTACTAGACCTCAACAATCAGCTAAATATGATAAAATTAATATTGGGAATTCTACTGACCCTAAATTCATGAACATTGGAAAATGTTGCACACCAGAAGAAAAGGAGAAGGTAAATAATCTTTTAAAGAAGTATAAGGATGTTCTTGCTTATTCCTATGAAGATTTAAAATCCTTTCAGTTGAAAGAGATGCAGCATTTTATCCCTCTCAAACCTGGAATTAAGCCCTTCAAACAGAAACAGAGGCATTACAATCCCAAGATAGCTGACACCATATTTCAGGAGATACATAAGTTATTAAAATCCAAGATCATTTTTCCTATCCACCATTCCACATGGATTGCCAATATTGTGCCTGTTAGAAAGAAAAATGGTGAGATTCGTATCTTTGTTGACTTCAAGAATCTAAATCAAGCTTCCTTAAAAGATAATTATCCTTTGCCCATGATGGATCAGGTCTTGCAAGCTGTAACAGGATCTGAAATGTTGTCTATGCTTGATGGCTTCTCAGGATATAACCAGGTAGAATTTAATACCGCAGATCAACACAAGACGGCCTTCACCACCCCTTGGGGTACCTTTTCCTACAAAAGGATGCCATTTGGGCTCATTAATGTTGGTGCCACTTTTCAAAGGGCTATGGATTTGGCCTTTGGAAGTTTTAAAGGGAAGTGTATTGTCGTATACCTTGATGACTTGACTGTATTTTCTAAAACAAGGGCGGATCATTTTCAACATTTGGAAACAATTCTTTTGAAATGTAGAGAACATGGGATCTCTTTAAATCCTAAGAAATCAGTATTTTGTTTCACAGAGGGAAAATTATTGGGGCATATTGTCTCCAAATAGGGTATAAAAATTGATCCTGAGCGAGTTTAAGCTATTCAGCAAATTCCTCTTCCAACCAGCAAAAAGGGAGTACACTCTTTCTTTGGTAAGATCAACTTTCTGAGGAGATTCATCCCTAATTTCACAGAACTAACCTTGAATATCTCCCAAATGATGAAAGGAAAATAGACATTTGGTTGGTCTCCTAAAGGGAAAGAAGCTTTTGAAGGTATTAAAAGAGCTATTGCTAAAACTCCTGTTTTAGCGTGTCCAGATTTCAGCAAAGATTTTATTATCTATTGCTATGCCACGGATAACACCCTGGCTGCTATTTTGACTCAGGAAGATTCCAATGGTCATGAACTCCCAATTGCATTTATGAGCTACATTTTGAAAAATCATGAGTTAAAGTACACCATAATGGAGAAGCATGCTTTCGCTGTGGTTAAAGCGGTCAAGCAGTTACGTTTTTACATTCTTAACTCTCACTCCATAGTGTTGGTACCAGATACAACCATCAAGTCCATTCTCACACAAGAGTTCAGATCCAAGAGAGGGAACTGGGTAGCCAAGGTCCAGGAATATGACATTGATATCAAACTGACCAAGCTCGTCTGTGGAAAAGGCCTGTGTGAGCTCATCGCTGAAGGAGCTAGACATGATTCACTGGAGGATAAAGATGACCTCCCTACCATTCTGTTTCTTGGCTCGATTGACGAATGGTATTCCGATATCGCTCACTTCCTCACCTATGGAGAATTCCCCTCTCATTTGACTGCCAAAGAAAAGAGATCTGTTAAGTTAAGATCAGCCTAATACATTTTGTGGGAAAATGCCTTGTTTAAGCATGGATTGGATGGGAGATTTTTGAAATGTGTGGATAAGGAACAACAGAAGAAGCTACTTTCTGATTTTCATGATCAGGCATGTGGAGGGCACTACTCATCAACTGTTACTACTCATAAGATTCTTCTCAAAGGATATTACTGGCCTACCTTATTCAGGGATGCATGAAAGTGGGTTGATAAATGTGAAGCATGTCAGACTTTTGTGGGTAGACCCAGTTGGCCTCTTTGCCTCTTAAACCAGTTGTGATTGAAGAGACTTTTCAACAATGGGGTTTAGATTTCATTGGGACACTTAATACCTCTTCTAGTGCTGGTCATACCCATGTATTAACTGCCACAAATTATTTCACCAAGTGGGTAGAAGCCATTCCAGTAAAGAGTACTACTTCAGAAGTAGTATGCAGTTTTATCAAAGAAAACATCTTGGTAAGATATGGTGTGCCAAACAAGATCGTGACAGATAATGCTTCATTTTTTTCTTCAACTGAGATGATAGATTTTTGTTATGGATATGGCATCTCCCTGGCTCACTCCTCAGATTATTATCCTCAGGGAAATGGACAAGAAGAATCAACAAATAAAAATATGGTGGCTATAATAAGGAAATTAGTTAATGAGTCCCAATGAAACTGGCACAAGAAACTCTATGATGCTCTTTGGGCAGATAGGATCATGCCTAAGAGAGCCATTGGGATGTCTCCTTTTCAGGTAGTATATGGATTGGAAGCTCAATTTCCAGTGATAGTGGAATTACCAGCCTTGCATCTAATGAAGGCCATCGAAGACACCAGTTTCAATGATTCTTTAGATAAAAGGATCATGTACCTCTACAAATTGAATGAGGACAAATTGAAAGTTGTTGATAGGATATCTACCCACTAATAGAAAGTAAAGATTTTATTTGATAAAAAGGCCAGGTTCAGAGATTTCAAAGTTGGAGACATTGTTTTATTATGGGATAAAAGGCGATGAACCTCGTGGCAGCCATGGCAAGTTTGATTCCCTTTGGCTCAGACCTTTCAACATCAGGCACTTTACTGTTAAGAATTCTTTTTACCTTGATTATATGAACGGTTATTCTCTCCCACTTCCTTATAGTGGGTAGTACCTGAAATTGTTTAAGTCATAGGTGATTAGGAAGTCCTTTTGTAGATTTTGTATAAGCATTTTATTTTTTCCTTCCTTCTCTTTGTTTTGGTGTGTTGTCTTCTGTATTGTTTCTATTTGATGACTCTGTGGCCCAATGGATAAGGTACTGGTCTACTTCCCCTAGTTTGTCTAAATTCTTGCCTTGTCTCATTATTTGAACTTATGGCAAGTCATCCCCAGAAGGAGCCAGCTATTGTTCACTCACAAGTCTCCTGCTTTTGAGAAGTTGAAAATTGAAAATTTTGGAAGTTAAGTGTTTTTTTTGTTGTCCTGGTAATGTGAAAATTCAAAAAAATTGGAAAGAATCTACGTTTTTTGGGTCATTTTGGGTGATTTTCGGGACTGTTGAACATTTTTGTCTCAAGTGTCCCAAGTTCACTTGGGCTCTCTGTTCGCCGATCAGCCGCTTTATCCAAAACCTGTATTTCTCGGTCCCATCGGAACTTTTTGTCCAAAGTATCCCAAGTTCATTCAGGCTCTTTGTTCCCCGATCGGCCGTCTTACCCAAAGTCTGTTTCTCGGGCCCATCAGAAATTTTTGTCCCAAGTGTCCCAAGTTCACCCAGTCCCTTTGTCCCCTTTTCTTCCCGATTCGGCCGAATCACATACTTCGCGTACTTTCATCCCTCATGTCCCAGAAGCATTTGTGCATACTTTTCCCGCATCACCCGTATCGGCCGAATCGCGCTTTCACGTCCCGCATGTCCCAAATGAACCAAAGGCCATTCGAGTTAATTTTTCCCACTCTTCACAAATATCTTGCTTTCCAAAGTTGGCAGGTGTGTATTTAATGCTCATTAATTGTCTTTCTCTCTCCTAAATGGCTATATAATGAACTGCCCCCTATGCATTTTGCACATTGCTTTTCTTGCTATCCATTACTCATACCTTTGTGATCAAAATTTCTGCACGCATACTCATTTCCCCTGCAATTTCGTCCCAAGTCTAGAGTGCAGCCCTTGGCTCCTCAAATTGCTAACAACATGAAGATTAAATTCCAAGGCCAAGAGCAAGTCTCGCCGCTCGAGTCTGCCGTTCCCAATATCAGGGACAATGAAGTTTTCCACCTCGACTTTGGAGATTTTTGGGCAAGAATGACAGACGCGAACCCTTTACCCATGGCACAAATGATTCATGACAGTGGTTTGGCATTCACTGGTGGTTTTCCCTATCTCAGTACAATGCGCAGATACAGTACTTTCCTGCGGTGCTCATTTCAACCCTGGTTCGAGCGAGCTGACGAATGTGCATGGGGAACTCATCGTCTAAACTTGATGCTGCCACCATTGGCACTACCCTAAGAATTCCAGAAATGGACAATGCTATAGTTATTTCTCAGAATCAAGCACAGGCCCTTTTTTATCAAGACAATGAGAAATATAAGGCGCGGGTGGTGAAGTCCTGGCTAAAAAACCCTAAGAAGGTGGCGTCTCATCTGTCCAAGGTTCTCTTCTGTGCCGATTTCAATGAAGAATTGTCAGATTTTATAATCCTACTGGCTCAGGTCATGGGTTTACCCTCTACAAATAATTTCCATTTCTAGATGTGCTCGCTTATCAAAATGGTGTGCGAAGGAACCCAGAATATCAATTGGGTAGAGATCATTAGTATGAACCTAGCGGAGCAGCTGTCCAATGTACAACAAACCAAGAAGTTCTACATGACTTTGTACTTAATGTATTCGCTAGTAGCGTTGAGGAAATGGTTTGGATTCTCATACATTGATGCTCATAAGGTTGACCCTGTGTATTCCTACTGCCCTTAATTCACCTTGGAAACCAGCAATCACAATTTCAGGAGGGTGAATGACGCTTTCACCATGTACATTGTCAGGATCCTTGAGAGCGACACAGCGAGGATATTTTTTGATGAAGTTATGAGTCTGATATCACACTACGGTGCCTACTTCATCCAATTTAGAAAATTTTCCTATATAAGGCTTGCAGGCTATGAGAGCAATCCTCTCAAACTCCCCATGTTCTGCAATGATAAAATGGCCTTGATAGAAGTATGCAGGCAATTGGACAAGTTGCATAGAACCTGCAGGGATAAGAAAATTACTGGCTTGCACTTCCCCATCACTTTGGGAAACTACACCTGCAAAACAGCCCTGGATGCTCAAAACATAGAAAGAGCCCTGGCTCCCATCACTGTCCATTTCTTCAGGCCAAGAACCTGTTTTGGATTGAAGAAGTTTATTGAGCAGAACATTAAGATCACTTATCATCATAGGGTAGACACAGAGGATTATTGGGCTGACTGTGTTTATGATTTTGAAGCAAGAAGGAGACACTACGACAGATTTTCTCTTCAATTGATTCAAGAGCTTAACCTGTACCAAGTTCCTGAAGGGCTCCAGGATGATAATTCTGACCTGTAATCATATGAGTATGACAACGTGGTCAAACACACTCCCTTGGAGGATTTGGATTGGTTCAAAAGGATAAGGATGATTTGGTGGAAATCCTAGCCCCTGTCTTGATAAGAACCAAAATCTGGTTTGACAGGAGAGTTCGCGAACTTAGAAGGCACTCAGGGGAATCCTCCTGTTTCACACAGAAATGGTTCCGTTCCTAGAATAGAGTTGCTTCTATCCTTTCATTCCTTTGAGAAACAGATAAGGGTTAGGGCTAGGAGGAATACCTGTTGAATGTTGAGAGGGTGTGCACATACCGTAGAGAGAGATCAGATCGATTGCAAAGAACTCCTTTTTGTCTGGGAAGGACTACCTGCAAGTAAGAATACAAGACCACCAGATTCTAATTAGACAATAAATGAGGGAACTACCTTGGGCCCAGGAAATATTAGACTTCCTTTCGAAGGTGGTCAGTTCCCCTGCTAATATGAATTAACACAAATTCTAACAAAGAAGCTATTGCAAAATTACAATTTAATTACCTTGTTAGAGCAATAGAGAAAAGGCTGGTCTTGGTTTTGAACCACAGTGACCGATGCCGGTCACTATCACCGGTACCGGTTATTGATAACCGATATGGGTTGGGGCAGTGGTTTAGGGGCTTTGGTGAAGGTTAGCTATAAGGTGGCTATGGTGTTTGTTAGGCTGGTAAATGATTGGGGATAGGTAACAGGGTGATAGAGAAGGCTCAGAGGATATGGGAGCTGTTCTTGGGGCAGTGTAAGGGTAGAGGAATGATAGTTAGATGGGGGGTGTTACCGGGTAGTAGATCCAGGAATAGACTTGTAATTACTGTGATGCAGAAATACAAGAAATGTTATTAAAAGAACGTATAAGACTTACTAGTTCCTGATGAACATACAGGTCCAAGGACTGTGATGACGAAGGTAGGGTTCAGGTACGATGGTCTGACAATCCAAGATGAGCTATCTTCTCTCCCAATGCTTGGATGAGTGTCACTGGGCTCTGGTTATTCATTTGTAGTCTTGGGCTTGATGTCCTTCTCTGCAAACTCCTCTCTTTCCTTCACTTGTCTCTGCTTGGCCAAGTCAATTCCGGATTCTTCCAATGACTTCTGATTCGGATCAATGAAAAAATCCCACCCTTTTATTTTTGGTTGGGGGAGATCATTTATAGGGAACCGATGGTGGTTACGTAACCGACGGCGGTCGAGTAGGAACTGATCTCGGTTCAGTCAAAGTGGGCTATTTTTAGCAATATAGCCAACTTTCCCTCCTTTTCTCCCGAGGGATTAGTTGTGGGCTTGGTCAAGTCATTATGAGGTTGGTTTTAGGTGCAGGTGAGGAGTCATTAGTCATGGGTGTGGATGTAGACCAAGTTATAGGTCTTAATTAGGTTAGTTTAGGGTTAGGACTAGGTCATGATGAGGTGGCGAAATGAGGTGGTAGGTTTGGAGATGTGGATTTATTAATTATAAGGTAATTAATAAATAATTGTGTAAGGTTTAGGTGACGAGGTTAGGTTGCGAACTGAGATGCGGGGAATGGGGGGTCGTAAGACACAAATTTGGTGTCTACATTAGCCCCTTGTTGTCGTGTAGCTTGTCTTGTAAAGCTGCACTGACAATAATAAGAAGTGGTTATTCCTGTTAAGGGTATAGGTAATCCCCCTCAAATCTATCTAAGATTGAGGTAGCGTGAAATCATGGATAGGGTTGATAAAGGGTGAATGGTGTTGAGAGGATGGTAAGATGGTGGGGTCAGTCCAAGGAAGTAGACGCACGTTGAAATGCAGTAGTGCGACTAGGGTACATGATTTGAACAACAAACAAGCAATTCATAGGCAAAGGTTGATAGTTTATCCAAACAAGGGTGATATAATCCTGGTATCCAAGGCATAGGAAGTAGCTCCAGGGAATATAACGGGTAAGGTATAGGAACGTTTAGGCATGTTCGCCAGTACCAAATGGTTGGTTTGGTTGAGATAAACGTCACGGTCTTGGTCTAGGAAAAGTTGGTCGGCTGATCAAGTCAAGTACCGTAATCATGCTAAAACACGAACAGGTGAGCTCGATTGAACAAAAAGTTACATGATGGGTGGATAAAACTGTAATTTCTGGGTTTTGGGCAAGGTATTTAATTGGTGCGGCCTTGGGTTGGGCCGATTGACTAGTGAGGGCCATGGGTCGGGCCTGATTGGTTGGTTGCGGCCTTGGGTTAGGCCAAATTGGTTGGGTGTGGCCTTGGGTCGGGCCAAATGGTTGGTTGCGGCCTTGGGTCGGGCCAAATTGGTTGGGTATGGCCTTGGGTTGGGCCAAATGGTTGGTTACGGCCATGGGTCGGGCCTGATTGGTTGGTTGCGGCCTTGGGTCGGGCCAAATTGGTTGGGCGTGACCTTGGTTCGGGCCAAATTGGTTGGGTGCGGCCTTGGGTCGGGCCAAATTGGTTGGGTGTGGCCTTGGGTCGGGACAAATTGGTTGGGTGTGGCCTTGGGTCGGGCCGATTGGTTTGTTGCGGCCTTGGGTCGGGCCGATTGGTTTGTTGCGGCCTTGGGTCGGGCCAAGTGATTGGTTGCGGCCTTGGGTCGGGCCGGTTGGTTGGTTGCGGCCTTGGGTTGGGCCAATTGGTTTGTTGTGGCCTTGGGTTGGGCCAATTGGTTTGTTGTGGCCTTAGGTCAGGCTGAGTGGTTGGTTGCAGAGGTGATTGTTATCAATATAAATACGTGAAGATAATTATATTTTTAAGGAAAAACACAACACATGATAGGTTATGGTAGGGGATGGTCGAGCTAACCTTGGGAGACCCCATGTCTCCTAAGTGCTGCCTACATAGCCCATTGCACAAAGCAAGGAGGGGCCTCAGACCGATGTAGTTCTCCCTTAGGACCAGGGAGAGGTGAATTCAGACAATTTGGTTGTGGTTAGGCAATTTTTTGGTTGGTAAGAGTTTGATGTTGGTAGGGTAATGTTGTTGGTGTTGGTAAGGTATTGGCGATGTTGATGTAGGTATAGGTGAAGCGAAAGTTAGCCTACCCAAGTAGTAGGGAATCATGTCCTGATTAAGGTCAACACACAATCCTAGAGTCGAGCAAAAGAGACAAAAGTATCCCGTAGTTGAGAAGAGCTAAACAAACTACATATTAACATAGGATGAGCTTGAATCCCTAGGTACCTTGCATAGGTGAGAAGTCGATAGGTGAAAAGAGTTGTATAATCACAATATATTGGATATACGTCACGTCCCTTGAGTGTTGTTGCTTTGATGAATGGTGAGGTGAGGCACTTGATATAGGCGGGGCGCAGAGAACTTGTTATAAGGTGATTATTTTAACGAAAGAGAACCAAACCTAAACAGACAAGTCCATGACTCAAAAGTGCTTTGAAATACTACTTTTATTATTATTATTATTTTTGGATATAGACTGATCGATGCGGGAAGTCTACATGGGATATGTATTTTTTTGTTCTTGAGCTCTTCACGAAGTTGAGCAATGCGAGAAGCTTCTGATAAAGGCTGACTTTGTATAGCTGTCCTTCAAGGGAGAAGTCTATTTATAGTAGCAGATGCAGTTTTTATGTATAGTTGTCCTTCGGGGGAGCAGTCTATTTATAATAGCAGAAGTGGCTCTGCACATAGATGTCCTTCGAGGGAGCAGTCTATGTATAACTTAGAGGTCTAGATGTCTGTTTTGCATGAAGCATCTAGTTTTGTAAGAAGTTTGACTCAAGAATATCCCATAAGTGTATAATTGAGAACATGTTATTTTGATACTTTTAAGTCATGGACCGGACTAAAAAGGGGAAGGCATCTTTAAGAGGAGGTTATGACCGAACCATGTGAGCTTGATTTTATTTTGAGATGCATGGAACAAAAGTGTATGAGGTAGTAAATGAGCTCAAGGGACGAGCATAAGGTAGATAAGAAGTGATGTAACACTAAATTCAACAGTAGAATGGTCGAATATGCAAGGCATTAAGGGGTTCAGGCTTAGGTTTACCATTAAGCGAAGCTAAACGGTAGGTTCCTGATCTGTAAATATGAGTGATAATGTAAGGCCCAATCTAATTAGGAGAAAATTTTCCACGTTTGCTCTTTTCTAGTTTAGTTACATGTTGATTCTCTTTGAGGACAAGATCACCAACCTTAAAGGTACGCTCATGAAGTCGCTTATCATAAGCACGCTTGATGCATTTTTGATAGATTTGTAGGTGGTCAAGAGCTGTAAGATGACGCTCGTCAAGAAGCTCCAATTGGGCTAACCGCTCTTGGTGGAAATCATCATTGGTGAGAATATCCTGAAGAGATATTCTTAGGGAGGGTATTTGTATTTCAAGAGGCAAGACAGTCTCGGTACCATATACCAACGAAAATGGTGTGGCATTAGTGGAGGTATGAATGCTGGTACAATAAGCCCAAAGGGAAAAGGGAATGTGATCAGGCCAATTGCTTCCAGAATCGTTAACAACTTTTATGAGGATTTTGGTTAGGGTTTTATTAGAAGATTCGGCTTGACCATTGGCTTGTGGATAGTAAGGTGATGAGAAGCTGAGTTTGATACCAAAGTTGTCACAAAGGTCTTGTAACAACTTATTTTTGAAAGATTTACCATTATCTGTTATCAGGCGATGCGGAATGCCAAAACAACATATAATGTGATGGTTAATGAATTCTATGATTTTTTCTTTTTTGGTTAAAATGAGTGGAATAGATTCCACCCATTTAGTGTAATATTCGGTTGCTGTGATTATCCAATAGTGACGTTGCGAAGAGGGTGGGTGAATCTCGTGCGACCTGTAGCGGATGGCTAGGAGTATGTTGAAGGTTGGCATGTTGTTGACACATAACACAACACTTAACATATTCGTAGCAATCGTTATTAAGAGTAGGCCAATAATAACCTAGGCGAAGGATTCGTTTGGCCATGGCAAGGCCACTAAAATGTCCACCACAAATACCGTCATGGACTTGTTGGATGGTATAGGTGACCTCCGCGCCAATTAGACATCGAAGGAGGATGCCATCAAAGCCACGTTTATAGAGGAGTCCCCCCATGAAGACATAACGAGAAACACTCTTAAGAAAAGCACGTTTGCCATTACTAGTAAGGTCAGGTGGGAGAACAGAGGTTGTAAGGTAGTCGTGAAATTGGTGATACCAGGTATCCTACGAATTAGTAGACACATTATTTATCATACAAACAACCGAGGCTGAGTAAGATGGGGCAAAGAGTTGTTGAACCAAGATGAATATGTCTGAGTCAGTTGGTGAGGCAGGAATTTGTGAGGCTAAGCAAGCCATAGTATCCGCAAATTTTTTAGTGGAGTGGGGAATAGTTTGGATAGAATAATGAGTAAATAAGGTCAAAAGTGAATCCACGTAATGTTTGTACTTTTGAAGTTCCTCATTTTTACATTGGTAGATGCCCATAACTTGATTAACTACCAATTGAGAGTCACCGAAAATGTTGATAGATTTGAAACCTAAGTGTAACGCAACCTGGAGACCCAAAACAATGGCCTCGTATTCCGCTGTATTATTAGTGCAGGGGAAATCAAGCCAGAATGAAAGAGGCATAGGCTCAACGTCAAGAGGAATGAGAACAACACCGGCTCCTCCGCCACGCTGGCATTTGGATCCAACGAAGAAGAGAGTCATTGGATACGACTCCTCACTGAGTGAAAGAGTGGCGATGAGTTTGTCGGGGAAATTAAAAATGGTAAATTGTTCCCCAGGTAAAGGGGCTTCCGCGAGTTGGTCTGCAATGGTTTGTCCTTTGATTGACTTTTGGTGTATAAATTCAAGGTTGAGGTCAGCGAGGAGCATAAGCCATCGGGTGAGGTGTTGGTTTAGATGTGGTTTGGTGTACATATAATGAATGGGGTCCGCGTTGGTGATGACAAAAGTTTTGTGATTCAAGAGGTAGTGTCGGAGTTTGGTGGCTACGATTGATAGGGCTAGGCACAAATTTTCTACATGTGTATACCTAGTCTCGTAATCTACGAGAGTATGAATTATATAATAAATGACTTGTTATCGATGCTCGGAGTCACGATGTGTGAGCATGGCTCCTACAACATGGTCAGTGGCAGAAAGGTAAAGGTAGAAAGGGCAATCGTCCTGAGGTGGGATAAGCACAGGTGGCTGCAAGAGATAGGCTTTGAGAGCCTCAAAGGCTTGGTGGCACTCTTTACTCCATTGAAAGGAAATGTCATTTTTGAGGAGGTGATGGAAAGGTTGACATCGATCCGAGAGTTGGGAGATGAAACGCCGGATAGATTGGAGTTTACCTTGCAAACTACGTAATTGTTTGAGGTTAGTAGGTGGGGGAATTTCTAGGATAGCTTTGAATTTAGATGGATCGACCTCGATGCCACGCAAAGAGATGATAAAACCAAGAAGTTTTCCCGAAATGACACCAAAGACACATTTCTTTGGTTGAATATGAACACAATATTGTAACAGGCGATCGAAAATAATGGTTAAAACATCGAGATGTTCACTGCGATGTTTAGATTTTCCAAGAAGATCATCAACATAATCCTCAAGGATAGTGTGCATAATGTCATGAAAAATGTAAGTCATAGCCCACTGATAGGTTGCACCAGCATTCTTAAGGCCAAACGGCATGACATGATAACAGAAGGTTCCCCATGGAGTTATGAAGGTAGTTTTATGTTGATCGGCCGGGGCTACCAAAATTTGATTGTATCCCGAGAATCCATCCATGAGAGAAAGCATCTCATGGCCCACAGTGAGATCAACAAGTTGATCAATACTCGGGAGGGGGAAGTCATCCTTCAAGCAAGCGAGGTTAAGGTCCCGGAAATCCGTACATATCCGAAGTCCCTCCGTCGCTTTAGTGACAGGTACAATGTTAGAAATCCATTGAGGATAGTCAATAGGCAAGATGAAGGAAACGGAAAGGAGTCGTTGAAGCTCTTCTTTGACCAAGAGGGCAATGTGTGGATGCATTTTTCTTAGTTTTTGTTTAACTGGTTTGGAATCAGGTTTCAGGGTAATGTTATGGAAAGCAATGTCAGGATCAATTCTTGGCATGTCAGCGTAGGACCAAGCGAAAGCTTGGTTACGGGCACGGAGAAAGGTAGTAAAGGTGGCTTGTTCTAATGCGTTAAGAGATTGTCCGATCTTCACAATGTGAGGATCTTCCTCTGTGTGGATGTTGATTTCTATAGTCGACTCATTCAACATGGTTTGAGTTTCAGATGGTAAGGCGCGTTGAATATAAGAGTCGTCCGCACCAAGGTAAGTGAGGATGGATTCGTCATCCTGGCACTCAACAACATTAATTGAAGGTGAATCCTCTTTGATCATGTCTGGATACAGAAGGGGAAAAGAAGATGGGTCCTCATTATCACGTTGATAAGTGAGAGGATCCAAGAAGATAGCGTTTATGCAAAAAAAAAGTTAGGAGGGATAGATTCAGGGTCTATCGACTCTGTGGGTGATGATGGTTCAGAAGGGGTGACTTCGTCGTCTTCCAGGATACAACTGACACGAGGTTTCTCCTGTGTAAGTGTTTCAGGAAATCCAAGACCACTACGACCTTTGTGTTTGCGTGTAGTCACGGGAATGATTGTATGTCGGCCTTGTTCATAAACACCAAAACCAAAACCTTTCCAAGCACAACGAGTTAGGAAGGTGAGATCGAAACGACGATTTGTCAGGTATTGAAAATTGGATTGGAAGGGAACCACACCAATGGGAGGTTCAGGGGTAATGGAGGATGCGTCAACACCCCCATACATTAGGTTGTGTTGTCAAAATTTCACCCCCCGAGGGTAAATTTTGATAACATGCATCAGAGTTTTGCAGTTCCAGGTAAATAGGTTGATCCAGGAAAAATCGTGAAAATTGGCTAAGTCCTGCTCAAGGTCGCCTTTGGGACGAGTGGGACAAAAAGACCCGAACCAGATGGATCGGCCAAAATGAGCACAAACAGCCTGCTAAGCATTTGGGACAATCGGGCCAAAAGTACGCGGCGGGCGCGAGAATCCGATTCAACCGAAAAAGGAAGAAAAATGACTAACTGCTGAGCGGGACAGTTCGGGACAAGAGTACGCGAAGGACCCGAACCGGCCGGTTCAGCCGAAATGGGAACAAATGGTCCGAAAGCAAATGGGACATTTGGGCCACGAGTACGCGAACCGGCCAAACCGGGTGAAAAAGGTCAAGGTAGTCCGAAACAAAGTGGGACATGTGGGACAAATGGACGCGAACCGGCCGGTTCGGCCGAAATCAGCACAAGGAGCACTGTGCCAAATGGGACAAACGGACACACGGGACGTGGATAGCCGAAGGAGCCAAAAGATAATCAAGAAGCGCCACGTGTCATCGGCCGAATGAGGGACAAGGAAGCCCATTTCGGGCAGATCGAAGGTTTATGTCCCAAACGGTTTGGGACATCCGGGAAAAAAAGACGCGAAGGGCGTGAAAGAGCCAGCAGGGCCGAGGACCAACCAGATCATGACACGTGTCACAAGGGGAAAGGTCAAAAAGTCAAAGGGGCAAAGTTTCGAGCATTGGCCCGAACCAATGGGATAGTGCCATGTGTCCCAGCTAGGGCCCACAAGGAAATTTCAAACGAAAGCCAACCGAAAGGTAGAGGAGAGAGAATTATTCAGCGAATCAGAGCCTGCCATGTGTCGTCCAGGTGCCAAAGCGTGGGAAAATATTTCAAAATCCATTTTGGTCTGTTCCGTGCCCTAAATCTTCAGATCGCCATATCTTTTGATCCAGAGCTCGGATTTGCACGTTCTTGATATCAACGGAAAGCTGTTGAAATTCTCTACATGATTCTAGGATCAATATTCTATTTTGGTGTAGTCTGGAGAGAGAAAGTTTAGAAACATCTCTGGCGCATGATAATGCCGGAAGTAACGCTTCAACAACCAGCTTTAATGCAGTATATAGCCCGCCATTTTTCCAGGATCCGCCGCTTCTACCATAATGAGATGATTTAAAATGCGACCTAGAAGTGGTTGTGGTAGTTTTCGAATTTCCTCTCTTCCCTCTCTCTTTCTTCCTATATATTATACAGAGGGGCTTAGATAAAAAAGTTGTTCATTCTTTCTGCTCTGCCCTCCCTTCTTTTCTTCTCTAGGGTTGAAAATGGAGTTCGAGCCTCCTCCCTTGCTCTGTAATGGCGTTTTTTGCCTCTTATTAATGGAATGATGTTCTGTGTAAACTTCTGGAGCAACAAAACGTGTTTTGTGATGCATCTGTCCATCCTTCCTAGTTTTGCTTGTTCTCTTCTTGCCTGTCTTCATTGTAGGTATTTGTGCATGTTTGAATGTTCATTGCGGGTCTGGAGCTGTGTTCATGGAGTTTTGGGACATTTTCTGTGTGAAATCTATCCTTGGGCCTGTGATGCATCTGTCCATCCTTCCCATTGCTCACCTCTCTTTGTCCCATGGCAGTTTTGATAGATGTCCAACATTCTCCTTCTCTGGTGTATCACCGTTTTAGTGTAGGATTTTGTTGATTTTCCCTTCTCTCTCTCTCTCTCTGTCTCCTTGGCATGGTTAGATTAGGATTAGATTAGCTTGTCTGCACTGGAATAGCTTGTGGCAGGTAGTTTAGGAGCAGGAACCAGCCTTCTCTGGAGATTCCCCTCTCGGTTTCACAAGTCCCATGCTTGGAGAGAGGTTTTCATGTTGTGCAATCACACTGGATGCCTGAGTGATCAACCTAGAAGCCTGATCTGCATCCAGGGGTGCTGTGATTTTGCACTAACAGTTTTGGCACACCCGGTGGGAGCTTAGAGGTCTTTCACTTCATCTTTTGCAGGTTGGTGTGTTCCTGTGAAGATTTTAGCCTTTAGAGGTACTTGCAAACACATCTGGCGACTCCATCTGATCAGCAACCCATTTCTCTGAGCTTGCAGACCCGTTTCCATCCATTTTCATCCATCTTTCTTTCCATCCCTTTCATTCTTTTCCATTCCATGAAGTTGTGCAATCATGACTTCATTTCCATCATGGGATTCACATCAACAACAGTAGTATTTTCCACCTCCAACATGTTTTACAAATCCTCCAGATCAGCATGCATACTCATATGAACAGCAGTGCCAAAATCAGTTTGGCTATGGAGCTTTCCAAGAGCAAGAGTATGCATACAATGAAGACCATCAGATCCAAGATGCTGGTCTATTGGAGAAAATCCAAAAGATGGAGGTGGGGATGGTGCAGTCCAGGGCTCAAGCACAAATGAAAGATTTTGGAATCGGTTATGGAGCACCCTGTCCATGGGTGGGACCTTTTCCAAGGCATTACAGCCCTCAGGAGAAGCTTGACTTCATGATTGCAACGCTGCCTTTGCTTACAAAGTGGATTGAAGAAATAGAGGTGTATGAGAGGAGTTTTCAACAACCTTGTCAACGGGTAAGCACACCTTCTCATGCCTTTTTTTTTCCTCTTTCCCAATCTTTTTCATTTCAGCAGTGTCAAGTTTCAAACCCTCCATCTGCTGTCCCAAGTGTTGAATCCATCCCTCCATCCCCTAGTCTTCCATCTCACCTCAATTCTTCTTTCCTTTTTCCTTCCAAACAGTCATCCCCTCCACAAGAGCTAACAGAAACACCCCCTCCTCCAAAGAAACAAGAGGTTTCACCTCCTCCACCACCACAAAAAATTGTCAAATCAGTTGAGTTTCAACCCATCCCTCCTCTTGCATTCCCAAATCCATGTTGGGAGGATGAAAATCAGAATGCCAGTCAAGGAAAACAACAGCAAAAAGAGAGGCCAAATAAAGATGAAGAAATTCAAAGTGTGAAGAGTTATGCTCTTAAATTTGGGATGACAAAGATCCCCTTGATGGTTAAACCTACAGAAGAGACTAAGGTTGAACAAATGGTGGTGAGGACTGATTTTGTTGCAGCAGAAGAAGAAGATCTTGCAGCCCCAACTTGTCCTCTAGAGCAGCAGATTGAAGAGTTTGACTTGAAAAACTTCATGCTGGAGGAAGAGTTCAATCAAGAGCAAGATTGCCTTCAAACATTGGAGGAGGAAGAAGCTGCTCCAAATCCAAAAGAAGAGGAGCACATTCTAGCTGTGGAGGAGAAAAGTGCAGATCCAAGGGCTTTGAGCACAAAGCAGGCTATAGGAGAACCTTCAGTTCGTCTTTCTACTTCACCTCTCTCAAGTTCCAGTGCTGAAAAGGAGTTTGATCTCTCAAACTCAATATTGGAGAGTGAAGGAAACCATGGTGGTCAAGTTGGAGGAAGTTGAAAATGAGCAGCAACACAGCAATGAGACAGTTTACCTGTCTGATTTGGAGGACTGTTTTGATGGAGAAGATCCGGTTGAGTTTTCACCATTCTCTCTTTCATCACCCACATCCCAAACACCAGAGCCTGCTGCCATGAAGGAGAGCTTTCATTTGCAGCAGCCTGCATCTTATAGCAGCTCTTTGGGATCAAAATTGGAAGATTTTAATCTTCCATGTTCTTCATTGGAGGAAGGGAAAGGACAGAAGGATTCCATCATTTCTTCACATCATCCATTCAGGAGGGTCTACAAGAAGACTCCATTCTTGGAGTTAAAAATCAGAGCTATGGGCATATCAAACAGATCAGACCTTGCCCAATCAGGTATTTGGCTTCATTGGAGCCAAAGGAGAAGCCACAACCAGTCATGCTTGCTTCTGAGCATGAGGATGAGCTACAAAGTACCAAGGATCAGCTGCCATACCTCTCCAATCCAAATGCAGAGCAACTAAAAGAGGTATTGGATTTTTCAGTTGATACCTTGATGATTTGGATAGAAGACCAGCTTCTTGTTGATTTTCCATCCATCCAAACTGCCATGATTAGTGCCAAATCAATTGCATGGCTTCCAATTTTGAAGAAAGGAAGCTATATCTCACATCCAGTTACAGGGTTTGTTTAGCTTGCCTTTGCTTCCAGTTAGAGTAAAGTAGGTAGATTTTCTTTCAGTAGAAGAAGTGCTTGTGCACACTATGCATGTTCCATTTGGGGCATGTATGATTTTCAGTTATGTACATAGCTTTTGGTGTTGCTGGTTTTGCTCTTGCACAGTTCTTTTCAGTGGTTTTTGGTGAGAACAACTCCATGTCCGGTGGGTTTCCAAGTGGCTCAGAGGGGATATTTTCAAAGTTCAGATCAGTTTTCAGGCTACTACTTATGACTCCATGCTTAATGGATTGCTTCAGGCTACTGATCATTCATCTAGCAGGCAGATGACCCTGCTGAGTCGTCAAAACTGTTGTCAAAATTTCACCCCCAGGGTAAATTTCGATAACATGCATCAGAGTTTTGCAGTTCCAGGAAAATAGGTTGATCCAGGAAAAATCATGAAAATTGGCTAAGTCCTGCTCAAGGTCGCCTTTGGGACGAGTGGGACAAAAATACCCGAACTGGCCGGATCGGCTGAAATGAGCACAAATAGCCTGCTAAGCATTTGGGACAATCCGGCCAAAAGTACGCGGCGGGCGTGAGAAGCCAATCCGGCCGAAAAAGGAAGAAAAACGACTAACAATTGAGCGGGACAGTTAGGGACGAGAGTACGCGAAGGACCCGAACCGGCTGGTTCGGCCGAAATGGGAACAAATGGTCTGAAAGCAAATGGGACATTTGGGCCGCGAGTACGTGAACCGGCCAAACCGGGTGAAAAAGGTCAAGGCGGTCCGAAACAAAGTGGGACATGTGGGACAAATGGACGCGAACGGGCCGGTTCGGCTGAAATCAGCGCAAGGAGCACTATGCCAAATGGGACAAAGGGACGCGGGGGACGCGGATAGCTGAAGGAGCCGAAAGCCAATCAAGCAGCGCCATGTGTCATCGGCCGAATGAGGGACAAGGAAGCCCATTTCGGGCGGATCAAAGGTTTATGTCCCAAACAGTTTGGGACATCCAGGATAAAAAGACGCGAAGGGCGTGAAAGAGCTGGCAGGGCCGAGGACCAACCAGATCATGACACGTGTCACAAGGGGAAAGGTCGAAAAGTCAAAGGGGTGAAGTTTCGAGCATTGGCCCGAACCAATGGGATAGTGCCACGTGTCCGAGCTAGGGCCCACAAGGAAATTTCAAAAGAAAGCCCACCGAAAGGCAGAGGAGAGAGAATTATTCAGCGAATCAGAACCTACCACGTGTCGTCACCGTGGCGAAGCGCGGGAAAATATTTGAAAATCCATTTTGGTCTGTTCCGTGCCCTAAATCTTCAGATCGCCATATCTTTTGATCCAGAGCTCGGATTTGCATGTTCTTGATATCAACGGAAAGCTGTTGAAATTCTCTACATGATTCTGGGATCAATCATCTATTTTGGTGTAGTCTGGAGAGAGAAAGTTCAGAAACGTCTCTAGCGCATGATAATGCCAGAAGTGACGCTTCAACAACCAGCTTTAATGCAGTATATAGCCCGCCATTTTTCCAGGATCCGCCGCTTCTACCATAATGAGATGATTTAAAATGCGACCTAGAAGTGGTTGTGGTAGTTTTCGAATTTCCTCTCTTCCCTCTCTCTTTCTTCCTATATATTATACAGAGGGGCTTAGATAAAAAAGTTGTTCATTCTTTCTGCTCTGCCCTCCCTTCTTTTCTTCTCTAGGGTTGAAAATGGAGTTCGAGCCTCCTCCCTTGCTCTGTAATGGCGTTTTTTGCCTCTTATTAATGGAATGATGTTCTGTGTAAACTTCTGGAGCAACAAAACGTGTTTTGTGATGCATCTATCCATCCTTCCTAGTTTTTCTTGTTCTCTTCTTGCCTGTCTTCATTGTAGGTATTTGTGCATGTTTGAATGTTCATTGCGGGTCTGGAGCTGTGTTCATGGAGTTTTGGGACATTTTCTGTGTGAAATCTATCCTTGGGCCTGTGATGCATCTGTCCATCCTTCCCATTGCTCACCTCTCTTTGTCCCATGGCAGTTTTGATAGATGTCCAACATTCTCCTTCTCTGGTGTATCACCGTTTTAGTGTAGGATTTTGTTGATTTTCCCTTCTCTCTCTCTCTCTCTCTGTCTCCTTGGCATGGTTAGATTAGGATTAGATTAGCTTGTCTGCACTGGAATAGCTTGTGGCAGGTAGTTTAGGAGCAGGAACCAGCCTTCTCTGGAGATTCCCCTCTCGGTTTCACAAGTCCCACGCTTGGAGAGAGGTTTTCATGTTGTGCAATCACACTGGATGCCTGAGTGATCAACCTAGAAGCCTGATCTGCATCCAGGGGTGCTGTGATTTTGCACTAACAGTTTTGGCACACCCGGTGGGAGCTTAGAGGTCTTTCACTTCATCTTTTGCAGGTTGGTGTGTTCCTGTGAAGATTTTAGCCTTTAGAGGTACTTGCAAACACATCTGGTGACTCCATCTGATCAGCAACCCATTTCTCTGAGCTTGCAGACCCGTTTCCATCCATTTTCATCCATCTTTCTTTCTATCCCTTTCATTCTTTTCCATTCCATGAAGTTGTGCAATCATGACTTCATTTCCATCATGGGATTCACATCAACAACAGTAGTATTTTCCACCTCCAACATGTTTTACAAATCCTCCAGATCAGCATGCATACTCATATGAACAGCAGTGCCAAAATCAGTTTGGCTATGGAGCTTTCCAAGAGCAAGAGTATGCATACAATGAAGACCATCAGATCCAAGATGCTGGTCTGTTAGAGAAAATCCAAAAGATGGAGGTGGGGATGGTGCAGTCCAGGGCTCAAGCACAAATGAAAGATTTTGGAATCGGTTATGGAGCACCCTGTCCATGGGTGGGACCTTTTCCAAGGCATTACAGCCCTCAGGAGAAGCTTGACTTCATGATTGCAACGCTGCCTTTGCTTACAAAGTGGATTGAAGAAATAGAGGTGTATGAGAGGAGTTTTCAACAACCTTGTCAACGGGTAAGCACACCTTCTCATGCCTTTTTTTCCCTCTTTCCCAATCTGTTTCATTTCAGCAGTGTCAAGTTTCAAACCCTCCATCTGCTGTCCCAAGTTTTGAATCCATCCCTCCATCCCCTAGTCCTCCATCTCACCTCAATTCTTCTTTCCTTTTTCCTTCCAAACAGTCATCCCCTCCACAAGAGCTAACAGAAACACCCCCTCCTCCAAAGAAACAAGAGGTTTCACCTCCTCCACCACCACAAAAAATTGTCAAATCAGTTGAGTTTCAACCCATCCCTCCTCTTGCATTCCCAAATCCATGTTGGGAGGATGAAAATCAGAATGCCAGTCAAGGAAAACAACAGCAAAAAGAGAGGCCAAACAAAGATGAAGAAATTCAAAGTCTGAAGAGTTGGGATCTTAAATTTGGGATGACAAAGATCCCCTTGATGGTTAAACCTACAGAAGAGGCTAAGATTGAACAAATGGTGGTGAGGACTGATTTTGTTGCAGTAGAAGAAGAAGATCTTGCAGCTCCAACTTGTCCTCTAGAGCAGCAGATTGAAGAGTTTGACTTGACAAACTTCATGCTGGAGGAAGAGTTCAATGAAGAGAAAGATTTCCTTCAAACATTGGAGGAGGAAGAAGCTGCTCCAAATCCAAAAGAAGAGGAGCACATTCTAGCTGTGGAGGAGAAAAGTGCAGATCCAAGGGCTTTGAGCACAAAGCAGGCTATAGGAGAACCTTCAGTTCTTCTTTCTACTTCACCTCTCTCAAGTTCCAGTGCTGAAAAGGAGTTTGATCTCTCAAACTCAATATTGGAGAGTGAAGGAAACGATGGTGGTCAAGTTGCAGATCAAGAGGACACCATGGAGGAAGTTGAAAACGAGTAGCAGCACAGCAATGAGACAGTTTACCTGTCTGATTTGGAGGACTGTTTTGATGGAGAAGATCCGGTTGAGTTTTCACCATTCTCTCTTTCATCACCCACATCCCAAACACCAGAGCCTGCTGCCATGAAGGAGAGCTTTCATTTGCAGCAGCCTGCATCTTATAGCAGCTCTTTGGGATCAAAATTGGAAGATTTTAATCTTCCATGTTCTTCATTGGAGGAAGGGAAAGGACAGAAGGATTCCATCATTTCTTCCACATCATCCATTCAGGAGGGTCTACAAGAAGACTCCATTCTTAGATTTTAAAATCAGAGCTATGGGCATATCAAACAGATCAGACCTTGCCCAATCAGGTATTTGGCTTCATTGGAGCCAAAGGAGAAGCCACAACTAGTCATGCTTGCTTCTGAGCATGAGGATGAGCTACAAAGTACCAAGGATCAGCTGCCATACCTCTCCAATCCAAATGCAGAGCAACTAAAAGAGGTATTGGATTTTTCAGTTGATACCTTGATGATTTGGATAGAAGACCAGCTTCTTGTTGATTTTCCATCCATCCAAATAGCCATGATCAGTGCCAAATCAATTGCATGGCTGCCAATTTTGAAGAAAGGAAGCTATTTCTCACAACCAGTTGTAGGGTTTGTTTAGCTTGCCTTTGCTTCCAGTTAGAGTAAAGTAGGTAGATTTTCTTTCAGTAGAAGAAGTGCTTGCGCACACTCTTCATGTTCCATTTGGGGCATGTATGATTTTCAGTTATGTACATAGTTTTTGGTGTTGCTGGTTTTGCTCTTGCACAGTTCTTTTCAGTGGTTTTTGGTGAGAACAACTCCATGTCCGGTGGGTTTCCAAGTGGCTCAGAGGGGAGATTTTCAAAGTTCAGATCAGTTTTCAGGCTACTACTTATGACTCCATGCCCAATGGATTGCTTCAGGCTACTGATCATTCATCTAGCAGGCAGATGACCCCGCTGAGTCGTCAAAACTGTTGTCAAAATTTCACCCCCCCGGGTAAATTTTGATAACATACATCAGAGTTTTTCAGTTCCAGGCAAATAGGTTGATCCAGGAAAAATCGTGAAAATTGGCTGAGTCCTGCTCAAGGTCACCTTTGGGACAAGTGGGACAAAAAGACCCGAACCGGCCGGATCGGCCGAAATGAGCACAAATAGCCCGCTAAGCATTTGGGACAATCGGGCCAAAAGTACGCGGCGGGCGCGAGAAGCTGATCTGGCCGAAAAAGGAAGAAAAATGACTAACTGATGAGCGGGACAGTTCGGAACAAGAGTATGCGAAGGACCCGAACCGGCCAGTTCGGCCGAAATGGGAACAAATGGTCTGAAAGCAAATGGGAAATTTGGGCCGCGAGTATGCGAACTGGCCGAACCGGGCAAAAAAGGTCAAGGCAGTCCGAAACAAAGTGGGACATGTGGGACAAATGGATGCGAACCAGCCGGTTCAGCTGAAATCAGCACAAGGAGCACTGTGCCAAATGAGACAAAGGGACGCGCGGGACGCGGATAGCCGAAAGAGCCGAAAGCCAGTCAAGCAGCGCCACGTGTCATCGACCGAATGAGGGACAAGGAAGCCCATTTCGGGTGGATCGGAGGTTTATGTCCCAAATGGTTTGGGACATCTGGGACAAAAAGACGCGAAGGGCGCGAAAGAGCCGGCAGGGCCGAGGACCAACCAGATCATGACACGTGTCACAAGGGGAAAGGTCGAAAAGTCAAAGGGGTGAAGTTTCGAGCACTGGCCCAAACCAATGGGATAGTGCCATGTGTCCCAGCTAGGGCCCATAAGGAAATTTCAAAAGAAATCCCGCCGAAAGGTAGAGGAGAGAGAATTATTCAGCGAATCAGAGTCTGCCACGTGTCGTCCAGGTGGCGAAGCGCGGGAAAATATTTCAAAATCCATTTTGGTCTGTTCCGTGCCCTAAATCTTTAGATCGCCATATCTTTTGATCCAGAGCTCGGATTTGCACGTTCTTGATATCAACAGAAAGCTGTTGAAATTATCTACATGATTCTGGGATCAATCTTCCATTTTGGTGTAGTCTGGAGAGAGAAAGTTTAGAAACGTCTCTGGCACATGATAATGCCATAAGTGACACTTCAACAACTAGCTTTAATGCAGCAGACAGCCCGTCGTTTTTCCAGGATCCGCCGCTTCTACCATAATGAGATGATTTAAAATGCGACCTAGAAGTGGTTGTGGTAGTTTTCGAATTTCCTCTCTTCCCTCTCTCTTTCTTCCTATATATTATACAGAGGGGCTTAGACAAAAAAGTTGTTCATTCTTTCTGCTCTGCCCTCCCTTCTTTTCTTCTCTAGGGTTGAAAATGGAGTTTGAGCCTCCTCCCTTGCTCTGTAATGGTGTTTCTTGCCTCTTATTAATGGAATGATGTTCTGTGCAAACTTCTGGAGCAACAAAACGTGTTTTGTGATGCATCTGTCCATCCTTCCTCGTTTTTCTTGTTCTCTTCTTACCTCTCTTCATTGCAGGTATTTGTGCATGTTTGAATGTTCATTGCAGGTCTGGAGCTATGTTCATGGAGTTTTGGGACATTATGTGTGAAATCTATCCTTGGGCCTGTGATGCATCTGTCCATCCTTCCCATTGCTCACCTCTCTTTGTTCCATGGCAGTTTTGATAGATGTCCAACATTCTCCTTCTCTGGTGTATCACCGTTTTAGTGTAGGCTTTTGTTGTTTTTCCCTTCTCTCTCTCTCTCTGTCTCCTTGGCATGGTTAGATTAGGATTAGATTAGCTTGTCTGCACTGGAATAGCTTGTGGCAGGTAGTTTAGGAGCAGGAACCAGCCTTCTCTGGAGATTCCCCTCTCGGTTTCACAAGTCCCACGCTTGGAGAGAGGTTTCCATGTTGTGCAATCACACTGGATGCCTGAGTGATCAACCTAGAAGCCTGATCTGCATCTAGGGGTGCTGTGATTTTGCACTAACAGGTTGGTGCGGCAGTTAGGTGGCCCGTAGGAGATTACCTCCCCCACTTGACGGTCGTAGGTAGGATGCGCATGTAGCTGTCTGTACTCCTGTGGAGTTTGGAAAGAGCTAACATTATATAGGTGATACTCCCCCAGCATAAGGCATTGAAAAACATATACTAAGGGGTCTGAGGTTGGGATGTTGTCCACGGGAAAGGAAGTGGTATCTGCGACGGCGGTTTCATTGGTTGAAGGTGTAGGTGCAGTTGAGGTGGATGGTAGAGGTGTAGTTGAAGTGAATGGTTAGGTTGGATGAATGGGTGTCTTGACTGGTACAAGCACATCATTAGGGCGATATAACATATTGCAGGTTTTGAAGGGGGGAGGATCAGCTTTTACGGTGTAGGACTTCCCCTCGTACTCGAATTTTATGCATCTATGTTAGGTGGAGGGAACGCATCCCATAGCCCAGATCCAAGGGCAGCCTAACAACATGTTGTATTGGAATTCTCCCTCAAGGACATAGAAGAGTTAGGGTAAAGTACGTGGCCCTACATGAATGTTAAGGATCACGGTGCCTAAGGTAGAAGTAATAGCATCATTGAATGACTGCAACATGATGGGGTTGGCACACATGCAGCTAGAAGGGATATTCATTTGTTGGAAGGCTTTTGAAGAGATGATGTTTAGGCTAGCACCCCCGTCAATCATAACACGACACACCCAAATGTCCCAGACATAAGCTGAGATGAAAAGAGCGGGGTCAGGATCTTCTGCACCAAAGTCAAAAATTTCGTCTTCGGAGAAACTGACAGCAGCGGCTTGCTGTACAGAGGCAGAAGTGGGTAGGGAGATAGGTTGTTTGGTGAGCGAAGCAACATGATTGGGTGTTAAAATGGAGGCAACGGGAAAGGTTTCGTTAGGTAAGACCTCTATCCCTTGAAGGATTTCAACGAGATCTTGTCGATGAGATTCAGAGGTCTGAATGAGATCATACAGTGTCATTTTTACAGGTGATTGCTGAAGCTGTTTGATCATGGTTCGGTGGGCAACTCCATTAGAGACAGGGTAGGTAGGTCCACGAATAACCACTTTAGGTGGTGGTGTGATCGGGATGGTGGATGGAGAAAGAGAGGCCCTAGGTGTGCTTTCTTTAGCTTTCCCATTGTTTTTCTACCCTCGAGTAGCAACACTAATCATGTTAATCTCGTGAAAACGAGAGGAGGAAGTTGGTAGGGATAAGTCATGGTCTTTGAGAGGTGGGGTTGCAATAATGATAGATCTTGGTGAGGCGGGGATAGGTGGTATAGTAGAGGGAATTGAAGCTAAAGGTTTCTCTCCTCGTAAGTTGTCTTTCTTAACCTTTTTATCCGAGAGAGGTGACTGACGAAGTATGGCTTTCAACGCTTTGCATCCCTCTACATCATGTCCTGGTGTGCGGTGGTAAGCGCAGATTTTAGACTCATCATACCCTATAGGTCAAGGTTTAGATGGATCATAGGGTCTAAGTGGGGGTAGGGAAATGGTCGTATTCTCCACCAACATAGCAAGGATTTTGGTGTAAAACCCTTTGGGCGGGTCAAAGTCAGAGGAAGATGAGGCTATTGACTGGGTAGGTTTCGGTAATGAATGGGTATGGTTGATTCGTGTGGGTGGCAGCTTAGCCAAGAGGTTTTTATAATTGGATTTAACTAAACGTGGCTTTTTCGACGCAGAAGTTATGTTTAGCTGGTTAGATGATGAAGCTACAGATGATGTGGTATCAGGAAACAACCACGGAGAAAGAGGAGTGACAGCAAACAAATCCTTTGATGACGGAGTTTGTTTAGGGTTGATAGGTGGACAGGATATGTGGGGTGACGGTGTTGATACACCCATGGATCTCTATATGGGTGTAGAAGGAGTAGGTCGTTTTAAAGAAAACGCAGGAGGTATGATATATTGATGCAAGGTGGAGGGATGAGGTCCCAATATGGAAGGTAGGTGTGACGAAGATGGTTTTAGTTGTGATAGAGGCATAGGTTGGGCTTGAGGAGATTGGGTCTGTCTCCTAAGTGGATGGATGGCTTTACTTTTGGATAAATCTAACCGTTTAGGTGGGTGTGTTAGACTGGGTATTGGTGAGGTCCCAAGCATAGGGGAAGGTTTGGTTAGGTCAATAGAGGTGGATGTGGTATTTGGTAGAGATGAGGGGGGTGAAGATGAGGACATAGGCATTTTAAGCTTTTGTAAACACTTCGGGTATATGGTAGAGGCGTCTGGATCGGTCATCTGCATTTGAGTAGAATATGGTGTACTCAAACGTTCCCATAGGACTCGTCTATCTTCTGAGGGATGACAATCCTCACGTGTAAATAGGAACTTTTGTATGGAAGAAAGGTGGGTTGTGATTCTGGTCCACTGTGGGTGTAATACAGGGGGTAAATGAGGCACTGTATCAATGGGCGTTAAGAGGTCAACCGGTTGCTGAAAAGATTTAGGCGATGAAGAACTAATAGGTTGGAGGGCATGTTTGAGAGGATCTGTCATGATTAAAGAATTTGGTGACGTCGGTTCAAGGGGTTTCTCATCTAAGGATGACAAAAGAAGTGGCGAGCCTTCCTCTTATACAACAAGAGTGGTAGAAGGAGATGTTTGGGAAATAGATAAGTTAGATAACATCTGCTCACAGTATTGTAAGGATGTGGTGTAAGAAGGCTCATCTGTGAGAAGAGAACTCTGGGCGGTTAAGTCCTGTATGGGTAAAGGAACGGAAAGGATTTCGTCTTGTCTTGATGGTGGTGAAGGGGGTTCGGGTCCTTGTGTTAGGGAAGAGGCTTGATTCCAAATTTCCTCGATAGAAACTTTTGGCTGGGAGTCGAAGACTGCATGGATTTCATGAACACTCTCCTCGGCTAAGAAATCTTGGTTTATGTTACTGTTAGAAGAGTGATTTGGGAATGGTTTGTTGAAAATTTTCAAATTTCGGTTAGCAGGGGCGTTAGGATTATCAAGGGCTATATCCCCTGCATCAACCATTTCCTGCACTATGTTTTTCAACATCTTGCAGTTTTCATGACTGTGTCCCTTCACGCGGTGGAAGTTACAGAAGTCATTTTCTTTGTACCAAGAAGGTATAGCGTGGGTGGAATCAAACCCGGAGTGAGGTTTAACAGGAGGTAAGGTAATAGCTCCTACTTTGAGCAATTTTTCCAATATCACACCATAAGTTTCTCCCAAAGGAGTGTAATTGATGGGCTCGGATTTATACTTATAGGTGGTTTTTGGCGGGGTATTAGATGGTGTTTGGGATTTGACCATAACTACGTGTATAACTCCTTTTGATTTCGAAGCAGTCAATGTGTGAGGATTGGTGGTGTTAGGTTTTTTGGTGGAGTCTTGGGTTCAGAAATTGGGGTTTTTGTTGCGCAACCGCAATTTCTCTTCCTCTAAGGCTGGAATCTCTAGTTTTCGAGCCATAGTAAAGGCCTCATCAAATGTGCGGAAATTTTGAATTTGGAGGGTAGGAGAAATGTGCTTAGCGCTGGCCCGCGTAAAGAGTTCGATAAGTTTAGCCTGAGGCAAGGCATATGTAAGTTGGTTGATAAGGCCCCGCCATCGTCCAATGAAATCTACGATAGATTCGTCTTCAAATTGTTGGATGGCATAGAGGTCGGTGATAGATACTTTCTTGGAAATGTTAATGGAGAAATGATCCAAGAAAGATTGGACTAATTGGTTAAAAGAGAAGATTGAGTGCTGGGTTAAAGCACTGTACACTCCAAGGCGGGTCCTGATAAGGACATGGGAAAGGTGCGGAGTAGTAAGGCATCGTCATGAGCAATCAGATAGCAGGCATGCCTAAATGATCGCAAGTGTTGTTGAGGATCCTCCTTACTATTAAAATGAGTAAATTTTGGTAATTCCCATTGAGGAGTATATGAATGAAGGGGGACAGAAGGGTGGATAGGCTCCCGAAAAACTTGCTCGTATGTCAAGGCGCTACGGCTTCCTGAAACAGAAGCCTCTAGATTTTGCATCTTGTCCATCATTTGTTTAATTAAATCAGTAGTTGGATGAGATGATGGTGCGGTTGCGGTAAACGGAGGCAGATTGGGCCAAGGGAAACCACTAGACAATGATGGGGTTAAATGTTGATAAGGTATTGAGGACGAATATGTTGAGGCGACTGAATAGGGATGTCCTATATAAGATGTCGAAGTCACCGGATACGTTTGTGGAAATGAAAAGGTGGGAGGAGCTTGAGAAGGAAAGCTTGTGTGGATAGGTGGTAGAGAGCAAGTTATGAAAGGAGCAGTCTACGAGAAAGACGAAGTAGGAGCAGTCGGCGGTAATGATATGTTGGGCCCTAGATTAACCAAAGGAAAGCCAATCTGTGCCGTATGAACCCCCGAAGCCACTGAGTTGGGAGACAGGGCTAAGGATGCAGAAGGTAAAGCAGAGTTATCAAGTGGAGAGGGAGCTAGATGAGCAGCTATACTAATAGGCATGCCAACAAGGAGTTGACCATCGGGTGTACGGTCGGGGGCATGAGACAAATAGTATTGTACAGTGCTAGGATTAGCGTCCATTTTTTTTGCAAATTCCTTATCTCCTATAGGGATTTTGGGAACCTCGCTGGTGTCCGTAGGATTCCCCACAGGATGTGAAGGGGGTGATTCAGGAAAAGGCATGGAGCAGGCATGTGAAACCATGGCTGTAGCTTGTTTCCGAGTGATAACAACCATGGACAAGGGTACACAGTAAGGATGCAATCTATCAGGAACAGAAGCAGCAACGAAATGTTGGAATTGGTAGGTTGCTGGTTTTGGGAACTGTGAAAGACAGTAACCGATATCGGTTAGGTAACCGATGTCGGTCAGGATGTAGCTGGCATCGGTAAGTTAACCAATGTCAGTAGAATAGGACTGGTGTAAGAAGCTGTAGGAAGTTGTTGATTTGGGGTTAACAGTGCTTAGTATGCCTACCAAACTGTTCTGAAGTGATCACAGAAAACAGTGTATGACAGAGAAACAAAACTAAAAATAAGCAAGATGCACAAGTAAATTAACAGACTAACCCTAGGATTAGTTTTAATTATTGTGGGATTATGCCTTAGACGCAAGATGATGTCAATCCTAAACAAAATACTTAGGGGAAATGTCAAGTTTGTTTTGGCTTATAAGGTTACCTCAATCGGGCGGAGGAATACAACGGAAAAGGGGGGATGTTTTGAGCTGTTGTGTTAATTATGAAGTGATTCGGTATGTGTTGTGCAGTGAAAGTAAGATTAATTTCTTATCAATACCATGGAAATCACCCCCACGTGTATGATCTGTTACTTAATCTACGTTCACTAGAATTGAAAACAACAAGCAAGAATGGGATGCACGTGTTTTAAACCCAAATCGAAAATGATATTCGAAGAAGAAAAGAAGATGACTTTCACTAATGCAAAGCTAGGAAAGAAAGACAAATTCTTTTACCAAATATAACAAAATATCCTGTGAATATTTTAGAAGAAGAAAATAGCAAGTGTGCTCCCTATATGAAAGCAAGCAAGAAAAAAAGAAACCCGAAATGGGTCCCACCGGGCGTGCCAAAATGTTTTGCACATAAATGGTTCCATTCCTGGAATAGAGTTGCTTCTATCCTTTCATTCCTTTGAGAAATAGATAAGGGTTAGGGCTAGGAGGAATACCTATTGAATGTTGAGAGGGTGTGCGCGTACTGTAGAGAGAGATCAGATCGATTGCAAAGAACTCCTTAACTTCTGGGAAGGACTACCTGCAAGTAAGAATACAAGACCACCAGATTCTAATTAGACAATAAATGAGGGAACTGCCTTGGGCCCAGGAAATATTAGACTTCCTTTCGAAGGTGGTCAGTTCCCCTACTAATATGAATTAACACAAATTCTAACAAAGAAGCTATTGCAAAATTACAATTTAATTACCTTGTTAGAGCAATAGGGAAAAGGATGGTCTTGGTTTTGAACCACAGTGACTGATGCCGGTCACTGTCATCGGTACCGGTTACTGATAACCGATATCGGTAGGGGAAGTGGTTTAGGGGATTTGGTGAAGGTTAGCTATAAGGTGGCTATGGTGTTTGTTAGGCTGGTAAATGATTGGGGACAGGTAACGGGGTGATAGAGAAGGCTCAGAGGGTATGTGAGTTGTTCTTGTGGCAGTGTAGGGGTAGAGGAATGATAGTTAGATGGGGGGTGTTACCGGGTAGTAGATCTAGGAATAGACTTGTAATTACTATGATGCAGAAATACAAGAAATGTTATTAAAAGAACGTATAAGACTTACTTACTAGTTCTTGATGAAGATACAGGTCCAAGGACTATGATGACGAAGACAGGGTTCAGGTAGGATGGTCTGACAATCCAAGATGAGCTATCTTCTCTCCCGATGCTTGGATGAGTGTCACTGGGCTCTGGTTATTCAGTTGTAGTCTTGGCTTGATGTCCTTCTCTGCAAACTCCTCTCTTTCCTTCACTTGTCTCTGCTCAGCCAAGTCAATTCCGGATTCTTCCAATGACTTCTGATTCAGATTAATGAAAAAATCCCACCCTTTTGTTTTTGGTTGGGGGAGATCATTTATAGGGAACTGATGGCGGTTACATAACCGACGGCGGTCGAGTAGGAATTGATCTCGGTTCAGTCAAAGTGGGCTATTTTTAGTAAAATATCCAACTTTCCCTCCTTTTCTCCCTAGGGATTAGTTGTGGGCTTGGTCAAGTCATTATGAGGTTGGTTTTAGGTGCGGGTGAGGAGTCATTAGTCATGGGTGTGGATGTAGACCAAGTTATAGGTATTAATTAGGTTAGTTTAGGGTTAGGACTAGGTCATGATGAGGTGGCAAAATGAGGTGGCAGGTTTGGAGATGTGGATTTATTAATTATAAGGTAATTAATAAATAATTTTGTAAGGTTTAGGTGATGAGGTTAGGTTGCGAACTGAGATGCGAGGCACGGGGGGTCGTAAGACACAAATTTGGTGTCTACACCTCCTCCAAGGATACTACAACACCAAGAAGGGATGCCTTGACACCCATTTCAGAAACACCTATACAGTCCCCTCCTACCTCATCAAATCAAGGTCTCATAGTCTCAACTCCTTCCTCATCCACCCAAGTATATCAGAAGAAAGCCAAGGAGGTTAAGAAGGAACCTATTGAAGAAGAGCCTACATCGAAGAATTCTGAATTTCCCTCAGGTCCAAAGAACGTCATTATTCTCAGTGAAAGTGAAGATAATGAGGTGCCAGCTCCCATGAATGCCCCTGAAGCCCCAATAGATAGGGAAAAAGAAGTCCAGAGCACTGAACTACCAAGCACCATTGATTCCTCTGCACCAGGAGCCCCAAACACTCCACTCATATCCCAACTCAAGGAAACAACAATGCAAACCTTTGAGATAGGCCCTAACTATTAAAATCTTGCTTTCTTTTAAATGTTTTCATTAGAAAAACTCTGTTCTGCTGATATATGCATACTTTGACTTGGTTGGTAACAATGATTTGGGGTTCTGGGTTGTATTTGCATCCTGGATGAAACCTGCTTCGTTATTCTTATTTCCTTGCTATCAATCAAATATGGAGTTTTGCTATCTATTTGGAAGTGTTGTAAGTTTTATTTATCTGACTGAGGTATTTGATTAAAAAATGGCTCCATGAAAGGATGCATACTTAATGATTACATGTTGGAAAACACCATGTTAATTATTTGTTGTTTTGTGTAAGTTTGGATTAACTGATTGTTACTTCGCCGTAAGAACTCTGGCTATTACCATTCCATGTTCAAGGAAATGGGAAACTAATTTTGTGGTTAGAATGTTAGTATATTCAGTAATACTCGAATGTTTTAGTTGTATGAGCTGGAAATGTTGTATGAAGTTTAAGCCTGTAATTTTTTATTTATTTTCGAAGGGGGTTTGAATGATTTTATGGTTGCAAGTTATGTGAGTATAGAAGTACAGGGTTTAACTGTTGTTTTGCAAGTAAATAAGGGTATTAGGAACATGGCTATGCTTTGGAGGAATTGTATTTGGATAAGCTCTGTATCTCCTGGAAAATTCACGGTTAATCTTGGATCTTCCTTAATGGAAATTATGTTTAATGTGTGGTTGAGATATGACTGTGTTTTATTTACCCTGAGGTGACTGTGAAATATACTTCTTTGGGCCGCATTACACAATGTCAGGAATTCTACCTTGAAATTAAAAAAATGACTTCAATGTCGATAAGCTTATCTACGTTCAGCTAATGCTTTTCCTTTTATAGTTGAAATTTGGGTTGAAATGATCCATATGCAACTGAATGATCTATTTATTTTGTACAGTTAAAGTGCTGATAAATACTATGGTATGAGTAGGATGAATTTTGGGGCATTGCTGAATCTGTATTTAGAATTCAATTATTAATTCTATACATGCATTTTTGGTTTGGTGTCCTGAAATTTTATATCAACCTAATAGTGCGACGATTGGAATGATTCAGTTCGATCCATTGACAAACTCTAAAGGTGACTCTATCTGACCTATGTTATTGGTTAAACTTAGATGTTGGATTACTCATCTTTTCCTTCCTTGATGAAACTTGAGATGAATATTACTTTCTGGGAGTTATTTAGTTCCGAACTTGACTACAATAGAGTTTAAATCTTCTCTGTTTTCTTCCTCTAAGTTGGGATGGGAAAATTGTTAAAGGGTTTCATATTAAGAAAGTTTTTATACTCTCCTTTGGAATAATAGTGTTCTCTTCTTTAGAATTCCTATAAGGAACTCTACTGTATGGTTATGAGATGACAAGACTGTTAAAAATTAGTGGAAAGAAATAGTAAGTGGTGAGATCTTAACTTAGAAGATTCCTCTCATTTATTGGCAGTATTATTGTCCTGATTTTAAACTTAGTTTTTTATCTCTTGTATTAAGGTAGCCCTGTAGTTAAAATTTTGCATACTTATCAATGATTGAAAATTGGTATAATAGAGTTAATGGCAGTTTGCTGGGTGAACTTGCACGAGGTAGTAATCTCATCTTTGCTCAAATTGCTTTTATACAAACCTGTTGGATACATATCTTAAAAAGGTTACATTCTTTAATAGGTGTGATTAAAACATTATTGACACTGTTCTCAGTTTTTCAGATGGTTAGGTACTTAAGATACAGGATGTATTTTCTTCTCTTCTTGTATATAACAAATCATCTGAAATAGACTAAGTTGAAATTACGCTTGTGATTTGAGTTACGATATAAGGTCATTGGAAAAAGGAAAATCTAGAGTGTATCAATGAATTGGGATTTGAAGATATTGATGTCATTTAAACAGGATTGTTTAATGAAAATAATTAGTGGAATGCAATTGTTTTAAGGATTAGTGCTTATCATGCTCAGTTCACTGAACTGACTCGTGCTAGCAATTTTTACAGATGATCATCTTAAGTGGTAAAGGCAGGCAGATATGATATGATGCAATGACTATTTAATATGGTCTTTATGAAGAATTCCTGACTTCATTTTTCTAATTGTACTATAGAAGAAAGTTACTCTTTTTCTGAAGGCTATTGTATTAAAATATGCCGAAGTGCATAGGTTGTAATTGTATAGGTTTGGAATAAATGAAATGGAGACATTTTACTTATGTGGTTGTGTTCCTTATTTGTTGAATTGATCTTCTTTTGTCTGTATGAATGAGAGTGCATTCTTATTATTCTATTCAATGGGGTCTAGATGGACTCCCTAAGTAAGCCTTAGCTAATTATATGGTTGGATACTACATTTTTATGGTTAGTAATTCTTTATATCTTATCATTGTGGTTAAAATTGTAAATAAGACCACTACATTTATAGGGAACGTTGAGGTTGAGCTATGCCTTAAAATGTAACTATATCTGGGAGAGAACTTTGACCTCTCGTAATGCACTAATTCGAAAGAAATATATATGGATATAAATCGCCATGAATTAATGGTACTAAGTTTGATATGTTCCAGTCTATAAGGTAGTTGCAAATCCTTGCTGGATTAGTTATTTTTCCCAATGTGGAAAACTTAATTGGTTATTGTCCTATTTTGTGGTTACAAGGTTGTTTGGTACCAACCGACAACTTAGAAATTTTTTTAAATCTAATTAAAACCCTTTTGTGAAATGGAATCTAATTACAAAAGGTAACTCAAGGAGTGTGGGACTCAGGGTTAGGGAAGGCTACCCAATGAGGAGGGCCTGTAATCCAAATATAACTTAAGTAAATTCTTGGAGGTATGTACATCTTTCCGAGGCTGTTCCGTAGGATGTTGACACATGTCAACTGCAAGGTTGTACCTTCGAGAAGATTAGGATCTTCTCAAAGATACAACAATGCAGATGACATATGGAAACACCCTTCTGCATTGATCATTAAGATTTACACCTGAAACTTGATCAAGATTTCCCTCCGGGACTGGTTAGGACCATAGACAGGTTATGAGGAAGCCCTTTGAGACTCAGGGTACCTTGACACACGGGGTTAACATCGGTTAACCCAGTATGTCAGCTTACCCCTAGTCTTCAAGAGCATCCTTATAACGTGAATTATGATATTAACCCGATCCAGAGTGAAAACTTGGGGCAAGGGGACTGACAGAGTTCAGTATAAGATGTTCTATATAACTTTAGAGTGGGTTGAAGGACGTATTCTAGATTGACGAGTATGTCGTCAAGGGATAAGTAATACGAACAATATGTTTAAACCTTTGGCCAAAGTATCGCAAGCTACTGATTGCATTTTCCTATGTCACCTAGTATAAGGATCGTGATGCTGATGAATAGTGGTAACAATTATTTAGATAGGTTCCTTGGAAAGAGCACTCAGAACTCGGAGTAGGAAAGAGAACCACAAGAATGAAGGGTTTAGTTGAAAACTTCAATCTCAAAGTTATGCATGAATGGATCGGTAGTTCACCAAGTCATGGAATGAATAGATCGGTGGTATACCGAGTCATTATAGCTGCATATGGTTATCTGTTATAAGAATGATTGTTATGATATGTGTGTTCTAAATTATGTATTTAGAATAGAGAACACTAATCGTGTAAAAACAAATTTTCTTGTTCTAAAATATTAAAATGGGAATGTTACACAAGGAAAAAGCAATTGGCCCACCAACCAACCATGTACTCAATGTACCATCCACACCCATACCCAAAGTCACCATTCAAGGTCCTACATATCCTATTTCCAATGGGGTCACACATCACACAATGCTAAAACAACTACACCAATCCCCCCTTAAAATGTATTTATATGACCTCGTCCAAACCTCTGAGTCACATCGTTAAGCCCTCATGGAGGTCCTTCAATCTATTGAAGTCTTACCAAATGATCCCACACCCATAGCCTCCATCATTACCCCTAACCAAGTAGCCTCTCTCACTAGATCATCACCTTCCTCTACACCTCCGCCTACTCGCCAAGTGGTCATCCTTATCTTTTCAGATGAAGAGATCGCTCCCTTCCAATCTGACGACCTTGACCCCTCTCTTTTCATATCCATATTTATTAATAATATATGCATATGACGCTTTATGATTGATGGTGGTGCTATCATTAACACCATCTCCTTCCATACATATGACCAAATGCGGATACCTGCCAATTACATTCATGGTAACCCGGTTATGATGCGCTCCTTCAATGACACCATGGTCTCTACCCTAGGTACCATTGTTTTCCATGTCCGCATGGGTCCCTATGCTCTCCCAAATATTTTCTATGTACTAGAAGGGGAGTTCCAGTATAAATTACTACTCGGCTAACCCTGGATCCGTGTCATGGGTTGTGTCCCTTCGATTTTACATCGATGCCTCAAATTTGAACACGAGGTACATAATTACACCATCCCTATGGACCCATCACCTTTGAAGACATGTAACATGCTATATTAGCCCAATGATGTGCTTCTAACAGTCAAGGCATATGCCACTATCACTACTTCACCTTCACCCATAAGCTCATCCACCAAAACTGCCACTACCTCTGCTGCATCTAACCTTGCTATCCCCACTACAGCTATAGCCTCTACTACTGACACACCTGTTTCCCTATCATCTAGAGAGCCATCTATCCCCACTACCCACATACTAACTACTGATCCCTTAGAAGGTGTTTTTTAATGCCTCACTCTAGGGGAATACTGCCTATACAATAGCGACACCTTTCTCACCCCACAAGAGTATGGGAATCATTGTCAACACCCCAGCTATGACATCCGCATCGGTGATGTTTTTCCTTATGGATCTCCCCACCTTCGCACAAATCTAACATATGGGGGACTTGATATTTCCACCTATAAACCTGAACCTCCATCCCAAGCACAACCATTTTTTTCTAACCTACACTCTCTCACTAACCGCCGCTTTGCTCACACTTTCCTCCACTGGTGCACCTGGAAAGGATTTGGCTTTAGCTTTTACAAACAGGGATTCCATACTATCATTTCTTGTAACTCGCGTAAGCACAATTATCGTAGTGGCATTGGTTTTGATGCTACACCCTCCAAGAAGGTTTGCGTCGACCTCATCCAGGATGGGAAATATTTCCCATCTCATTCACCCACATTACCATCTTCACCCATGGAGTCCATAGATCCTGAATCTATTCCTCCTAAATTTTTTTTTGTAAACACCATTTCCTTGGGACCACTGACCTATCAACACGATGGAGAAGCTCCCTCTTCTCTCCCATTCTTGTATCCTAACATGATCGATGATGATATGCCTTCTATTAATGACATTCAATGTCAATACGATGAGTCCATCCTCACCTACCTTGGTGTGGAAGACTCTTATATTCATCAGTCATTACCCTCTAAGACACAAACCATATTGAATGAATCGACCATCGAAATCAACATTAACACTCAGGATGACCCACACATTCTAAAGATCGGCCAATCTTTAGATGTTACTAAATAAGAATCCTTCACCTCTTTCCTTCAGGACCATAACAATGCATTTGCCTGGTCATATGCCAATATGTCCAGTATTGACCCAAAAATTGTGGTCCACAATATTGTAACTATCCCTGATACTAAACCCATCAAACAAAAGCTGTGGAAAATGCATCCTCGCATTGCTCTTCTGGTCAAAGAAGAACTTCAGTGCCTTCTCTCGATTTCCTTAATTCTACCCATTGATTATCCCCAATAGATTTCTAACATCGTTCCTGCCACAAAGGTGACAGGGGGAATCCGTATTTACATAGATTTCTGTGACCTCAACCTCGCCTGTCCCAAAGATGATTTCCCACTACCATGCATTGACCAACTAGTTGATCTCACTGTTGGCCATGAAATGTTATCGCCAATGGTCAGTTTCTTGGGCTACAATAAAAAATTACTAGCTCCAGAGGATCAACACAAGACTACCTTCATCACCCCTTGGGGGACCTTCTGCTATCGAGTCATGCCTTTTGGTCTCAAAAATGCTAGTGCTACATATCAGCGAGCCATGAATTACATCTTCCATGACATCATGCATCGTATACTGGAAGATTACGTAGATGATCTTCTAGCTAAATCTAAAAATTGATCTGAACACTTGTCCATCCTTAAAGTCATCTTTGACTGACTCATCAAGTATTGTGTGCATCTTTAACCAAATAAGTGTGTCTTTTTGGTACTTCTGGAAAAATACTAGGCTCCATCATTTATTTGTGGGGCATAGAAATCGATCTTGCTAAAGTCAAGGCCCTTCTGGAAATTCTTCCACCCACTAATCTCCATCAACTTCAAAGCATACAAGGAAAGTTACAATCCATTCATCATTTTATCGCACAACTTTCTGACCATTTTCAACCATTCCATCATCTGCTCAAGAAAGACGTGTCCTTTAAATGGGATGACGAATGTCATAAAGCCTTTGAAGCCTTAAAACAATACATCCTTCAAAAACCAATGCTCATTCATCCTAAGGATGATCATCCCTTTTATCTATATATTTCTGCCACTGACCATTCTCTAGGTGCCATTCTCACTCATCGCGACAAGCAACACAGAGATCAAGAGGTTTATTACATAATTCGTACCCTTCTGGACTATGACTAGATATACCCATGCAAAAAAACTCTACTTAGCCTTAGTTTTTGTCACCACCAAACTCCGCCATTACCTACTCAATCAAAAAACCTTTGTCATTACTAATACTGACCCATTACACTATATGTATGCCAAACCCTATCAACGTCAACCTACCGCACGTTGGCTTACGCTTCTTGTTGATCTTGACCTCGAGTTCATTCATCAAAATTCCATTAAGGGCCAGGCTATTTCTGACCAACTGGCCAATGCACCTATTTATGGGGATCAACCATCTAGCTTCAACTTCCCAGACGAGTCTATAGCTACCCTTTCTCTAGATGAACCTGCCTGCCAAATGACACTCTTCTTTGATGGCTCCAAATATCAGCAAGGGGGTGAGGCTGGTGTTATCATCATTCCCCTTAAAGGTGAACCTATGCCTTTATCTTTCAAACTCGATTTTAATTATACAAATTACATTACGGAATACGAAGCACTTGTACTGGGTCTCTAGGCTGCATATGCATTAGATGTTAAGAAAATCAATATCTTTGGCAATTCTTAGTTGGTCATAAACCAAGTTAATGGTATATACCAATTTCATAATGAGATCACTTTAGTGGTTTAGCCGTCGCAAAACACATCCTTTGCCTAGGCTATTATTGGCCAAACCTAAACCACGACTGTTGTGATTATGTCAAACATAGTGTGAAATACCAGCAACATGCTAATCTCTCCATCACACACCTAGTCATGCCTTGCAGGTCATACGAGACCTTTGGCCTTTCTCTCAATGGGGTTTGGATCTTTTCGGTGAGATCAACCCCCACTCTCCACAAGGCCACCAATTGATCATAATTGCTATCGAATATTACACTAAATGGGTAGAGGCCATTCCTCTCATTTCTACAAAAGTAGAGAAAATATGTGAATTCATCAACCATCACATCATTTTTTGTTTTTGTGTTCCTCACTGCCTTATCACTGATAATGGAAAACAATTTAAAAACAAAACCCTACACAAACTATGTGACACTTTTGGCATCCAACTTAGTTTCTCATCACCTTATTACCTGCAAACCAATGGTCAAGCTGAATCAACCAATAAAACCTTGAAAAAAAATATTATGAAGGTAGTCAATGATACTGGGAAATATTGGCATATGCACATCTCTTTCACCTTGTGGGCTTATCGTACTAGTATTCACACTTCGACGGCTGCCACATCATTTTCTCTGGTCTACGGTACCAAGGCTTTCTTACCTCTCAAAGTCTAGATTCCATCTCTCCACATCTCACTACAAAACATGCTCAACGACAATGAATTTTACCAAGATTGTTTATAGCAACTTGAGTTATTAGATGAACGTCGTCTCAATGCTCTTGACCATCTCCAAATTTACCAAAAGCGTATTAAATGTGCATATGAAAAATGTGTTAATGAATGAACCTTCTAGGTCGACGACCTCATATTGAAATAAAATCAACATAAAAATTAAAGAAGACAAAAGTAAACGGGGCAAATTTTATCCTAATTAGCTTGGACCCTATATCATTACCCATGCCTATGGATCAGGTGCTTATTATTTGTTTTCACTTGAAGGTAAACCAAAACCTGAGCCCCTTAATGCCTTGCATCTTTAACCATTTTATTTTTGACGTCAAGTTCTATACCACTTTCTGTTAGTTGATCGCTTGTCCCTTGAGCATTGTTTACCTTCCATATTACCCATTTTGAGGATCCATGACTCAAGAAGAATCATGTGATTATCCATCACCTTTCAGCCTTATCTTCAATATGAGTACCATGGCTCTACTCATAGCATGATTCTCATGGATACTTTTCTTCTTCTTCAAGATGGAATCCCATGGTTGTTCATCACTCGAAACCGCCTCTTTTATAGTTAATCTTTGTGTTCTATGGTCTTGTCTTCTAAACAAGAACCTAATATTCCTTTGTCGTCTTGTCCATGACTTAAACGTCCAAAAAAATAAAAAGGGATGCAACTTATTGAGTCAATCTTCTAGAAAAATATGAATCCCTCAAAAGGGACATCTCTTCACTCTAATTCCACTGCTATAAATAGACTATTCCATTAAAGGAAAACAATATCAAGTTATTTCAAAAATCCAATAAAAATATCCAGAAGCTTCTCGCATCGATCAGCTTCATGAAGACCTCAAGGAGATAATATACTCATCCTATATAGACTTCTCACATTGATCTGTCTATTAAAAATAGACAAATGAAGAAAAATATGAAATTTTCATCATGGACTTACCTATTTTTTATCCTAGGTTTCTTGTTCAAAAAAACGTGTTGTCATACACTGCGTTACGCTTAGCCTCCCATTCTCACCTCCTTGCCTTTTTATCCTAATTTCCTCGTTGCTCAAGGTACTTGTCATAAACGTGACATTTTTTGATCATGTGACTTTCTTCACCCTTTGAATGGTCCATTATGTAATGCTTTTAGGGTCTTACATTCATAAGCCCCTCTTAGGAATAGTCGACTCATTAGGGTTCTTATCAATTAAGTGGCTCTTTTACCACCTCTTACCATTTTCCTTCCTCATTACTTATTGATTATCCTATACAGGACCAGATCATCGACACCTATATTTAAAAACCACTCAACCATGCCTGCGACCTAAACTCAATCATGCCTATGACCTATATTCAACCCATTCCTCTACTTCATCATAATATTCCCTAGCTTATGGGAGAACTACATCATCTTGAGCTCCATTTTCATTGGAACTATGTAGGTAGCACTCCAAGGGCATGGGGCCCTTGGAGGTTAGCTCGACCACTCTTTACCCTAACCAATTCCCCCTTTCCCTTTCCTATTCACTTTCTACCCTAGTTAGTTTCTATTTTATATCAATAGCTGGAAATTAAACCTAATATGCATCAACTCATGCACATTTTATTACATCATCAAATTATCCATTTATCATTTTCACATTTCCATTATGGAAAAAAATTGGAAATAAAAAACCATACCAAGTATATACATCAACATTTGTCTCTCATGTTACCAAAAACTTGGACATTAAATCGACCTAACTCAACCATGCCTAAATCAACCTAACTCAACCATGCCTACATCAACCTGAATCAATCATGCCTAAATCAACCAAACTCAACCATGCCTACATAAACCTGACTCCATCATGCCTAACCCGACCTAACTCCACCATGCCTAAATAGACCTGACTCCACCATGTCTACACGACCTTAACTCTATCAGGACTAATCCAATTGATTTCTACATATATATATATATATATAGAAATGAAAATTAAAACAAGTACACCATCCAGACTATAAATACCATCATCTATAAATAAGAAATTCTATGTAAAAATACATGTGAACATAGATACAAATAATAATCACAATCACTCAAAAGCTCTCATATACAACCTCACCATCTTCGGCACACAAATCTTTCCATTATAACTGGCATCAGTTCCCCTCATACCTGACATATGTTGGTGTGAAAAGACCGACGTCGAACATACCTTGACCGGTGTCAGTCACTATTACCGCGCCCAAACCTGACACCCCAATTTCCCTTACCTAATTACTTTCCCATTTTCCCTACGAACCTACCCACACCTCACCTAAGTCCCTCCCCAACCCTCTTCCCCCTACCTATGACCTTTCCCACCCCCTCTTTCATTCATTTCACCACAAATTTCAATTATTTTAACCTCCCTACCTCTACCTCTTTACATTTCCTTCTTCCTATATCAAATAACAAAGAAAGGATTAGATCTTACCTCATCTCGATAACCCCTCTGTGGTGGCATGTCTGGCTGATGTGCTAGTGGTCCACCCAAACCTTTTCCTACTTCCGCCATGTCAAAACTCTACCTCCAACCCCTCTACCAATCCCCTCCCTCTGCTTGATCTCATGGACCCATCTACCTGGCTCTCCTCTCTAACCGAATCTCTCCACCTCAGCTCGATACAGCCCCACGTACTTTCCTCTCGATAAGGCACAAAAGCCAAAACATACAAATGAATCCATATTTGTTGGTCCAAAAATCTCTCGCCTGGGCAGATCTATGGATAGACGAGCCAACAGTGTGTAGGGCATAGCCCCTCTTTGAGTCAGCAAAGCGAAACTGGTTTATTGCTATTCTACCAGTAGGAATCTTGTGCAAGTCTCACAATATTCTTCCTTCAAGGGTTGGGATCTCATCCCAGTAGAGGTGTTTCGACGAAGAATAGAAAGGAATGAAGGAAGGAAAGGAAGGAAGACGGATTTGAAGGAAGAAAAGAAATGAATTCCAAAGTAGAAAGGTCAAAGGGTCTATGTTTTGGGGTGGTAGTAAACAGAGCCGAACCTACTCACATAGACGAACAAAGAAATACTGATGAATAAATGACAATAAAGCAGAAGTAGATTCAACAGAACAAACATGCAGATCTAACATAAGAAAGGTCTGATGTAAAACACATGTATTCAGCACAAAGTCTAAATATTGTATTAATATTTGTTTCTACTACAAAAAGCTCAAAGTCTTTTCTTCTTACTTCTATTTCTCATCTGAAAAGTATCCACCCTTGAATACAACAAGTATTCAAGTATATATAGAAGGAGAGAAGAAAAGAAGGCAAAAACAAAACCAACCACCTAATTACAAAATATCTTACAAAATACCCTAAAGTCATTTGTTGACTTTTGACAACTTTGGTGGATGACATCATCCCATGGTGCAACATGGATGATGTCATCATTTATGTCAACATACTTTAGATAATTACAAGGAGAAATTCGGGAAGAAGGAAACTATTCATTGTCGTCCCGCGGCTGAAAGGGGGTATCCTGCTTTTGCTGCTGCTCGGGAGACGAGATGTGGAATTGGGCACGATATTCCATGAACTTGCTGATCATGGGCTGAAGTTGATCCTGGGAAGGATCCTTGTGTCTATCACTGATAGCCTCGCAAGTCTCCCGCTCGTCTGTGAACCTTTCGGGGAGCTTGAAATAATCATTTTCTACCTCTATCAGGTATCCAATGAAGTCACGACAGGACAACAGGTTGTTAATGGATTCGGCATCGAAAGTGACCTCTGGTCCTAGCCCCTGCGAAACGATCTCCTTGAAGATTCAAATAGTTTCATCCACCTTTCTTAAGGAGAAAGAAGGAGTGAGAAAACCCGGAGATATTCTCAAGACAATTTTCTCCATTTGATGCATTGCATCCAGGGCTTCCTCCTTGATTTTTTCAATCTTCTCCAGGACGAACTCCAGTTGATCAAATCGGTAATCTAGAGTAGAAAGGATTTTATTGAGGGATCTGGGATGTCCAAAGACACAGAACTTGACCAGATATTCGATTGAATAGTCGAGCATTTTTTGAAAGGTCTCATGCTGCATCCTGGCATGGTCCAGCTCTTCTGAGATGGGTCCTGCTATCGCCTAGAGCTCTTTGTTCGTCTGATTGATATTCTGATATAATCCAGTGAAATTGGCGATCACTCCCTCACTTTCTTTAAGGATTTGGTTCCTCCAGGAGGAAACTGCCATACCTTGCTCGCCGATTTTGGCATATTCATTAATCTTATCTTTGCTCAAAGGCTCAGGAGTTTCGGTGGCATTTGTGGGAGGTGCACTGCCCATTTTCTGCAAGGCGTGGAGAAGATGTTTATTTTGCTCATTTAACAACCTTTTCTCTTCCTTTGCTTCCTGGAGCTTCGTGCAAAGGGTGTCAACTATAGATAGGGCCTCTCCCTGAAGGATTTCTGAAGATGCCCCCATTGTGACTTGGGTCACTGTGTAATTTGTCGAAGACAGATCCTTTTTATCCTTTAAAGGATTGGGGTATGCTATCTCCATTACTCTCTCCCCTGACGCACTCTGAGAGAAGTGCGTTATAGGCTTTTTATTCTTGACCCCCTTTGATGGGATGACGGAGAAGTCCATCAGTGTGATGGGAACTTTCCTTTTTTGTTGACTTAGGTGTTGAGAGATCCATGCTGGACTTATGGGAGAGGGCCCGAAAATAGAAAAGGGAGCAGCTGCAGTGGTAGAAGGAAAATGCATGGAGACACTTGGAGGTGGCATTGAGAGGGAGGCTGAGAAAGTGCTCATGGGGGGAAGAGATATTGCAGGGGAGGTAGACATGGGAATGGAAGGGAGCTAAGAGATGAGGGAAGAAATGGTGGGGGACAGCTCCGTGAGAGAAGAGAAGATGGATGATGAGGAAAGGGGAACAGTAGAAGATGGGGGAGAGAACACGACCAAAGGAATGGTCGCTTGGGTCATCTGAGGAGGGGAAGGAGGAGAGGGAGAAGGGATAAAAGGGAATTCAATAGTTACAGTAGTGGCGACATCCTGAGTGGATGTTCCTATTGGAACATCTTCCACTGCTTCTTTTTCCAGGCTTTCCAGGATTATAACCCGTTCTTGTGAAGCGGAAGGAGGATTTTCAGGAGCTTCCTCTTGGGTGGAGCTTGAATCACCCTCCTTGTCTTTCCCTTTGCTCTTTGGCAGATGTTTTGGCCTGGAAGGTGCATTGCCCAATGGAGATGTGGTGAAATCAACTCTAAGGTAGATGAGGCCATTAATCCTGCACCAGTGCTCTATTCTCTGCAAAGTTTCTTTGACCCTTTCTTCTATTGTCTGAGGCACTTTGGTTCTATCAATTATAGCGAAAGGCTAGTTGTCCCCACCCGTGTCAAGATATACCTGATCAACCTTTTAGGATGATGGCTATGCTGTACTGGATAATTTCAGCCAAGGCCAAGTAGGAATGGTCTTTCCTTCTGAGCTCGACCTCATGATACAGGTCGATATAAATATCCTCAATCTGTGGAATGTGGATTGGATCGAGTTTGGCTCTGGGCAGGTAATTCCTTGGGTCAAAAGTGGGCCTCGCCGGGAAGTTGTGCTTTAGATTGAGCAACTCCAGCTCAGCAAACATCTCCCGGGCTTTGTGGTGAGAAAGACAAGTGTACCTGCCCACTGTGAGGGGGAAAGGAGTTCCACCCTTCTTTCTCTTCAAGCACTTCTCGTGGTAGGTTACGAGCTGTCTTGATAGCTCCAACAGGATTAGCTTGGGGCCGGCATATCTTGGCAATTTGGTTGGTTCTCCCAAGAAGTTGACTGCCCTTAAATAGGTGAAGGTAGGGAATTATGTGAACAAGGACCCCCACTTCTCTATTGTTGCAACAATGCTCTTGGTCATACAACCGTGAGTCATGTTTGGCCTCAAAAGGTAGACGATGCCGTAGAAGAAGGCATTGTTAATATTTGTAAACTGAGAGATACTGTTTTCCAACTTCAGCTCTAGATAGTATTCATATATTTTTACTTAGGGCCAAACCCCACACCGCATCAACGCTGGGTAATCTCTCTCCGAGACTGCAGTGTAAACTACATAGGAGTTCATATAGAACCTCCCCATTGTGGTAAGTTGTTGGAGCTACTTGGATATCGTGCTGCTTATGATCTCCACCCACTCGAAGCGTTGATCTGGCACATTCTTGTTTATTGTCTCCAAGTATCTCAACATCAATTTATGAAAGTAGTGGGCGTCAGGAAGCCCAAATACTCTACTTAGGAATGTGATTGTATCACTTAGTTCCTCTAAGAAATCACTGCGATGAATGACTTGTGGCCATCTGGTCACCACCTTCTTATTTTTTAGGTATACTTTATTCATTAATTGCATACACTGGTATTCATTATCATCCCAAGCCTTGGTGTAATCTTCCTAGCTTACGGCCACAAAGTGCCGTGCAGTGAGGTTGATCACGACCTCGCCTTTCTCATGCTGGACACATCTTGTGTCTTTGTTGTAGCAACGGGCCACTACCATCATGAACTCATTATTCACAACACTGACTGGGATTCCCCCAGTAAAATGCAGGCCACTGCCTACTAGTTTGTCCATCCAAGGACTTCCTGTGACCCTCTGGGTTCTAACCCAGAAATCCTCCATATCAATGTGACCAAGTTCTGAGTCTCTTATATCCAGGTCACACTCTACCTGGGATTCGGGCATTCTAACCCTCTAATATTTTTACTTCATCTCTTCCTCTGTAAGTTTGGCTTTGCCCTTAGACTTGGTTGGTCTCTTACTTGATGTTGACATATGTAGTTTTGAACTCATTTGCCGATCTGCAAGAAGAAAAAGTGAAACCCAACGCAGGAAAGTCATATTAGCTGTTTGATCTTCCATTAAAGTGTTGACAGAAGGAAGAGTAAGCAATTTTAAGGCCTCAGGGCACAGGGCGCATGAACACTGCAGGTTTCAGGGTTAAATAGTATGGCGCACAGAAAAGGGGTGTTGTAAGGGACAAATCAGCACCAAAGGGCACAAGGTGCATGGACATTGCAGATGACATTTTTTGTTGTTGCAAGCGGAAGTGCGCTTGTGCCATATATATGCATTTTATAATGGGCGCTGATATTTTTCATGTTACACAGGTACAGGATGCGCCAAAGGGCACAGGTTTAATGCGTGTAACATCATTTTTTCATGCGCCACAGGGGAACTTGGTGCGGCGCATGGAAGGTCTACATGACATGATGTTACTGTAATAAGGGATGCACCTGCGCCGTTAATGGTTTTGTTCTTGGCGCAAGTAAGGTTGATGTTGCAAGGATGCAAGGTGCGCCAATGGTGCAAGTTTTTGCAATGTTACACATGAGTCTGGTGTGCCAAGAGGGCGCAGGGTTAGTAGGTGTTGCAAGCAAGGAAAGTGCACCTTGAGGGTGCAACTATTTTTTAAGCAGCAAGCATGGTGGATGCACCGTTGGTGCGACTGTACTTCATATTGTAAGGGTGGCGACTGCGCCAAAAAGGAAAAAAGCATTCTATCAATTTTTAAGTCATTGTTCTTCGTTTGGAGGTGTTACATGTGTTTCAGCTTCGTCTGCAGGGTTCCTTGGATGATGAAGAGGATGTAATAAAGAGACCCAAGTGATTTTTTAGAGGCAGAGTCTTCTTTACCAGCAGATTTGGAAAGAGGGAGAAGCGCATCGGGGGGGACAGCAAAAAAAGCAAAAGGGGGAAGGTTTCATGGCTTCACAGATTATACAATCCAACCCCACAAACAAACAACCAACAAACAAAACATAAGACATGAGAGCAACAAGGATCACTTACCAGGAATATATATAATATGAGAGGTGAAACTAGGTCCACGATGTGATACAAGAATGACAGGCGTGCTGACAGGTGCAGAGGAAAAAGAACAATCACGTGTTTTCTGACTGGTGAAAGTGACAGGACGGATGCGCCTATATATAGGCAAAGTTGTAATAAATGCACCAACCACTTTTTGAAGTGGCGCATTAAAATGTCTGTCGATACTGGAAATCTTGCACCCTTTGGCACATCAAAACACATGTCAACACGAAGTTATGTGCACCTTTGGCGCACCAAAAGTGATGTCAACATGGAAATAGGTGTGCCCTTTGGCACACCAAAATTTAGCGCAACAAACATATTGTTGACACAAAGGCGCATGTGCCTTGGCACACGCAAGAAAGGTGCAACATGGTGAGGCATGCCAAAATGTGTGTCGAAACTTCAAGCTGTGAGCCAAAGGAATTAAATGGGGTGCATGGTTACCCTATGTTGCATAGACATTAGGTGCACCCGACCAAAAAAGACCAAAAATGGATAAGTTCAGAAAATTAGATTTCCCAGGAAGGAATTTTGCAACGTTCTGAACGCAAGGAATCCCTGACGAGCGACCAGAACAAAATTTTGGTAGGGTTATCTATAAAATTTCCCTTACAAATTTTACGAGATAATAACTGGCTCTTTCTGGGGACTATCTCTGAGTGAACCTCAGGGGTAGAGAATCCCAGATCTTCATGTGCCTATCCATTGGGTTATAGAGTCAAAAACAAGGGCGACCGAAAAAGGAAACACACAACCAACAAAAGCAAACACATGACCAAAAAAAACACACAACTGAAGCAAACTGTACAAAGAAGAGAGCAAGCTCTACTTCCTAAAGGTTTTGAGATGCTACCCGCTATAGGAAAGCGGGAGTCCAGTTCCGTCTAGATATGAGAGATTGAAGCTATTCTCTCTGTTGAGTTGCTTGATCTTAAAAGGTCCCCTCCATAGGGAATCAAATTTTCCATGCATGCCCTTCGGCTCTCTTCGTTTGTCCCATAAATGGATGAGGTATCCCACCTGATACTCTCTTTGCTTAGCTTTTTTATCGAACAATCTCTTGACCTGATTCTAATGTTAAGTGATCTTGTCGACCACTCTTACTCTCTTTTCTTCGAGCTCTGCTAGATACATGATCCTCTTCTTAAGAGAATTTTGGAAAGTCTCATCTTCGATTGCTTATGCCAAGCGCAGAGCAGGGAGTTTAGTAGAAATGGGAAGCTTGGCATCGGTGCCATATAACACTTGAAATGGTGACATACCGAGAGATCTCTTGGGAGTGATGCGGTCTGCCCACAAAGCGTCGTATAAGGACTTGTGCCACACTCGTTGATTCTCATCTACTAGCTTTCGTATGATGGTTACTAAGTTTTTGTTACTGGATTTTGCCTGACCATTTCCCTGAGGGTAATAATCTGAAGCATGAGCCAAAGTTATTCCGTATTCATAGCAAAAACTAATAACTTCCCGTGAAGAGAAGTTGGAAGCATTATCAGCAAAAATCTTGTTCAGAACGCCAAACCTGACAATAATATTCTCTTTGATGAAATTACAAACAACCTCGGACGTGGCGTGTTTAACGGGTATGGCTTCCACCCACTTGGTGAAGTAATTTGTTATTGTTAGGACATAACTATGTCCGGCACTTGATTGGGGATTGAGTGTACCGATAAAATCAATTCCCCACTGCTTGAATGGTTCGTCGACAACAACCGGCTTGAGGGGAAAATCAGTCAATTTGGGCTTGCTGACAAACTTCTAGCAAGGTTCACAGTTTGCTACCTAGGTAGCTATATCTCGGAAAAGTTTTGGCCAATAATACCTGGCCCAGATGATCTTGTGCACCGTCACGGAAGAGGAGAAATGGCCCCCACAGGCCGAATCATGAAATCTCTCAAGTAACTTCACTTGTTGTGGCTTGTCAACACATCGCAAGAAGATACCATCTATTCCACATTTGTACAAACTGTCATCCCAGATGATATATCTGGCTGCTCTGAGCTTTATAGCGTGCTTCTCCTTTGTAGTTAGATGAGCTGGGCATTCGCCATAGGTGAGAAAGAAAGCAATATCAGAATACCACTTGTCACTAGTTGCGACAAATAGGACCATAGGAAGTGAATCGGGTTTCTCCAGCTGGCTTTGTGCTCCATTGGTGCAATCATCTTCTCCTCCGGAAACTTCTGAAACTTGGTTTTCAGCCATAAGTTGACATAGGCCTTTACCTTTTACTAACTTGGTTGGTTTTATATCCAGATCGTACTCCTGGACTTTTGCAACCCAATTCCCTTGCAAACTTCCTAACTCCTGTTGAGTTAAGATAGATTTTACTGCCGTGTCAGGCACTAGAACCACTGTATGAGAATTTAGAATGTAATACCTGAAGTTCTTAACTACCTTGACAATGGCGAAGGCATGTTTCTCTAACTGGGTCATTTTTAATTCGTGAGGCTTGAGAGGAGAGCTCATAAATGCAATCGGGGATTCAACATTTTGAGAATTTCTTTGCATTAGGATGGCCGATATAGTATGCTCAGATGCATAGCTATACATAATAAAATCTTTGGAGAAATCGGGACATACGAGGACTAGCACGTGAGCGACAGAGGATTTTATTTCTTCAAATGACTTCTTCCCTTCTTCGCTCCATCGAAAAGTTGACAACCCTTTCATCATGTCTAATATATGGCAAGTTTTTTCAGCAAAGTCGAGAACAAAGCGCCTGAGAAAATTCACTTTTCCGAAGGAGTGAACACCGGTCTTGCTTGTAGGTAAAGTAAGGCTCTGAATAGCCCTAACTCTTTCGGTATCTATCTTCGTCCCTTCTTTGCTAACAACATGTCCTAGCAACTTTCCCTCTGTGACTCCAAAAACAGACTTTTTTGGATTCAGGGAGATTCCATGTTCTCGGCATCTAGCCAATACTTGCTCCAAATGATCACAATGATCATTTCACCATTTAGAGAACATAGTTAAGTCATCCAAATAAACCACGATGAACTTCCCCATCATACCTTTGAATACAAAGTCCATGGCCCGCTGGAAAGTGGCGCCAGCATTGGTTAGGCCAAAAGGCATCCTGCTATAGGCAAACGTGCCCCAGGGGGTAGTGAACGCTATTTTAAATTGGTCTTCAGGTGAGACTTCAATCTGATTGTAGCCTAAAAAACCATCAAGCATGAACAACATTTCTGATCCAGTTACTGCTTGCAGAACCTGGTCCATTATAGGAAGTGGGTAGTTGTCCTTAAAAGATGCTTGATTCAGGTTTCGAAAATCTACGCATATGCGTGTTTAACCATTTTTATTGCGTACTGGCACAATGTTTGCCACCCAAGTACTGTGATGGATAGGAAAAATAATCCGTGCGTCCAACATTTTCTGAATTTCAGCCTGGATAGTACCTGAGATCTTAGGGTTATAATTCCTCTGCTTCTGGCAAAAGGGTTTGATGTCCTCTTTCAATGGGATGTCATGCTGGACATCCTTTGGCTTAAAAGACTTTAGATCGGCGTAGGACCATGCACATACATCCATGCATTTCTTCAGTAGTTTGACAAACTTCAGCTTCTCTTCAGGTGTGCAACATTTTCTGATGTTCACAAACTGCGGATGTTCTACCAAACCTAAATTGACCGGTTTGGTTTCTAGGGAGGAGTGAGGATCATCTCACCTTTTCTTTTTGACAAAATGATCATGCCTGTCGAACAACCACTCTAGGGAAACCAGGCCTTTCAGGATTTTATTTCCTTTGAGCTGACATATGCCGTCATTCCCTTCGGATTCCCTATTTTGATCAGTAACTGATTCGCGACATGTAGAAGTGGATCCCTCAAAATGGAGCTCACTAAAATTTTCTGCCTTTTCTAGAAAGGAAATGAGTTGATTGTCGTTGTTGAATACTTGCCAATGTTGCGAATTGTCGGGCATGCTTGGGTGGAAAACCACCTCAATGGTATATTTTTCCGTTTTCAAACCTGGGTGAGGGAGCATGAGGGATGCTGAAACGGCCAATGAATCGGCCATGTCATTCTGAGCTCTTGGGATAGATTTTATTGAAAAAGCATCAAAATCTTCGATACTGTCCCATACCGCGTTACGGTAATGCCTAAGCCTTTCATTCTTCACTTGGTATATTCTTTTAACTTGGTTTATGACCAGCTCCGCATCAACTTGTACTTTCAGATTCTTGATTCCTATTTCCTTTACAGCTTACATGCCGAGTAGTAGAGATTCATACTCTTCAGTATTATTTGTGTTAAAAAATTGTAACTTGAAAGAGAGAGGAATAATATCCCCTTTGGGAGATATTAGCACGGCTCCGGCGCCACATCCACTAGTTGTGCAACTGTCATCAAACTGCAGAGTCAAGATCTTGTTGAGATCTTCTTCTTGGACAAGAAAAACCATTTTGTCAGAATCGGTAGATAAGAAATAGTTCCCCATTCCTGATGATTCGAAAAGAATTTGTGCTTTGGGGTCCTCCGAGTTAGTAACCAAGTACTTCTTTTGTGATTCTGGCTCAAATGTTTGCATTACTCCTCTGACGGGAATTCTAGCCTTAGACCAGTCCATATGAATCTCCCCACCAACTTCACTGCAAAAACTCCTTCCCAACAGAATTCCATATGCTGCCGGAATGTCGGCAACAAGGATGGTCATTTTTACCCTTTTTTCCGAGAATGCTGCAAACGTGAACTGAGTGTCTTTGATCTGACCAATTAGTGGAACCTGCTTGGTTTCCAAGGAATAACATCTGCCAAAAGGCTTGGTAAGGGTGAGGCCCAAAGCATGGGTGACTTTTGCCGGCATGACGTTATCAAAAGCTCCAAAATCAATTATGCAGTTACTTAGCTTGTGGCCATTGATTAGGAGGGAGAGATAAAAAGGTTCTATCTTGCCTGATGCAGATGTTGAGGCAACATTTATGCGGGATGCAGGATGAGTGGAAAGGATTCCTTTTAGGGAAGCCTGGGGAGTTATGACAGCTTGACTTTGAATGTATTTAGTTAACCTTACAAGCTGCTCAGGGTTTGACTGAAGATACTCGGCTTCAGACATTTGGATCTTGGTCTTTTTAGCGTGGTCAATTATGTAAAACATGACCAAGGGCTGCGTTGATGGAGGAATAAGTCCTTCATTTCACGGTGGTAGAGTAAGGTTACTGGCCTTCATGAAAATAGAAGAAGGCTGATTTGGAGGAGAGATGGGGGGAAAATATTTCTTTGTAAAAGACTTAACAGGGGGTTAATCAGGAAGAGGATTACCTCTTTTAGCAATAGTTGGGCGCGTGGATGATGCAGCCTTCTCTTTCTGCACATCGGCAGCGACTTCTGCTTCTTTTCCTTGCGAGCGGGTAAAAATAGCATATGATTGTCCGCTTGCATATCCTTGGGTACCCTCTTCTTGTTCAGATTCTTCCTCATCAAATTCCATATACTCGATAGTAGAGTCGCCAGTCATTTCACTGACATCTTGATCATATTCACCTTGAGATGAAGGTTCTTCATAATTTTTCTCTTCTTCTTCGATCTCAGCTAAAGCGTTAACCGGAGGAGCCTCAAGTGCCAACCGCGGAGCAGTTGCAGGTAAACGCGGCCTATGCGGGACGCTGTTGGGAGTGAAAGTTCTTCGTGGAATATCCCAGTACGAGGAACTAGGGTAAGCTTGGGCTAACTGCTTCTTTAATGCGAGCAAGTCATTTACCATCTTTTGAAATTCTGGATCAGACGAAGTAGTGGGAGAAGGGCCCGAAGATTTAAGCTTGGATGATTCCCTTTTTAATTCACCATATATTAGCAAGTTATCTTCGATTCAGATGGCAGCGGCTTGGGTGAGGATCAAGGTAGCCAATTTTTCTTGTAGGAGTAGGAAACTTACTTTTGAACTCATAGCGTTTACGAAGAAACAATTCTGATTCTCCGGTGTTGGAAGCATGGTAGGCAGAACACGGTTGATCAGCGAATTGAAACGGGTGATGAAGTCACGCATAGTTTCATTGACCTCTTTCTTTAGGTGAGTGATCTTTGACAGTAATGTGAACGTGTCTTCGGAAGGCTTATACCTGTCTTCAAATGCAGCCCGCAAGGTGGCCCAACTAGTAATAGATCCGGCCGACAAATGCTGAAACCATTCAGCCGCGGGTCCTTGCAGGGTTTCCAAAAAAAGGCGAACCGACATATCTTCATGGGTCACATCTAGGATACTGCAAGACATGATGAACATAGATATATGCGAATCCATGCTTTGGTTTCCGCTCCCATCAAATTTGGGAAAATTCTTTCGATTTCCATGTGGGAGCGCATGAACGGGATGCGGTAAAGCTAGGGGGCCCATAGCATTTCCCCATGGTACTGCCATTTGGACGGCCAGAAAAAGAACGCGAGCTGGAAGTACGGTTCCACTGAGCAGAAAGGCACTGCAAAGTGATGCAGATGCTCCCAATGAGAGATACTTCCTTCGTGGAGATGAGACACTCCAGGACAATCGGTCGGCTGAGCTTAGTGACGAGAAACGCGCAGGTGTTACACTGAAGTTATGCCTTTGAATCAGATCGAAGGTAAGATCAAATTCTCCACGAGATCTCCTGTTACGAGTAAATGGTTCACCCGCCAGTGTACCTTCCAGATATGCAATTTTTTGAACCAGATTTAATAACTCTTTTTTACTGTAGCTGCTGATTTTCTGATTTTTTGACAAAAATCAGTAGTATGCACTTTTCTAAATATTTAATTTTATCCTCCTCTTTGAAAACTGATTGCGGTTTATTTGTTTGATTAATAAGGATAAAATGATGGTAAAAGTTAGTAAGCTAATTTTCAGATCTAGAGTTGACTTTTTCAAAGAGTTTGAAAATTTTGGTAAACTGTCGGAAACTCAGATCTATGGAAAAATATAGATTTTTGTAGAAAACTCAGCGAACTAAAGATCTCTATCTAGCCCAGATCTATGGATCTTTGAAGAAAATTTTCAATTTGGGTCACTTTTGTGAAAATTTTGGATTTTGAACAAAAGTTAAAATTTGCAAATAGGTAATGATTTTTACTGATTTTCTATCATACCACTATCATAGATCCGATAGATCTATTCGTTCCCCAGTGGAGTCACCAAAAACTGCTGGTCCAAAAATCTGTCGCCTAGGAAGATCTATGGATAGACGAGCCAACAGTGTACAGGGCATAGCCCCTCTTTGAGTCAGCAAAGTGAAACTGGTTTATTGCTATTCTACCAGCAGGAATCTTGTGCAAGTCTCACAATATTTTGCCTTCAGGGGTTGGGATCTCATCCCAGTAGAGGTGTTTCGACGAAGAACAGAAAGGAATGAAGGAAGGAAAGGAAGGAAGACGGATCTGAAGGAAGAAAAGAAATGAATTCCAAAGTAGAAAGGTCAAAGGGTCTATGTTTTGGGGTGGTAGTAAACAGAGCCGAACCTACTCGCATAGATGAACAAAGCAATACTGATGAATAAATGACAATAAATCAAAAGTAGATTCAACAGAACAAACATACAGATATAACATAAGAAAGGTCTGATGTAAAACACATGTATTCAACACAAAGTCTAAATATTGTATTAATATTTGTTTCTGTTACAAAAAGCTCAAAGTATTTTCTTCTTACTTTTATTTCTCATCTGAAAAGTATCCACCCTTGAATACAACAAGTATTCAAGTATATATAGAAGGAGAGAAGAAAAGAAGGCAAAAACAAAACCAACCACCTAATTACAAAATATCTTACAAAATACCCTAAAGTCATTTGTTGACTTTTGACAACTTTGGTGGATGACATCATCCCATGGTGCAACATGGATGATGTCATCATTTATGTCAACATACTTTAGATAATTACAAGGAGAAAGTTGGGAAGAAGGAAACTATTCATCGTCGTCCTGCGGCTGAAAGGGGGTATCATGCTTTTGCTGTTGCTCGGGAGACAAGATGTGGAACTAGACACGATATTCCATGAACTTGCTGATCATGGGCTGAAGTTGATCCTGGGAAGGATCCTTGTGTCTATCACTGATAGCCTCGCAAGTCTCTCGCTCATCTGTGAGCCTTTCGGGGAGCTTTAAATAATCATTTTCTGCCTCTATCAGGTATCCAATGAAGTCATGACAGGCCAACAGGTTGTTAATGGATTCGGCATCGAAAGTGACCTCTGGTCCTAGCCCCTACGAAACGATCTCCTTGAAGATCCGAATAGTTTCATCCACCTTTCTTAAGGTGAAAGAAGGAGTGAGCAAACCCGGAGACATTCTCAAGACAATTTTCTCCATTTGATGCATTACATCTAGGGATTCCTCGATTTTTTCAATCTTCTCCAGGACGAACTCCAGCTGATCAACCCGGTAATCCAGAGTAGAAAGGATTTTGTTGAGGGCTCTGGGATGTCCAAAGACGCCGAACTTGACCAAATCTTTGACTGAACAATTGAGCATTTTTTGAAAGGTCTCATGCTGCATCCTGGCATGGTCCATCTCTTCTGAGATGGGTCCTGCTATCGCCTGGATCTCTTTGTTCGTCTGATTGATATTCTGATATAATCCGGTGAACTTGGCGATCAATCACTCACTTTCTTTGAGGATTTGGTTCCTCCAAGTGGAAAATTCCATACCCTGCTCACCGATTTTGGCATATTCATTAATCTTATCCTGGATCAAAGGCTTAGGAGTTTCAGTGGCAGTTGTAGGAGGCGCACTGCCCATTTTCTACAAGGCATGGAGAAGATGTTTATTTTTCTCATTTAACAGCCTTTTCTCTTCCTTTGCTTCCTGGAGCTTCTTGCAAAGGGCATCAACTGTAGATAGGGCCTCTCCCTGAAGGATTTCTGAAGATTTTCCCATTGTGACTTCGGTCACGGTGTAATCTGTCGAAGACAGATCCTTTTTATCCTTTAAAGGATTGGGGTATGCTATCTCCATTACTCTCTCCCCTGACGCACTTTGAGAGAAGCGAGTTATAGGCTTTTGCTTCTTGACCCCCTTTGATGGGATGACGGAGAAGTCCATCAGTGAGATGGGAACTTTCCTCTTTTGTTGACTCAGGTGCTGAGAGATCCATGCTGGACTTATGGGAGAGGGGCCGGAAATAGAAAAGGGAGTAGCTGCAGTAGTAGAAGGAAAATTACGTGGAGACACTTGGAGGTGGCATTGAGAGGGAGGCCGAGAAAGTTCTCATGGGGGGAAGAGATACTGCAGGGGAGGTAGACATGGGAATGGAAGGGAGCTGAGAGATGAGGGAAGAAATGGTGGGGGACAGCTCCACGAGAGAAGAGAAGATGGATGATGAGGAAAGGGGAACAGTAGAAGATGGGGGAGAGGACACGACCAAAGGAATGGTCGCTTGGGTCATCTGAGGAGGGGAAGGAGGAGAGGGAGAAGGGATAGGAGCGACTTCAATAGTTACAGTAGTGGAAACATCCTGAGTGGATGTGCCTATCGGAACATCTTCCGCTACTTCTTTTTCCAGGCTTTCCAGGATTACAACCCGTTCTTGTGAAGCGGAAGAAGGACTTTCAGGAGCTTCCTCTTGGGTGGAGCTTGACTCACCCTCCTTGTCTTTCCCTTTCCTATTTGGCAGTTGTTTTGGCCTGAAAGGTGCGTTGCCCAATGGAGATGTAGTGAAATCAACTCCGAGGTAGATGAGGCCATTCATCCTACACCAGTGCTCCATTCTCCGCAGAGTTTCTTTGACCCTTTCTTGTATTGTCTGAGGCGCTTTGGTTCTATCAATTACAGCGAAAGGCCAGTCGTCCCCACCTGTGTCAAGATATACCTGATCAACCTCTTGATGAGCAGTTTGATAACCTTTTGGGACGATGGCTATGTCATACTAGATAATTTCAGCTAAGGCCAAGCAGGATGGGTCTTTCCTTCTGAGCTCGACCTCATGATACAGGTCGATATAAATATCCTCGATCTGTGGAATGTGGATTGGATCGAGTTTGGCTCTGGGCAGGCAATTCCTTGGGTCGAAAGTGGGCCTTTCCGGGAAGTTGTGCTTTAGATTGAGAAACTCTAGCTCAGCAAACATCTCCTGAGATTTATGGTGAGAAATACAAGTGTACCTTCCCACTGTGAGGGGGAAAGGAGTTCCACCTTTCTTTCTCTTTAGGCACTTCTCATGGTATGTTACGAGTTGTCTTGATAGCTCCAACAGGATTAGCTTGGGGTTGGTGTATCTTGGCAATTTGGTTGGTTCTCCCAATAAGTTGACTGCCCTTAAATAGGTGAAGGTGGGGAATTGTGTGAACAAGGCCCCCCACTTCTCTGTTGCTGCAACAATGCTCTTGGTCGTACAGCCATGAGTCATGTTTGGCCTCAAAAGGTAGACGATTTCATAGAAGAAGGCATCATTAATCTTTGTAAACTGAGAGATACTATTTTCCAGCTTCAGCTCTGGATAGTATTCATATATTTTTACTTAGGGCCAAACCCCGCACCGTATCAACGCTGGGTAATTGTTTCGCATAGAATGTTTTAGTTCTTAGAATAGAATTTCTTCTATCCTTTCATTCTCTTGAGAAACAGATAAGGGTTAGGGCTAGGAGGAATACCTGTTGAATGTTGGGAGGGTGCGCGCGTACCGTAGAAAGAGATCAAATCGATTACAAAGAACTCCTTTTTGTCTAGGAAGGACTACCTGCAAGTAAGAATACAAGACCATCAGATTTTAGTTAGACAATAAATGAGGGAACTACCTTGGGCCCAGGAAATATTAGACTTCCTTTTGAAGGTGGTCAGTTCCCCTCTTAATACGAATTAACACAAATTCTAACAAAGAAGTTATTGCCAAATTACAATTGAATTACCTTGTTAAAAGCAATAGAGGAAAGGCTGGTTTTGGTTTGAGTCACAGTGACCGATACTGATCACTGTACAACCGACTGCGGTTATACACCGGTACTGGTTGCTGATAACCGATATCGGTAGGGGCAGTGATTTAGGGGCTTTTAATGAAGGTTGGCTATAAGGTGGCTATGGTGTTTATAAGGTTGGTAAATGATTAGGGATAAGAAATGGGGTGATGGAGAAGACTCAGAGAGTATGGAGGCTGTCCTTGGGGAAATTTAAGGGTAGAGGAATGACAGTTAGATGTAGGATGTTACTGGGTAGTAGATCTAGGAGTAGACTTATAATTATTGTGATTCAGAAGTTTAAGAAATGTTATTAAAAGAATGTACAAGACACTACTTACTAGTTCCTGATGAAGATACAGGTCCAAGGATTGTGATGACGAAGGCAGGGCTCAGGTGGGATGATATGATAATCAAAGATGAGCTATCTTCTCTCCCAATGCTTGGATGAGTATCACTGTGCTCTGGTTATTCCGTTGCAGTCTTGGGCTCGATGTCCTTGTCTGTAAACGCTTCTCTTTTCTTCACTTGTCTTTGTCCTGCCAAGTGAATTCTGAATCTTTCAAATGAATTCCGATCCTTTGTTTTTGGCTGGGGGAGGCGATTTATAGGGAACCGATGGCGGTTACGTAACCGACGGCGTTCAAGTAGGAACCGATGTTGGTTAAGTCAAAGTGGGCTATTTTTAGTAAAATAGCCAACTTTCCCTCCTTTTCTCCCGAGGGATTAGTTGTGGGCTTGGTCAAGTCATTATTAGGTTGGTTTTGGTGTGGGTGAGGGGTAATTAGTCATGGGTGTGGATGTAGACCAAGTTATAGGTCTTAATTAGGTTAGTTTAGGGTTAGGGCTAGGTCATGGTGAGGTGGCAAAATGAGGTGGTAGGTTTGGAGATGTGGATTTATTAATTATAAGGTAATTAATAAATAAATTTGCAAGGTTTAGGTGGTGAGGTTAGGTTGCGAAATGAGATGCGGGGTACAGGGTGTCGTAAGACACAAATTTGGTGTCTACATTAGCCCCTTGTTGTCGTGTAGCTTGTCTTGTAAAGCTGCACTGACAATTAATAAGAAGTGATTACTCCCGTTAAGGGTATAGGTAATCCCCCTCAAATCTATCACAGATGGAGGTGACGTGAAATCAGGGATAGGGTTGATAAAGGGTGAATGGTGTTGAGATGATGGTAATATGGTGGGGTAATTTCAAGGAAGCAGACGCATGTTAAAATGTAGTAGTGCGACTAGGGTACATGATTTGAAGAGCAAACAAGCAATTCATAGGCAAAGGTCGATAGTTTATCCAAACAAGGGTGATATAATCCTGGTATCCAAGGCATAGGAAGTAGCTCCAGGGGATATAACGGGTAAGGTACAGGAACGTTTAGGCATGTTCGGCAGTACCAAATGGTTGGTTTGGTTGAGATAAACATCATGGTCTTGGTCTAGGTATAGTTGGTCGGCTGATCAATTCAAGTATCCTAATCATGCTAAAACATGAACATGTGAGCTTGATTGGAAAAAAAGCTACATGATGGGTGGATAAAATCATAATTTGTGGGTCTTGGTCGAGGTACTTAATTGGTGCGGCCTTGGGTTGGGCTAATTGATTAGTGAGGGCGGCCTTAGGTCGGGCCGGATTGGTTGGTTGCGGCCTTGGGTCGGGCCGGATTGGTTGGTTGCGGCCTTGGGTCGGGCCTGATTGGTTGGTTGCGGCCTTGGGTTGGGCTGGATTGGTTGGTGGCTGCCTTGGGTTGGGCCTGATTGGTTGGTTACGGCATTGAGTCGGGCCTGATTGGTTGGTTGTGGCCTTGGGTCGGGCTGGATTGGGTGGTTGCGGCCGTGGGTCGGGCCGATTGAAGTCAAAATAAGGTTAGTCAGCAATAGCCAGGGGTAGGTGATGTGGGAAAAAGTGGAGATTGGTGGAGAAGGGTGGGAGTTAGGTAACCGATATTGGTATTCTAGGGCACAAAATAACCGGTATCGGTTATATGTCAAAACCTATAAAAAGAAAAATACGGCCTGTCATTGTCACTTTGTGAATTTGAGTGCCCAAATTTAGCTGTCTGAGGTGTGAAGTGATTTTTTTGAGTTTGTGGGCTGAGGTGGCATTATTTGAGTGGAGGAGTGAGTGGTTGGTAGACCCCAGCAATCAGGAGGCAGAGTTTGATTGGTGGAGGACCCAGCTGAGGAGATTTGGAGCCATGGCACAGCCAGGAGGAGTAGGAGGTGCTGGAGGAGCTGGACCACCACCACCTATCCCACCACGATGACGTGTAGTCGTACCGGTAGGCTCTGAACTCCTACCTATGTGAATTTAATGTGTTTAACCTAGATTTGGGTTTTGGGTAGAAATCCAAAATTTAATAAAATAATGAATGAATGGAGGTAATTTGTAAAATGGAGTGGGTAGGTAGGCTAGTTACGCCAAAACGGCAGGGTGGGTAGGTTTGTAGGGTTTTCTTGTGGGTAAAGGGGGAGAAATAGGTAAAAAAAGATTTTGCGGGCCGTTTTGGGATCGGCCCCGGAATGGGACAGTGACCGATGTCGATCACTAGGCGACCGATATCGGTCACCAAATGTTTGGAAAAATTTCCTTGTTAGTAGACTGGCGTTGGTCACATGTCGACCGGCGTCGGTACTTTTTTTCTTTTTGTTGTAGGGGTGAAGGGGTAGGAGGGAGAGGTGATATGAAAGATGATTGGGGTGGGGGGAGGATGGGTTGTTGGGGGCTGGTTCGGGTAGGATAGGTTATGTGTTGTGTATGAAGTAGGTGGTGTTAAATTGGCGGGGGTATAGGTAAATGGCTAGAGTAGATCGGGGTGGTTGGTAGGGTGTGAGATAAGTAAAGGGGATATCGTAGATGTATAGGGTAAGATAGGTGGGTGTAGATGTGTGTTGTAGAGTCAGGTTGTGGTTGGGTGGGTAAGTGGGTATAGAGAGTTAAGGTAGGTGTTATTATAAAGGGTAGGCCTGATGAAGTGGGTTGTTTTTACAGGCATGCCAACAGCTCACGATGTGGCCACATGTGTCTGCAGTGCAGTGGGGCATCATGCGAGAGGTTGCACTCGGCGGAGTCCAGCGGTATAGGGTTATCGATAGGGACCACAACCTGATGGTTGCCCTCATCGAGAGATGGGATCCGGCAACCAATGTCTTCCATCTGCCTACTGGAGAGATGACGATTACCTTAGAGGATGTGTATCACATCCTGAGACTACCGATCGTAGGTGAGGCAGTGTTCTAGGTGGATGCGGAGACAGCGATGGACAGCATCCTGCATGTATTCGGGGATGCAGCCCCATTGTTGACCTATCACAGAGAGAGCATTGCCTATGGCGATATGTATCGCGCACACTGACAGGAGACACAGCTTGCCGTGTTGATGATGATATGTATCACCTACTTCACTGTCCCGGACTCAGAGGGAGGCCGCTTCCCACGGGATTTGATGGGAGTTTTTCATGAGATGGTAAAGGAGCATACATGCTATGTCTGGGCACCAATGTATCTGGTGCAGCTATATAGAGAGCTGTGGGGTTATCGCCGTATGAGGTGATTTGGTATTTTCTCGACATTTTTGTTACATTGCTGGGCATACGAGCACATCATCTGTATACGACCAGTAGGGCTGCCCCAGCAGCCAGGGCCATAGATAGTATATAGATATGGATTTAAGAGGTGGTTGGGGGTCGTGGGCCAGCCACGAGCGGTGCTCGTAGGATGGGATGTGGCCTACTACCGTCGTATGTTAGAGGGCTTGACCGCACTGAACATTATATGGAGGCCCTACAGAGGCCATCAGCCCCGAGGAGGATCCCGAGCATAGATGCGCTAGATCCAGTATAGTTTCTGGATAGCTGGATGGAGGCCCGGGGAGTATGAGTGGATACCCCTAGAGAGGGTACGACGACAGTTGGCCTTGCGACAGGATGAGCCACCTCCCTTCCCACAGTACCAGAGGGATGATGTAGAGGCCCCACTTCCTGCACCATAGCCAGTTTACCCCGACTGGGTAGCAGAGAGACCGGTTGACGATACAGTGGATGATACCGGAGTGACAGGGGACTTTTTGGTTTGGTGGGTAGGGGAGAGAGCAGCCAGGAGAGCACAACCCGCACAGCCAGATTTGGTGGCTGTTATAGCGGAGAGGGACCGGCTCTTAGGATAGGTGCAGTTATGACAGGGGCAGCTTGCTGTTGCACAGGCACAGATTGGGGTGCTACAGGGGCAGTTAGCCTAGGCACAGGCTCAGGCACAACCACAAGCACTGGTACAGCCACAGGCACTGCCACAGGCACAGGCACCACTGCAGGCACATGCGCAGGTACAGGCGTAGGTATAAGCACCCCCACAGGCACAGGGTGTACTAGCAGGATAGGGGCCACTACTAGTAGGAGTCAGGGGACCAGCCCCAGCAGCCATGGTGGCACGGGCTCACTATATGGAGGCGAGAGTGGAGGCCCGGTATTATCAGGACATGCTCGATGGTACTGGGGCTGACTATCAGCCATATGTGGCACACAGAGCGGAGACGTCCCGGAGCCAGAGATCACAGGGGGCCGCAGCCATAGCCGGTGGGTCTGTTACAGGGAGGAGGCGAGAGCCAGCACAGGGACTAGCAAGGAGATGGGCCGAGGGTGGTGGAGAGAGCTGAGACATCCTGGGAGCAGCGATGGGTTTTTGATATTGGATATAGACACCGGTCTGTGAACCGGGTATGTATATAGAGGCCTGCGTGCCCATATATGATTTATTTATTCATTTTTGTTGTATATATCGGCCTGCGAGCTGAGTACATGTTGTATAGTTGATACCGGCCTGCGAGCCGAGTCGAGATTTTGACAGAGACAGCGGCCTGCGTACTAGCTTTGTATTCTTGAGATTACAGAGGCCCCATGCAGGGCAAGTTGTATATTTTGACATTGATATATGTAGATGATGATTTTGATCCACATGGTGTGTATAAAAATGTCTTATGTGTTTTGTCGATGGTTTTTTAAATTTAATGTATATAGATGATGAGTTTGATCCACATGGTGTGTATAATGATGGGTTTAATGTATATATTAAAATGTCACATGTATTTTGTTGATGGTTTTTGAAATTTAATGTAGATAGATGATGTTCATGAAATTGTGATGATATGTATATGTGTTGATGGGATTCTGATGACAAATATTGATAATGATGTCGTTATGTAGGAAAAAGAGGCGGGCACCACCAAAAATTTGTAAAAAATGAAGAAAAGGCCTAGGTTTAAGCAAAGGGAGACATATGACTAATATCGGTTAGCTAAATGACGTCGGTAGATATATGACCGATACCGGTTAGCTAACCGACGTCGGTAGATATATGACCGATACTGGTTAGGTAACCGATATCGGTTACGATAAAATGAGCTTTTCTAAAAATAGAAAAGCGTGGGAGTGTTGGTATGAAAATCTGTCGCTTGGGCAGATCTATGGATAAACGAGCCAACAGTGTGCAGGGCATAGCCCCTCTTTGAGTCAGCAAAGTGAAACTGGTTTATTGCTATTCTACCAGCAGGAATCTATGCAAGTCTCACAGATTCTGCCTTCGAGGGTTTGGGATCTCATCCCAGTAGGTTTATTTCAGGCTGCGAAGAGAAAGGAATGAAAGAGAGGAGGAAGAAGGAACAGGTCTGAAGGGAGAAAAGAAATGAATTCCAAAGCAGAAAGGTCAGAAGATTTATGTTTTTGGGTTGGTAGTAAACAGAGCCAAACCTACTTGCATAAATAAACAAAGCAATACTGATGATAAATAAATGACAATAAAATAGAAGCAGATCCAACAGAATAAATACACAGATCTAACATAAGAAAGATCTAATGTATATAACACAAGTATTCAGCACAAAGTCCAAACATTGTATTACTAATTTGTTCTGTTACAAAAAGCTCAAAGTCTTTTCTCCTTACTTCTATTTCTCATCTGAAAGATATTCATCCATCTCTCAAAAAAACAAGTGTTGGGGTATTTATAGAAGAAGAGGAGAAAAGAAGGCAAAAAGGAGCCAACAACTATTTACAAAGATATTTACAAAATATCTAAAAGTCATGTTGACTTTTTACAACTTGATGGATGACAGCATCCCATGATGCAACATGGATGATGTCATCATTTGCATCAACATACTTCAGACATTCCAACAAGAAAGTCGGAGAAGAGAGAGAAGAAGAAGAAGGAGGAGGAGGAGCAGCTACTCGTCGTCATCATCCTGCGGCTGAAAGGGAGTAGCCTGCTTTTGATGCTACTCAGGTGATGAGATATGGAACTGAGCGCGGTATTCCAAAAACTTGTTAATCATCGGCCCAAATTGATCCTGAGAAGGATCCTTGTGCAGTTCACTGATAGCCTCACAAGTCTCCCGCTCATCTATGAGCTTCTCTGGGAGTTTGGAATAATCCTTTTCCGCCTCAATGAGGAACCCGATGAAGTCCCTACAGGCCAGCAGGTTGTTGATAGATTCAGTGTCAAATGTGACCTCTGGCCCTGTTCCTTGAGAAGTGATCTCCTTGAAGATCCGGATGGTTTCATCAGCTGACCTTAAGATAAAGGAAGGAGTGAGCAACCCTGGAGACATGTTGAGAACAATTCGCTCCATTTGGTGCATTGCATCCAGGGCTGCTTCCTTTACCTTGTCGATTTTTTCCAGAATAAATTCATGCTGATCCACCCAGTAGTCCAGAGTGGACATGGTTTTGTTGAGGGCCCTTGGATGGCCGAAGACACCGAACTTGACTAGATCTTCGAATGAACAGTCGAACATCTGTTGAAAGGTCTCGTGTTGGAGTCTAGCATGATCTAGCTCTTCTGATATGGGCCCCGCTAATGCTTGGAGCTCTTTGTTCGCCTTTCCGATGCTCAGATACAAATTGACAAACTCGGTGATCACTCTTTCACTATCCTTGAGGATCTGGCTTCTCCAAGCAGAAACGGCCATACCTTGCTCACCAATCTTGGTATATTCATTGATTTTCTCCTGGCTGAGAAGCTCAGAAGTTTCAGCGGCAGTTGTGGGAGGCGCACTACCCATCTTCTGTAAGGCTTGGAGTAGATATTTGTTTTGCTCTTTTAGTAGCCTTTTCTCTTCTTTTGTTTCTTGAAGCTTTTGACAGAGGGCGTCGATCGCGGAATGAGCTTCCCCCTGGAGACTTTCAGAAGATGTCCCCATTGTGACCTGGGTCACGGTAAAATCTGTCGGAGACAGATCCTTTTTCTCTTTGAGGGGATCGGGGTATGCAATTTCCATGATTCTCTCACCTGCAGCACTTTTAGAGAAGCGTGCAACAGGCTTCAGCTTCTTTGCCCCTTTGGTTGGGATCACTGAAAAGTCCATCGGAGCGATGGGAACTTTCCTCTTTTGCTGGCTCAGCTGCTGAGAGATCCAGGCTGGTCCTATGGAAGAAGGACCAGAAACAGAGGAGGGGACAGCTACAGTAGAAGAGGGGAAAAATGTGGAGACACGCGGAGGCGGCATTGAGAGAATAGCCGAAGAAGTGTCCACGGGAGGAAGGGAAACTGCAGCTGTGGAAGACATAGGAAGGGAAGGGAGCTCGGAGATGAGGGAAGAAATGGAGGAGGAAAGATCAGTGAGGGAAGAGAAGATAGACGAAGAAGCAGGGGAAAGAGTAGAAGAAGGGGCGGAGGACATGACCAAAGGGATGGTCGCTTGAGTCACTCGAGGAGGGGAAGGAAGAGAAGAAGAAGGGATAGAAGGGACCTCTGTTGTGGTAGCAATGCCGACATCGTGAGTGGATGGGCCAATTGGAATATCCCCTGCTACTTCTTTCTCTGGCGAATCCAGAGTTATTACTTGTTCTAGCACTGTGGAAAGAGGACTCTCGGGGGCTTCTTCCTGAATGGTGCTGGATTCATCTTCTACACCTTTGCCTTTAAGCTGCTTTTTGGACCGTGAAGGTGCGTTGCCCAATGGGGAGGTTGTGAAATCTACCCCGAGGTAGATTAGGCCGTTCATCTGGCACCAGTGCTCTATCCTACGCAGAGTTTCCTTGACCCTCTCCTCAATTGTCTGAGGAGCCTTAGTTATATCAATGGCCGGAAAGGGCCAATCGTCCCCATCTATATCATTATATACCTTGTCCACTTCGTCTTCTTTTGTTTGGTAGCCTTTGGGGACAATGGCTACCCCATACTGGATAATTTCTGCCAATGCTAGGCGAGAATGATCCTTTCTTCTGAGCTCTACCTCATGGAGGACGTCAATATAAATATCCTCGATCTGAGGAATGTGGATTGGATCAAGCTTTGCTCTTGGCAGGCAGCCCCTTGGGTCGAAGGTGGGCCTGGCTGGGAAGTCATGCTTCAAATTGAGTAACTCCAGCTCTGCAAACATTTCCTTCGCCTTGTGGTGGGTAGAGCATGTGTATCGGCCCACTGTGAGGGGGAAAGGAGTTCCACCCTTCTTTCTTTTCAGGCACTTTTCGTGATATGTGATTAGCTGCCTTGACAGCTCCAGCAGAATCAGCTTAGGCCTGGCATACCTTGGTAGCCTGGTTGGCTCTCCCAAAAAGTTGGCAGCCCTCAGATAGGTGAATGTAGGAAATTGGGTGAACAGGGCTCCCCATTTCTCCGTGGCTGCCACTATGTTTTTGGTCGTACGACCATGAGTCAGATTTGGCCTCAATAGGCAGATGATGTGATAAAAGAATGCATCGTTGATTTTGGCAAATTGGGCGATGCTATTCTCTAGCTTCAACTCTGGATAATACTCATATATTTTGACCTGAGGCCAAACTCCACTTCGTGCTAGGCCTGGATAATCCCTCTCTGATGCTGCAGCGTAGACCACGTAGGAGTTCATATGGAATACTCCCATTGTGCTAAACTGTTGTAGCTGCTCGGAAATGGTGCTGCTTATAATTTCCCCCCAGCAAAATCGTTTCTTAGGCACATTCTTATTCATTGTTTCCAAGTAGCGCAACATCCATTTATGGAAGTAATGGGTGTCAAAGAGCCCGAAGACCCTGCTCAGGAAGGTAATGGTATCGCTGAGCTCTTCTGAGAAGTCACTGCGGTGGATGATTTGGGGCCACTGGGTTACCGCCTTCTTGTTCTTCAAGTAGATTTTGTTCATTAGTTGCATGCATTGGTCTTCATTGTCCTCCCAGGCCTTGATGCACTCTACTTGGCTGACGGCCACGAAGTGCCGGTGGTGAGGGATGCCAAGTATCATCTCAAAATGACGGGCAGTGAGGTTGATGACTACCTCGCCCTTGCTGTTTTCGACACATCTGGTGTTTTTGTTGTAAGACTGAGCAACCACCATCATAAATTCATTGTTGACTATGCTGACGGGGATTCCTCCGGCGAAGTGCAGGGCACTGCCTATCAATTTGTCCATCCATGGACTCCTTGTAACTTTCTGAGTTCTGGCCCAGAATTCCTCCATGTCGACATGCCCCAATTCTGAGTCTCTGACATCCATGCTGCATTCGGCCTGTGACTCGGGCATTCTGACCATTTGATATTTATACTTCATCTCTTCCTCAGTAAGCTTAGCCTTCCCTTTTGATTTGGTGGGTCTCTTGCTGGATGTAGACATATGTTCTTCTAAGATTATCTGCTGATCCGCATGAAGAAGAAGTGAGACCCAATCTGAAAAAGTTGAATTAGCCATTTGATCTTCCATTGGAATGTTAGCAGAAGAAAGAGTTAGAGATTTTTAGGCTCAGGGCGCAGGAAAAATGTAGCTTACAGGGCTAAATAGGCAGGGCGCACGGGAAAGGGCTGTTGTAAAGGTTAAATTGGCGCCAAAGGCGCATGGCGCATGCGTACTGCAGAGTTCATTTTAGTAAAGGGCACATGAGAACATCGTGTTGCATGGACCTTGCATGTTACATTGGGATTTGGTGCGCCCTTTGGCGCATGGGAAAAGCGTGTAACAGGGACTTTTCATGCGCTAAAGGAAATATGGCGTGACGCACGGAGGGTTTGCACAACACAAATGTTATTGAAAGGAGCGATGCACCTGCGCTTTTATGACTATACTTGGTGCAGATATGACTTGTGTTGCATGGGCGCAGGGTGCGCTAAGGGCGCATGGAAAGGCGATGCAGCACTGAAATATGGTGTGCCAAAGGAGCGCAAGTTAAGCTTGTGCAGCATGTGGAAGAGGCGCGCCTTGAGGGCGTATGAAAACTTGATGCAACAAGCATGATGGGTGCGCCATTGGCGCGGGTTCTAGTTATGCTGCAGGGGGGACAGACGCACCATGGGGGCGCAACTGTTTATAATGTTGCACGACACGCTGGTGTGCCTAAGGGAAAAACAGTGTTTTTTCATATGGCTCAACCCTTCTTTCTTTTCAGTTCTAAGGCTGCCTTGGGATATTCAATGGTTCAAGCCAAAGGGGTTTTAGACCAAGCTTTCAAACTAACACCCTCTACCAGCAGATCTGGAAAGAGGGATGGGAGGAAACAAATAAGGAAAGACGGCACAGGGGAGGGCTAACTCAACAAATGCATATCAACAAACCAACCAGCAAGCCAAAAACCAGAAAATAAAGCACATGGATGAGAAAAGAACCTCTTACCCAGATAAATAACAAAAGCTCGAGCACGGGTCCACAACGTGTTGAAAATGACGAGGCAGAGGCTGATAGGCTCAAAAAAATCACGTGCACAACGAATAGTGAAAATGACATTTGGGCGCGCAAACCATATATATATAGGTTAGCTGGACATTAATGCGTCACCCACTTTTTGAAAAGCGCATGAAAACTGCTATCGACAGGAAAAAGCATGCGCCCTGTGGCACACCAAAACGCCTGCCAACATGAAATAAAGTGCGCCTTTGGCGCACCAAATGCTATCTCGATAGGAAATTATGTGCGCCTTTTGGCACACCAAAGCATTGTGTTGCAATAAGATTATGTGCGCCCTTTGGCGCACCAAAAAGTGGCGCAACACACGTTGTGCCAACACAATGGCGCATGCGCCTTGGCTCACGCAGGAAAGGCTCAACACACTTTGGTGCACCGAAAGTCATGTTAACACTGAAAATCACACGCCAAAGGTTTTAAAGGGGGCACACCAACAGTTGGTGTTACATAGCAATTTCATGCGCCCAGCCAAAAAAGGCTCAAAAGACTAAGTTCGAAAAACTAGGTTTCCCGGGAAGGGATTTTACAACGTTTCGAACGCAAGGAATCCCTAACGAGGGATCGGGACAAAATTTCGGTATGGTTATCGGTAAAATTGCCCTTGTCAATTTTACGGGATAATAGGGAGGAATCTAAAGTTCTTATTTTTAGAGGCATGCAACAAGTTAAATACGAGAATACGACGCTATTTGACGACTGATACAGGTTATTGCATGGGAGAATTGAGTGATAAGGAGGAAAGAGACAGGTAAAGTGATTGTGGGCTGAGATTAAGAAGGCAGAAAGACAAGTTATATTGAAGAGGGTGGTGAACATGGCTGAACAAGGAGAAGCATCCAGTGGGTAGAGACGAGAGAGAAGACAGGTTCCACCTCAAGCTGCTGTTGTTTCACACATAAATGCTTCTGTTCCTGGAATAGATTTACTTCTATCCTTTCATTCCTTTGAGAAATAGATAAGGGTTAGGGCTAGGAGGAATACCTGTTGAATGTTGAGAGGGTGTGCACGTACCGTAGAGAGAGATCATATCGATTGCAAAGAACTCCTTTTTGTCTGGGAAGGACTACCTGTAAGTAAGAATACAAGACCACCAGATTCTAATTAGATAATAAGTGAGGGAACTGCCTTAGGCCCAAGAAATATGAGACTTCCTTTCGAAGGTGGTCAGTTCCCCTACTAATATGAATTGACACAAATTCTAACAAATAAGCTATTGTCCAATTACAATTTATTTACCTTGTTAGAACAATAGAGAAAAGGCTGGTCTTGGTTTTGAATCACAGTGACCGATGCTGGTTAGTGTCACCGGTACCGGTTGATGATAACCGATATCGGTAGGGGTAGTGATTTAGGGGGTTTGGTGAAGGTTGGCTATAAGGTGGCTATATGATAGCTATGGTGTTTATAAGGCTGGTAAAATGATTGGGGATAGGTAATGAGGTGATGGAGAAGACTCAAAGAGTATGGGGGCTATTCTTGGGGCAATGTAGGGGTAGAGGAATGTAAGTTAGACTGATAGTGTTACCGGGTAGTGGATCTGGGAGTAGACTTGTAATTACTGTGATTCAGAAGTCCAATAAATATTATTAAAAGAACGTACAAAATACTACTTACTAGTTCCTGCTAAAGATACAGGTCCAAGGACTGTTATGATGAAGGCAGGGTTCAGGTAGGATGGTCTGACAATCCAAGATGAGCTCTCTCCTCTCCTGATGCTTGGATGAGTGTCACTAGGCTCTGGTTATTCAGTTGCAGTCTTGGGCTTGATTTCCTTCTCTGCAAACTCCTCTCTTTCCTTCACTTATCTCTGCTCGGCCAAGTAAATTCCGGATTCTTCCAATGACTTCTGATATTCCGATCAATGAAAATCCAGCCCCTTGTTTTTGGTTGGGGGAGGTCATTTACAGGGAACCGATGGAGGTTACGTAACCGACAGCGGTCGAGTAGGAACCGATGTCGGTTAAGTCAAAGTGGGCTATTTTTAGTAAAATAGCCAACTTTCCCTCCTTTTCTCCCGAGGGATTAGTTGTGGGCTTGGTCAAGTCATTATGAGGTTGGTTTTGGGTGCGGGTGAGGAGTAATTAGTCATGGGTGTGGATGTAGACCAAGTTATAGGTTTTAATTAGGTTAGTTTAGGGTTAGGACTAGGTCATGATGAGGTGGCAAAATGAGGTGGCAGGTTTGGAGATGTGGATTTATTAATTGTAAGGTAATTAATAAATAATTGTGTAAGGTTTAGGTGATGAGGTTAGGTTGCGAAATGAGATGCGTGGCACGGGAGGTCGTAAGACACAAATTTGGTGTCTACATTAGCCCCTTGTTGTTGTGTAGCTTGTCTTGTAAAGCTACACTGACAATAATAAGAAGTGGTTACTCTTGTTAAGGGTATAGGTAATCCCCCTCAAATCTATCACAGATTGAGGTAGCGTGAAATCAGAGATAGGGTTGATAAATGGTAAATGGTGTTGAGATGATGGTAAGATGGTGAGGTAGGGCCAAGGAAGCAGACGCACGTTGAAATGCAGTAGTGCGACCAGGGTACATGATTTGAAGAGAAAACAAGCAATTCATAGGCAAAGGTCGATAGTTTATCCAAACAAGGGTGATATAATCCTGGTATCCAAGGCATAGGAAGTAGCTCCATGGGATATAACGGGTAAGTTACAGGAACCTTTAGGCATGTTCGGCAGTACCAAATGGTTGGTTTGGTTGAGATAAACGTCATGGTCTTGGTCTAGGCAAAGTTGGTCGACTGATCAAGTCAAGTACCCTAATCATGCTAAAACACGAACAGGTGAGCTCGATTGAACAAAAGGCTACATGATGGGTGGATAAAATTGTAATTTGTTGGTTTTGGGTGAGATATTTAATTGGTGCAGCCTTGGGTCGGGCCGATTGATTGGTGAGGGCCATGAGTTGGGCCTGATTGGTTGGTTGCGGCCTTGGGTCAGGCCAAATGGTTGGTTGCGGCCTTGGGTCGGGCCAAATGGTATGTTGCGGCCTTGAATTGGGCCAGATTGGCTGGGTGTGGCCTTGGGTCGGGCCAAATTGGTTGGGTGTGGCCTTGGGTCGGGCCTAATTGGTTGGTTGCGGCCTTGGGTCGGGCCAAATTGGTTAGTTACAGCCTTGGGTCGGGCCAAATGCTTGGTTACAGCCGTGGGTTGGGGCAAATGGTTGGTTGCGGCCTTGGGTCGGGCCAAATGGTTTGTTGCGGCCTTGGGTCAGGCCAATGAAGTCAAAAAAGGCTATTTAGCAAAGGAGGGTATAGGCGATGTGGTGAGAAAGGGAGACTAGTGAATAAAGGCAGAAATTGAGGTAAAATAGGGATTAAACCGATATCGATTCTCTATGACCGGTATCGGTTAGATGACCGATACCGGTTTGTTAAGGCATAATATAACCGATATCGGTTATAGGTCAAAAACCTATAAAAAGAAAAATACGGCCTGTCATTGTCACATTGTCAATTTAAAAACCAATTTTAGTTGTCTGAGGTGTTTTAGTGAGATTGTTGAATTTGTCAGCTGAGGTGGCATTATTTGAGTGGAGAAGTGAGTGGTTGGTAGGCCCTAGCGAGTAGGAGGCAACATTTGATTGGTGGAGGACCCAGCAGAGGAGATTTAGAGCCATGGCACAGCCAGGAGGAGTAGGAGGTGCAAGGGTCTAAGTGAATTTCATAGGAGTATAAGAATAAAAAAGGATGCCGACCTACGAGTCGATGATAGAGAAGATGTATTTGTTTAACATCTAAAATAAAACTAAATATGTATGTTGTTTTGAGTGATGATAATAATAAGAATGGTTGTGTTTTGAATGTTTTTTTTTTTTTTTGAAAAAGGATAAAGATGAATGTTGTCAAAATAGAAATACACAAAAATATTTATATTTACAACACATGATAGGGTATGGTAGGGGATGGTCGAGCTAACCTTGGGAGACCCCATGTCTCCAAAGTGCTACCTACATAGCCCATTGCACAAAGCAAGGAGGGGCCTCAGACCGATGTAGTTCTCCCTTAGAACCAGGGAGAGGTGAATTCAAGCAAATTGGTTGTGGTTAGGCAATTTTTTGGTTGGTAAAAATTTGATGTTGGTAGGGTAATGTTGTTGGTGTTGGTAAGGTATTGGCGATGTTGATGTAGGTATAGGTAAAGCGAAAGTTATCTTACCCAAGTAGTAGGGAATCGTGTCCTGATTAAGGTCAACACACAATCCTAGAGTCGAGCAAAAGAGGCAAAAGTGTCCCGTAGTTGAGAAGAGCTAAACAAACCACATATTAACATAGGATGAGCTTGAATCCCTAGGTACCTTGCATAGGTGAGAAGTCGATAGGTGAATAGAGTTGTATAATCACAATTTATCAGATATACGTCACGTCCCTTGAGTTTTGTTGCTTTGACAAATGGTGAGGTGAGGTGGTTGATATAGGTGGGGGTGATGAGAAATTGTTATAAGGTGATTATTCTGACGAAAGAGAACCAAACCTAAATAGACAAGTCCATGACTCAAAAGTGCTTTTGGAATAATGATTGTTTTTGTTTTGTTTTTTTTTTTTTTAACTTTTTGGATATAGACTGATCGATGTGGGAAGTCTATATGGGATATGTATTTTGTTGTTCTTGAGGTCTTCACGAAGCAGATCAATATGAGAAGCTTCAGATAAAGGTTGAATTTGTATAGCTGTCCTTCAAGGGAGCAGTCTATTTATAGTAGCAGATGCGATTTTTGTGCATAGCTATCCTTCGAGGGAGCAGCCTATGTATAAATTAGAGGTCTAGATGTCTGTTTGGCATGAAGCATCTAGTTTTGTAGGAAGTTTGACTCAAGAATATCCCATAAGTGTATAATTGAGAACATGTTATTTTTATACTTTTAAGTCATGGACCTGACTAAAAAGGGGAAGGCATATTTTTAAGAGGAGTTATGACCAAACCATGTGAACTTGATTTTATTTTGAGATGCATGAAACAAAGTGTATGAGGTGGTAAATGAGCTCAAGGGACGAGCGCAAGGTAGATAAGAAGTGATATAACATTGAATTCAACAGTAGAATGATTGAAGATGTAAGGCCTTAAGGGGTTCAGGTTCAGGTTTACCATTAAGCGAAGCTAAACGGTAAGTGCCTGATCCGTAAATATGCGTGATAATGTAAGGCCCAATCCAATTAGGAGAAAATTTTCCACGTTTGCTCTTTTCTAGTTTGGTTACATGTTGATTCTCTTTTGAGGACAAGATCACCAACCTTAAAGGTACGCTCATGAAGTCGCTTATCATAAGCACGCTTGATGCATTTTTGATAGATTTGAAGGTGGTCAAGAGCTGTAAGACGACGCTCATCAAGAAGCTCCAATTGGGCTAACCGCTCTTGGCGGAAATCATCATTGGTGAGAATATCTTGAAGAGATATTCTTAGGGAGGGTATTTTTATTTTGAGAGGCAAGACAGCCTCGGTACCATATACCAAAGAAAATGGTGTGGCATTAGTGGAGGTACGAATGCTGGTACGATAATCCCAAAGTGCAAAGGGGATGTGATCATGCCAATTTCTTCCAGAATCGTTAACAACTTTCATGAGGATTTTGGTTAGGGTTTTATTAGAAGATTCGGCTTGACCATTAGCTTGTGGATAGTAAGGTGATGAGAAGCTAAGTTTGATACTAAAATTGTCACAAAGGTCTTGTAACAACTTATTTTTGAAAGATTTACCATTATCTGTTGAAAGATAATGTGATGGTTAATGAATTCTACAATTTTTTCTTTTTTGGTTGAAATGAGTGGAATGGCTTCCACCCATTTAGTGTAATATTCGGTTGCTGTGATTATCCAACGGTGACGTTGCGAAGAGGGTGGGTGAATCTCACCAATAAGGTCTAAACCCCATTGTGAGAAAGGCCACAGATCTCATGCGACCTGTAGCAGATGGCTAGGAGTATGTTGAAGGTTGGCATGTTGTTGACACATAAAAAAACACTTAACATATTCGTAGCAGTCGTTATTAAGAGTAGGCCAATAATAGCCTAGGCGAAGGATCCGTTTGGCCATGGCCAGGCCACTAAAATGTCTGCCACAAATACCATCGTGGATTTGTTGGATGGTATAGGTGACCTCCGCACCTGGTTAGACAATGAATGAGGATGCCATCAAAGCCACGTTTATAGAGGAGTCCCCCCATGACGACATAACGAGAAACACTTTTAAGAAAAGCACGTTTGTCGTTACTAGTAAGGTCAGGTTGGAGAACAGAGGCTGTAAGGTAGTCGTGAAATTGGTGATACCAGGTATCCTACAAATTAGCAAACACATTATTGATCATACAAACAACCGGGGCTGAGTAAGATGGGGCAAAGAGTTGTTGGACCAAGACAAATATGTCAGAGTCAGTTGATGAGGCAGGAATCTGCGAGGCTAAGCAAGCCATAGTATCCGCAATTTTTTTAGTGGAGTGGGGAATGGTTTGGATAGAATAATGAGTAAATAAGGTTAAAAGTGAATCCACGTAATGTTTTTACTTTTGAAGTTCCTCATTTTTATATTGGTAAATGCCCATAACTTGATTGACTACCAATTGAGAATCGCCGAAAATATTGATAAATTTGACACCTAAGTGTAACGCAACCTGGAGACCCAAAACAAGAGCCTCGTATTCTGCTGTATTATTAGTGTAGGGAAATCAAGCTAGAATGAAAGAGGCATAGGCTCAGTGTCAAGAGGAATGAGAACAATGCCGGCTCCTCTGTCGCGCTGGCATTTGGATCCATCGAAGAAGAGGGTCTTTGGATACGACTCCTCACTGAGTGAAAGAGTGGCGATGAGTTCGTCGGGGAAATTAAAATTGGTAAATTGTTCCCCAGGTAAAGGGGTCTCCGCGAGTTGGTCTGTGATAGTTTGTCCTTTGATTGACTTCTAGTGTATAAATTCAAGGTCGAGGTCAGCGAGGAGCATAAGCCATCGGGTGATGCATTGGTTTAGATGTGGTTTGGCGTACATATAATGAATGGGGTCCGTGTTGGTGATGAAAAAAGTATTGTGATTCAGGAGGTAGTGTCGGAGTTTGGTGGCTACGAATGATAGGGCTAGGCACAAATTTTCTACATGTGTATACCTAGTCTCGTAATCCACGAGAGTACGACTTATATAATAAATGGCTTGTTCTCGATGCTTGGAGTCACGATGTGCGAGCATGGCTCCTACAGCATGGTCGGTGGCAGAAAGGTAAAGGTAGAAAGGGTGATCATCCTGAGGTGGGATAAGCATAGGTGGCTGCAAGAGATAGGCTTTGAGAGCCTCAAAGGCTTGGTGGCACTCTTTGCTCCATTGAAAGGTAATGTCCTTTTTAAGGAGGTGATGGAAAGGTTGACATCGATCCGAGATTTGGGAGATGAAACGCCGGATAGATTGGAGTTTACCTTTCAAACTACGTAATTGTTTGAGGTTAGTAGGTGGGGGCATTTCTAGGATAGCTTTGACTTTAGATGGATCGACCTCAATGCCACGCAAATAGATGATAAAACCAAGAAGCTTTCCCGAAAGGACACAAAAGACACATTTCTTTGGTTGAAGACGGACACAATATTGTAACAGGCGATCAAAAATAATGGTTAAAACATTGACATGTTCACTGTGATGTTTATATTTTCCAAGAAGATCATCAACATAATCCTCCAGGATATTGTGCATAATGTCATGAAAAATGTAAGTCATAGCTCGCTGATAGGTCGCACCAGCATTCTTAAGGCCAAACGACATAACACGATAACAGAAGGTTCCCTAAGGAGTTATGAAGGCAGTTTTATGTTGATCGGCCGGGGCTACCAAAATTTGATTGTATCCTGAGAAGCCATCCATGAGAGAAAGCATCTCATGGCCCGCAGTGAGATCAACAAGTTGATCAATACTCAGGAGGGGGAAATCATCCTTGGGGCAAGCGAGGTTAAGGTCTCAGAAATCCGTGCATATCCGAAGTCCCCCCGTCGCTTTAGTGACAGGTACAATGTTAGAAATCCATTGAGGATAGTCAATAGGTAAGATGAAGGAAACAAAAAGGAGTCATTGAAGCTCTTCTTTGACCAAGAGGGCAATGCGTGGATGCATTTTTCTCAGTTTCTGTTTAACTGGTTTGGAATCGGGTTTCAGGGTAATGTTATGGACAACAATGTCAGGATCAATTCCTGGCATGTCAGCATAAGACCAAGTGAAAGCTTGGTTGCGGGAACGGAGAAAGGTAGTAAAGGTGGTTTGTTCTGATGCGTTAAGAGATTGTCCAATCTTCACAATGTGAGGATCATCCTCTGTGTGGATGTGGATTTCTATAGTCGATTCATTCAACATGGTTTTAGTTTCAGATGGTAAGGTGCGTTGAATATAAGAGTCGTCCGCACCAAGGTAAGTGAGGATGGATTCGTCATCCTGGCACTCAACAACATTAATTGAAGGTGAATCCTCTTCGATCATATTTGGATACAGAAGGGGAAGAGAAGATGGGTCCTCATTATCGCGTTGATAAGTGAGAGGACCCAGGAAGATAGTGTTTATGAAAAAAAAAAGTTAGGAGGGATAGATTCAGGTTCTATTGACTCCGTAGGTGACGATGGCAAAATGGGTGATGATGGTGTGGAAGGGGTGACTTCGTCGTCTTCCTGGATACAATTGACATGAGGTTTCTTCGGTGTAAGTGTTTCAGGAAATCCAAGACCACTACGATCTTTGTGTTTGCTTATAGTCACGGTAATGATTGTATGTCGGCCTTGTTCATAAAGACCAAAACCAAAGCCTTTCCAAGCATAACGAGTCAAGAAGGTGAGGGTGAAATGATGATTTGTCAGGTATTGAAAATCAGATTGGAAGGGAACCACACCAAGGGGAGGTTCAGGGGTAACGGAGGATGCGTCGACACCCCCATACATTAGGTTGGTGCGGCAATTAGGTGGTCCGTAAGAGATTACCTCCCCCACTCGACGGTCGTAGGTAGGATGCACATGTAACTGTCCATACTCCTGTGGGGTGTGGAAAGAACTAACGTTATATAGGTGATACTCCCCCAGCGTAAGGCATTGAAAAACATCTACTAAGGGATATGAGGTTATGATGTTTTTCACCGGAAAGGAAGTGGTATTTGCGATGGCGGCTTCATTGGTTGAAGGTGTAGGTGCGGTTGAGGTGGATGGTTGAGGTGTGGTCAAAATAGATGGTTGGGTTGGATGAATGGGTGTCTTGACTGGTACAAGCACATCATTAGGGCGATATAAAATATTGCAGGTTTTGAAGGGGGGAGGATTAGCTTTTACGGTGTAAGACTTCCCCTCGTACTCAAATTTTATGCATCTATGTAAGGTGGAGGGAATGCATCCCATAGCCCAGATCCAAGGGCTGCCTAACAACATATTGTATTGGAACTCTTTCTCAAGGACATAGAAGAGTTCGGGTAAAGTGCATGGCCCTACACGAATGTTAAGGATCATGGTGCCTAAGGTAGAAGTAATAGCATCATTGAATGACCACAACATGATGGGGTTGGCACACATGCAACTAGAAGGGATATTCATTTGTTGGAAGGATTTTTAAGAGATGATGTTTAGACTAGTGCCCCCGTCAATCATAACACGATGCACTCGAATGTCCCAGACATAAGCTGAGATAAAAAGAGTAGGGTCAGGATCTTCAGCACCAAAGTCGACAATTTCGTCTTCAGAGAAACTGACAGCAGCGACTTGCTGTATAGAGACAGAAGTGGTTGGGGAGATAGGTTGTTTGGTGAGCGAAGCAACATGATTGGGTGTTAAAATGGAGGTAACAGGAAAGGTTCCATTAGGTAAGACCTCTATCCCTTGAAGGATTTCAACAAGAGCTTGTCGATGAGATTCAGAGGTCTGAATGAGATCATACAGTGTCATTTTTATAGGTGATTGGTGAAGCTGTTTGATCATGGTTCGGTGGGAAACTCCATTAGAGACAGGGTAGGTGGGTCCACGAATAACCACTTTAGGTGGTGGTTTTAGATTTCCCATTGTTTTTCTGCCCTCGAGTAGCAACACTAATCATATTGATCAGTTGAACATGAGAGGATGAAGACAGTATGGATAAGTCATGGTCTTCGAGAGGTGGGGTTGTAATAATGATAGATCTTGGTGAGGTGGGGACAGGTGGTATAGGAGAGGGAATTGAAGCGAAAGGTTTCTCTCCTCGTAAGTTGTCTTTCTTAACCTTTCTATCTGAGAGAGGTGACTGACGAAGTATGGATTTCAACGCTTTGCATCCCTCTACATCATGTCCTGGTGTGCGGTGGTAAGCACAGATTTTAGACTCATCATTACCTATAGGTCGAGGTTTAGATGGATCATAAGGTCTAAGTGGGGGTAGGGAAATGGTCGCATTCTCCACCAACATATCAAGGATTTTGGCATAAGACCCTTTGAGCAGGTCAAAGTCAAAGGAAGATGAGGCTATTGACTGGGTAGTTTTTGGTAATGACGGGGTATGGTTGAGTTGTATGAGTGGCGGTTTAGCCAAGGGGTTTTGATAATGGGATTTAACTAAACATGGCTTCTTCAGTGCAGAAGTTATGTTTAGCTGGTTAGATGATGAGGCCACAGATGATGTGGTATCAGAGAACAACCACAGAGAAAGAGGAGTGACAGCAAAAAAATCCTTTGATGATGAAATTTTTTTAGGGTTGATAGGTGGACAGGATACGTGGGGTGATGGTGTTGATATACCCTTGGATCTCTGTATGGGTGCAGAAGGTGTAGGTCATTTTAAAGAAAACGTAGGAGGTATAATATATTGATGCAAGGTGGAGGGATGAGGTCCCAATATGGAAGGTAGGTGTGACGATGATGGTTTTAGTTGTGATAGAGGCATAGGTTGGGGTTGAGGAGATTGAGTCTATCTCCTAAGTGGATGGCCGGCTTTACTTTTGGATAAATCTAACTGTTTAGGTGGGTGTGTTAGACTGGGTATTGGTGAGGTCCCAAGCATAGGGGAAGGTTTGGTTAGGTCAATAGAGGTGGATGAGGTATTTGGTAGAGATGAGGGGGGTGAAGATGAGGACATAGGCATTTTAAGCTTCTTTAAACACTTCGGGTATATGGTAGAGGCATCTGGATTGGTCATATGCATTTGAGTAGAATATGGCGTACTCAAACATTCCCATAGGACTCGTCTATCTTCAGAGGGATGACAATCCTCACGTGTGAATAGAAACTTTTGTATGGAAGAAAGGTGGGTTGTGATTCCGGTCCACTGTGGGTGTGATACACGGGGTAAATGAGGCACTGTATCAATGGGCGTTAAGAGGTCAACCGGTTGCTGAAAAGATTTAGGCGATGAAGAACTAATAGGTAGGAGGGCATGTTTGAGAGGATCCGTCATGATTAAATAATTTGGTGATGTCGGTTCAAGAGGCTTCTCATCTAAGGATGACAAAAGAAGTGGTGAGCCCTCCTCTTATACAGCAAGAGTGGTAGAAGGAGATTTTTGGGAAATAGATATGTTAGATAACATCCACTCACAGTCTTACAAAGATGTGGTGTAAGAAGGATCATCTGTGAGAAGAGAACTCTGGGCAGTTAATTCCTTGATGGGTAAAGGAACGACAAGGATTTCGTCTTGTCTTGATGGTGGTGAAAGGGGTTCGGGTTCCTGCGTTAGTGAAGAGGCTTGATTCAAAAAAATTTCGATAGAGGTATTTGGCTGGGAGTCGAAGACTGCATGGATTTCATGAACACTCTCCTCGGCTAAGAAATCTTGGTTTATGTTACTGTTAGAAGAGTGATTTGGGAATGGTTTGTTGAAAATTTTCAAATTTCGGTTAGCAGGGGCTTTAGCATTATCAAGGGTTATATCCCCTGCATCAACCATTTACCGCACTATGTTTTTTAACATCTTGCAGTTTTCATGACTATGTCCCTTCACGCGGTGGAAGTTACAGAAGTCATTTTCTTTGTACCAAGAAGGTATAGCGTGGGTGGAATCAAACCCGGAGTGAGGTTTAACAGGAGGTAAGGTAATTGCTCCCGCTTTAAGCAATTTTTCAAATATCACACCATAAATTTCTCCCAAGGGAGTGTAATTGATGGGCTCAGCTTTATACTTATAGGTGGTTTTTGGTGGGGTATTAGACGGTGGTTGGGATTTGACCATCACCGTGTGGACAGATCCTTTTGATTTTGAAGCAGTCGATGCATGAGGATTGGTGGTGTTAGGTTTGCTGGTGGAGTCTTGGGTTCGGAAATTAGGATTTTTGTTGCGCAACCGCAATTTCTCTTCCTCTAAGGCTCGAATCTCTAGTTTTCAAGCCATAGTAAAGGCCTCGTCAAATGTGCAGAAAGTTTGAATTTGGAGGGTAGGAGAAATGTGCTTAGCGCAGGCCCACGTAAAGAGTTTGATAAGTTCGGCCTGAGGCAAGGCATATGTAAGTTGGTTGATAAGGCCCCGCCATCATCCAACGAAATCTGTGATGGATTCATCTTCAAATTGTCGGATGGCATAGAGGTCGGTGATAGATACTTTCTTGGCAATGTTAATGGAGAAATGATCCAAGAAAGATTGGGCTAGTTGGTTAAAAGAGAAGATTGAGTGCTGGGTTAAAGCATTGTACCACTCCAAGGCGGGTCCTGATAAGGACATGGGAAAGGTGCGAAGTAGTAAGGCATCGTCATGAGCAATCAGATAGCAGGCATGTCTAAATGATCGCAAGTGTTGTTGAGTATCCTCCTTACTATTAAAATGAGTAACTTTTGGTAATTCCCATTGAGGAGGATATGAATGAAGGGGGACATAAGGGTGGATAGGCTCCTGACAAACTTACTCATATGTCAGGGCGCTACGGCTTCCTGAAAGAAAAGCCTCCAGATTTTGCATCTTGTCCATCATTTGTTTGATTAAATCAATAGTTGGATGAGATGATGGTGCGGTTGCGGTAAACGGAGGCAGATTGGTCCAAGGGCCACCACTAGACAATGATGGGGTTAAATGTTGATAAGGAATTGATGACGAATATGTTGAGGCGACCGAATAAGGATGTCCTATATAAGATGTTGAAGTCACTGGATACGTGTGTGGAAATGAAAAGGTGGTCGGAGCTTGAGAAGGAAAGCTTGTGTGGATAGGTGGTAGAGAGCAAGTTATGAAAGGAGCAGTATGCGAGAAATACGAGGTAGGAGCAGTCGGTGGTAATGATATGTTGGGCCCAAGATTAACCAAAGGAAAGCCAATCTGTGCCGTATGATCCCTGAATCCGCTGAGTTAGGAGACGGGACTAAGGATGCAGAAGGAAAAGCAGAGTTATCAAGTGGAGAGGGAGCTAGATGAGCATCTATACTAATAGGCATGCCAACAAGGAGTTGACCATCGGGTGTACGGTCGGGGGCATGAGACAAATAGTATTGTACAACGCTAGGATTAGCGTCCAAAAATTTTACAAATTCCTTATCTCCTACAGGGATTTTGGGAACCTCGCTGGTGTCCGTAGGATTCCCCACAGGATGTGCAGGAGGTGATTCAGGCAAAGGCACAGAGTAGGCATGTGAAACCATGGCTGCAGCTTGTTTCCGAGTGATAACAACCATGGACAAGGGTACACAGTTAGGATGTAATCTATCAAAAACAGAAGCAGTAACAAAATGTTGGAAGTTGGTAGGCTGCTGGTTTTAGGAACTGTAAAAGATAATAACCGATATCGGTCAGGTAACCGATGTCGGTCAGGCTGTAGCCGGCATCGGTAAGTTAACCGATGTCGGTATAATAGGACTGGTGTAAGAAGCTGTAGGAAGTTGCTGATTTGGGGTTAACAGTACTTAGTATGCCTACCAAACTATTCGGAAGTGATCACAGAAAATAGTGTATGACAGAGAAACAGAACAAAAAACAAACAAGATGCACAAACAAATTAACATACTAACCCTAGGATTAGTTTTAATCAATTTGGGCTTATGCCTTAGATGCAAAATGATGTCAATCCTAAACAAAAGACTTAGGGGAAATGTCAAGTTTGTTTTGGCTTATAAGGTTACCTCAATCGGGCAGAGGAATACCGCGGAAAAGGGGGGATGTTTTGAGCTGTTGTGTTAATTATGAAGTGATTCGGTATGTGTTGTGTAGTGAAAGTAAGATTAATTTCTTGTTAATACTGTGGAAATCACCCCCACGTGTACGACCTGTTACTTAATCTATGTTCACTAGAATTGAAAACACCAAGCAAGAATGGGATGCACGTGTTTTAAACCCAAATCAAAAATGATATTCGATGAAGCAAAGAAGATGACTTTCACTAATGCAAAGCTGGGAAAGCAAGACAAATTCTTTTACCAAATATAACAAAATATCTTGTGAATATTTTTAGAAGAAGAAAACAGCAAGTGTGCTCCCTATATGAAAGCAAGCAAGAAAGAAAGAAACCCGAAATGGGTCCCACCGGGCGTGCCAAAATGTTTCACACAGAAATGCTTCCGTTCTTGGAATAGAGTTGCTTCTATCCTTTCATTCCTTTGAGAAATAGATAAGGGTTAGGGCTAGGAGGAATACCTGTTGAATGTTGAGATGGTGTGCGCGTACCGTAGAGAGAGATCATATCGATTGCAAAGAACTCCTTTTTGTCTGGGAAGGACTACCTGTAAGTAAGAATACAAGACCACCAAATTCTAATTAGATAATAAGTGAGGGAACTGCCTTAGGCCCAGGAAATATGAGACTTTCTTTCGAAGGTGGTCAGTTCCCCTGCTAATATGAATTGACACAAATTATAACAAATAAGCTATTGTCCAATTACAATTTATTTACCTTGTTAGAACAATAGAGAAAAGGCTGGTCTTGGTTTTGAATCACAGTGACCGATGCCGGTCAGTGTCACCGATACCAGTTGATGATAACCGATATCGGTAGGGGTAGTGATTTAGGGGGTTTGGTGAAGGTTGGCTATAAGATGGCTATATGATAGCTACGGTGTTTATAAGGCTGGTAAAATGATTGGGGATAGGTAATGAGGTGATGGAGAAGACTCAGAGAGTATGGGGGCTATTCTTGGGGCAATGTAGGGGCAGAGGAATGTAAGTTAGATGGAGAGTGTTACCGGGTAGTGGATCTGGGAGTAGACTTGTAATTACTGTGATTCAGAAGTCCAAGAAATATTATTAAAGGAACATACAAAATACTACTTACTAGTTCCTGCTGAAGATACAGGTCCAAGGACTGTTATGATGAAGGCAGGGTTTAGGTAGGATGGTCTGACAATCCAAGATGAGCTATCTCCTCTCCTGATGCTTGGATGAGTGTCACTGGGCTCTAGTTATTCAGTTGCAGTCTTGGGCTTGATTTCCTTCTCTGCAAACTCCTCTCTTTCCTTCACTTGTCTCTGCTCGGCTAAGTAAATTCCGGATTCTTCCAATGACTTCTGATATTCCGATCAATGAAAATCCAGCCCCTTGTTTTTGGTTGGGGGATGTCATTTACAGGGAACTGATGGCGGTTACGTAACCGACGGCGGTCGTGTAGGAACTGATGTCGGTTAAGTCAAAGTGGGCTATTTTTAGTAAAATAGCCAACTTTCCCTCCTTTTCTCCCGAGGGATCAGTTGTGGGCTTGATCAAGTCATTATGAGGTTGGTTTTGGGTGCGGGTGAGGAGTAATTAGTCATGGGTGTGGATGTAGACCAAGTTATAGGTTTTAATTAGGTTAGTTTAGGGTTAGGACTAGGTCATGATGAGGTGGCAAAATGAGGTGGCAGGTTTGGAGATGTAGATTTATTAATTGTAAGGTAATTAATAAATAATTTTGTAAGGTTTAGGTGATGAGGTTAGGTTGCGAAATGAGATGCATGGCATGAGAGGTCGTAAGACACAAATTTGGTGTCTACAGCTACATCCCAAGAGGTAAACTGTTTGGTTGTAATTTAATTCTTGCATGTTTTATGAATAGGATGAGAGAAGGTAAGTGGATAGAGACGAGAAAGAAAAGGTGATAGGTAATGGTTTGGGATGGGGTGAGTGTTATGGGGTAGGTAAGCAGGTGTTTCGTGTATTTTTGTAGGTACAGAGAGGAGTAAACGAGCAAATAATTATCGTAGGGGATGTTTTTAAGCAGGCTGTATAAGATTGACAGTGACCGATATCGTTTAGAGATAACCGGCATTGGTTAGGCAACCGGTATCGGTTATCTATAACCGATATCGGTTACTGTATGAAATTCCATAATGTGAGAAAAAACACTTAGGGATTTGATTTATTGAATGGTTTGTTTGTTGATTTGATGTATGCAGGCAGAGGCAAGGTTGAGGATGAATGATAGTGTGCCAGCTTTGTTGTCACGAGTCCGAGCGGATGTAACACCAGCTGAATGGGCATTAATAAACCGTGTGGGGTTAAGTGGAATCCGCTATTATTCACGAATTGCACGCAATCATGCTATGTTGCAGGTGTTGATTGAGAGGTGGAATCTAGAAAAGAATTCCTTCTATCTGCCAACAGGGGAGATGACAGCGATGTTGGAAGATGTGTTTAGGATTTTGAGGCTCCTAATTACAGGAATAACAGTGTATCAGGCAGGGCCGAGTGCGGAGCGGAGAGCGATAACATCAGTATTTGGTCCAGCTACACGAGATTTGACACAGTGAGGTTTGACATTCACTTATGGTATAATGTATACAGCACACCCTGAGGCAACAAGGTTGGCAGTGGTATTAATGATAGTGGTGGGGTATTATGCATTACCGAGGGTAGATGGGGGAAGATTTCCAAAAGCATTGATGTGTGTTATTTGGGAAATGATAAAAAGGAGCGTGAATTTCGCATGGGCACCCGCATATCTGGCGGAGCTATACAGGGGTTTATGGGCCTGCAAGTGAAATCACAGGATGACACTGGATTGTGCATACTTATTACATTATTGGGCCTATCAGCACATTGTGTGTGTGTGACCAATAGGCCGAATAATCCAGGAAGGAGAGACAGGAGTGCAGAGGTTGGGATTCAGACGATGGGTCCAGACAGAACAAGAGGCGAGATCCCAGGCCGTGACAGATGACATCGAGTATTATAGGCAGGTGTGGGAGATGGTGACGATTGCGGATATCCATTGGAGGCCTTACGAAAACTATATGGTGACAGAGAACATAGTTGAGGATTTTGAGGGGTGTAGAGCAATTGAGGTGGATCGCGGGGCACAGGCCAGGTGAGTACGAGAGGATCCCTCTAGATCGCGTGTGGCGACAATTTGGATTTGTTTAGGATATACCCATGGCTTATAGACCATACATGAGGATTGACGTCGAGGCAACATTCTCACCTCCCTGGCCGACACCTCCAGAAGGACCAGAAGAGATAGCAGCCGATCGCAGGGTAATGGATTCAGGAGCGACAAAGGCTTATAGATTATGGTGGGTAGCAGAGCTGTGAGGTTCACGTGAGAGGGCCGATCAGCCTAACATAGCTGTGATTACAGCGGAGAGAGATCACCTGCAGGATTTAGTGCACCAGCTTCAAATGCGGGTGAATGAGACAATGGGATTGTTAGCGGTTGCGGAGTCATGAGTGGAGAGACTAGAGGTGAGATTCCTCCACGTGAGAGGGCATATTCATATGTTACAGGAGAGATTGGCAGATCAGTGGGAGGAACCAATAGCAGTGGCACCTTTGAGGATGGAGAGGCCAGGCGAGCGGCGTCGATGATCATGATCATCACCTGGTTTGGGATGAGGTGCAAGGGTCTAAGTGAATTTCATAGAGGTATAAGAATAAATAAGGGTGCCGACCTGCGCGTCGATGATAGAGAAGATGTATTTGTTTAACATCTAAATAAAACTAAATATGTATGTTGATTTGAGTTACGATAATAATAAGAATGGTTGTGTTTTGAATGTTTTGTTTTTAAAAAAGGATAAAAATGAATGTGATCAAATAGAAATACACAAAAAGATTTATTTTTACCACACATGATAGGTTATGGTAGCAGATGGTCAAGCTAACCTTGGGAGACCCCATGTCTCCTAAGTGTTGCCTACATAGCCCATTGCAAAAAGCAAGGAGGGGCCTTAGACCGATGTAGTTCTCCCTTAGGACCAGGGAGAGGTGAATTCAGGCAATTTGGTTGTGGTTAGGAAATTTGTTGGTTGGTAAAAATATTGATATTGGTAGGGTAATGTTGTTGGTGTTGGTAAGGGATTGGCGATGTTAGTGTAGTTATAGGTGAACAGAAAGTTAGCTTACCCAAGTAGTAGGGAACCGTGTCCTGATTAAGATCAACACATAATCCTAGATTCGAGTAAAAGAGGCAAAAGTGTCTCGTAGTTGAGAAGAGCTAAACAAACCACATATTAATGTAGGATGAGCTTGAATCCCTAGGTACCTTGCATAGGTGAGAAGTCGATAGGTGAAAAGAGTTGTATAATCACAATATATCGGATATACGTCACGTCCCTTGAGTTTTGTTTCTTTGACGAATGGTGAGGTGAGGTGGCTAGTATAGTTGGGGTGCAGAGAACTTGTTATAAATTGATTATTCTGACGAAAGAGAACCAAACCTAAATAGACAAGTCCATGACTCAAAAGTGCTTTGGAATACTACTTTTTACTTTTCTGGATATAGACTTATTGATGCAGGAAGTCTACATGGGATATGTATTTTTTTGTTCTTGAGCTCTTCACAAAGCTGAGCAATGTGAGAAGCTTCTGATAAACACTGACTTTGTATAGCTATCCTTCAAGGGAGCAGTCTATTTATAGTAGCAGATGCGGCTTTTGTGTATAGCTGTCCTTCGGGGGAGCAGTCTATTTATAACAACAAATGTGGATTTGCACGTAGCTGTCCTTCGAGGGAGAAGTCTATGTATAACTTAGAGGTCTAGATATCCATTTGGCATGAAGCATCTAGTTTTGTAGGAAGTTTGACTCAAGAATATCCCATAAGCGTATAATTGAGAACGTGTTATTTCTATACTTTTAAGTCATGGACTAGACTAAAAAGGGGAAGGCATATTTAAGAGGAGATGATGACCAAACCGTGTGAGCTTGATTCTATTTTGAGATGCATGAAACAAAGTGTATGAGGTGGTAAATGAGCTCAAGGGATGAGTGTAAGGTAGATAAGAAGTGATATAACAATAAATTCAACAGTAGAATGGTCGAAGATGCAAGACATTAAGGGGTTCAGACTCAGGTTTACCATTAAGTGAAGTTAAATGATAAGTTCCTGATCCATAAGTGTGAGTGATAATGTAAGGCCCAATCCAATTTGGAGAAAATTTTCCACGTTTTCTTTTTTCTAGTTTGGTTACATGTTGATTCTCTTTGAGGACAACATCACCAACCTTAAAGGTACGCTCATGAAGTCGCTTATCATAAGCACGGTTGATGCACTTTTGATAGATTTGAAGGTGGTCAAGAGCTGTAAGACGACGCTCGTCAAGAAGCTCCAATTGGGCTAACCGCTCTTGGCGGAAATCATCATTGGTGAGAATATCCTGAAGAGATATTCTTACAGAGGGTATTTGTATTTCAAGAGGCAAGGCAGCCTCGGTACCATATACCAAAGAAAATGGGGTGGCATTAGTGGAGGTACAAATGCTGGTATGATAAGCCCAAAGGGAAAAGGGGATGTGATCAGGCCAATTTTTTCTAGAATCGTTAACGAATTTCATGAGAATTTATGTCAGGGTTTTGTTAGAAGATTCGGCCTGACCATTTGGTTGTGGATAGTAAGGTGATGAGAAGCTAAGTTTGATACCAAAGTTGTCACAAAGGTCTTGTAGCAACTTATTTTTGAAAGATTTTCCATTATCTGTTATCAGGCGATGAGGAACACCAAAACGACAGATAATGTGATGGTTGATGAACTCTACAATTTTTTCTTTTTTGGTTGAAATGAGTGGAATGGCCTCCACCCATTTAGTGTAATATTCGGTTGTTGTGATTATCCAACGGTTACGTTGCGAAGAGGGTGGGTGAATCTCACCAATAAGGTCTAAACCCCATTGTGAGAAAGGCCAAAGATCTCGTGCGACCTGTAGCAGATGGCTAGGAGTATGTTGAAGGTTGGCATGTTGTTGACACATAACACAACGCTTAACATATCCGTAGCAGTCGTTATTAAGAGTAGGCCAATAATAGCCTAGGCGAAGGATCCGTTTGGCCACGGCCAGGCCACTAAAATGTCCACCACAAATACCGTCATGGACTTGCTAGATGGTATAGGTGACCTCCACGCCAGTTAGACATCGAAGGAGGATGCCATCAAAGCCACGTTTATAGAGGATTCCCCCTATGACGACATAACGAGAAACGCTTTTAATTAAAGTACGTTTTCCATTACTAGTAAGGTCAGGTGGGAGAACAGAGGTAAGGTAGTCGTGAAATTGGTGATACCAGGTATCCTGAGAATTAGCAGACACATTATTTATCATACAAACATCTGGGGCTGAGTAAGATGGGGCAAAGAGTTGTTGGACCAAGACAAATATGTCAGAGTCATTTGGTGAGGTAGGAATTTGTGAGGCTAAGCAAGCCATAGTATTTGCAAATTTATTAGTTGAACGAGGAATGGTTTGGATAGAATAATGAGTAAATAAGGTCAAAAGTGAATCCACGTAATTTTTGTACTTTTGAAGTTCCTCATTTTTACATTGGTAGATGCCCACAACTTGATTGACTACCAATTGAGAGTCACCGAAAATGTTAATAGATTTTACACCTAAGTGTAACACAACCTGGAGACCTAAAACAAGGGCCTCGTATTTCGCTGTATTATTAGTGCAGGGGAAATCAAGCCAGAATGAAAGCGGCATAGGCTCAACATCAAGAGGAATGAGAACAACGATGGCCCCTCTGCCACGCTGGCATTTGGATCCATCGAAGAAGAGAGTCATTGGATATGACTCCTCACTGAGTGAAAGAGTGGCATTGAGTTCGTCAGGGAAAGTAAAATTGGTAAATTGTTCCCCAGGTAAAGGGGCTTCCACGAGTTGGTCTGCGATAGTTTGTCCTTTGACTGATTTCTGGTGTAAAAATTCAAGGTCGAGGTCGGCAAGGAGCATAGGCCATCGGGCGATGCGTTGGTTTAGATGAGGTTTGGCGTACATATAATGGATGGGTTCCACGTTGGTGATGACAAAAGTTTTGTGATTCAGGAGGTAATGTCAGAGTTTGGTGGCCACAAATGATAGGGCGAGGCACAATTTTTCTACATGTGTATACCTAGTTTTGTAATCCACAAGAGTACGACTTATGTAATAAATGGCTTGTTCTCGATGATCGGAGTTACGATGGGCTAGCATGGCTCCTACATCATGGTCGGTGGCGGAAAGGTAAAGGTAAAAAGGGCGATCATCCTGAGGTGGGATAAGCACAGGTGGCTGCAAGAGATAGGCTTTAAGAGCCTTAAAGGCCTGGTGGAACTCTTCGCTCCATTGAAAGACAATGTCCTTTTTAAGGAGATGATGGAAAGGTTGACATCGATCCGAGAGTTTTGAGATGAAACACTAGATAGATTGGAGTTTGCCCTGTAAACTACGTAATTGTTTGAGGTTAGTAGGTGGGGGAATTTCTAGGATAGCTTTGACTTTAGTTGGATCGACCTCGATGCCACGCAAAGAGACAATAAAAGCAAGGAGTTTTCCCGAAAGGAAACCAAAGACACATTTCTTTGGTTGAAGACGAACATAATATTGTAACAGGTGATCGAAAATAATGGATAAAACATTGAGATGTTCACTGCAATGTTTAGATTTTCCAAGAAGATCATCAACATAATCCTCAAGAATAGTGTGCATAATGTCATGAAAAATGTAAGTCATAGCCCGCTGATAGGTCGCACCAGCATTCTAAAGGCCGAACTGCATGACACGATAGCAGAAGGTTCCCCAAGGAGTTATGAAGGCGGTTTTATGTTGATCGGCCAGGGCTACCAAAATTTTATTATATCTCGAGAAGCCATCCATGAGAGAAAGCATCTCATGGCCCGCAGTGAGATCAACAAGTTGATCAATACTTGGTAGGGGAAGTCATCCTTCGGGAAAGCGAGGTTAAGGTCCTGGAAATCCATACATATCCGAAGTCCCCCCTTTGCTTTAGTAACAGGTACGATGTTAGAAATCCATTGAGGATAGTCAATAGTTAAGATGAAGGAAACAGAAAGGAGTCGTTGAAGCTCTTCTTTGACCAAGAGGGCAATGCATGGATGCATTTTTCTTAGTTTCTGTTTAACTGGTTTGGAATCGGGTTTCAGGGTAATGTTATGGACAACAATGTCAGGATCAATTCCTGGCATGTCAGCGTAGGACCAAGCGAAAGCTTGGTTACGGGCACGGAGGAAGGTAGTGAAGGCTGTTTTTTCAGATGCATTAAGAGATTGTCCGATCTTCACAATGTGAGGATCGTCCTCTGTGTGGATGTTGATTTCTATAGTCGACTCATTCAACATGGTTTGAGTTTCAGATGGTAAGGCACGTTGAATATAAGAGTCGTCCGCACCAAGGTAAGTGAGAATGGAGTCGTCATCTTGGCACTCAACAACATTAATTGAAGGTGAGTCCTCTTTGATTATGTCTGGATACAAAAGGGGAAGAGAATATGGGTTTTCATTATCACGTTGATAAGTTAGAGGACCCAAGAAGATAGCGTTTATGAAAAGAAATATTTAGGAGGGATAGATTCAGGGTCTATTGACTCTGTGGGTGACGATGGTAAAATGGATGATGATGGTTCAGAAGGGGTGACTTCATCGTCTTCCTGGATACAACGGATATGCGGTGTTTTTGGTTTAGGTGGTTCAGAGAATCCAAGACCACAATGATCTTTGTGTTTGCGTGTAGTTATAGGAATGATCGTATGTCGGCCTTGTTCATAAAAACTGAAACCAAAGCCCTTCCAAGCACAGCGCGTCAGGAAGGTGAGGGTGAAATGACGATTAGTTAGATATTGAAAATCAGATTGGAAGGGAACCACGCTAAGGGGAGGTTCAGGGGTGACAGAGGATGTATCGACACCCCCATACGTTAGGTTGGTGCGACAATTAGGTGGTCCGTAGGAGATTACTTCGCCCACACGACGGTCGTAGGTAGGATGTGCATGTAACTGTCCATACTCCTGTGGGGTATGGAAAGTGCTAACGTTATATAGGTGATACTCCCCCAGCGTAAGGTGTTGAAAAACATCTACTAAGGGATTTTAGGTGGGGATGTTGTCCGTGGGAAAGGAAGTGGTATTTGCGGTGGTTTCATTGGTTGAAGGTGTAGGTGCGATTGAGATGGATGGTTGAGGTGTGGTCAAAGTAGATGGTTGGGTTGGATGAATGGGTGTCTTGACTGGTACAAGCACATCATTAGGGCGATATAACATATTACATGTTTTGAAGGGGGAGCGTTAGCTTTAACGGTGTAGGATTTCCCCTCATACTTTAATTTTATGCATCTATGTAAGGTGGAGGGAACACATCCCATAGCCCGGATCCAAGGGCGACCTAAAAACATGTTGTATTGGAATTCTCCCTTAAGGACATAGAAGAGTTCAGGTAAAGTACGTGGCCCTACACAAATGTTAAGGATCACAGTGCCTAAGGTAGAAGTAATAGCATCATTGAATGAACACAACATGGTGGGGTTGGCACACATGTAGCTAGAAGGGATATTCATTTGTTGGAAGGCTTTGGAAGAGATGTCATTTAGGCTAGCACCTCCGTCAATCATAACATGACGTACCCAGATGTCCCAGATGTAAGCTGAGATGAAAAGAGCGGGGTCAGGATCTTCTGCACCAAAGTCAACAATTTCGTCTTCGGAGAAACTGACAGCAGTGGTTTGTTGTACAGGGACGGAAGTGGTAGATTGTTTGGTGAGAGAAGCAATGTGGTTGGGTGTTAAGATGGTGGTAACGGGTAAGGTTTTTTTAGGTAAGACCTCTATCCCTTGAAGGATTTCAACAAGAGCTTGGTGATGAGATTCAAAGGTTTGAATGAGATCATACAGTGTCATTTTTACAGGTGATTGGTGAAGTTGTTTGATCATGGTTCGATGGGAAACTCCATCAGAGATGGGGTAGGCAGGTCCACGAATAACCACTTTAGGTGGTGGTGTGATCGAGATGGTGGACAGAGAAAGAGAGGCCACATGTGTGCTTTCTTTAGCTTCCCCATTGTTGTTCTGCCCTCGAGTAGTAACACTAATCATGTTGATCTTGTGAACATGAGAGGAGGAAGACGGTAGGGATAAGTCATTGTCTTCAAGAGGTGGGGTTGTAATAATGATAGATCTTGGTGAGGCGGGGACAGGTGGTATAGGAGAGGGGATTGAAGCTAAAGGTTTCTCCCTTCGTAAGTTGTCCTTCTTAACCTTTCTATCCGAGAGAGGTGAATGACGAAGTATGGCTCTCAAAGCTTTGCATCCCTCTACATCATGTCCTGGTGTGCGGTGGTAAGCACAGATTTTAGACTCATCATAACCTATAGGTCGAGGTTTAGATGGATCATAGTGTTTAAGTGGGGGTAGGGAAATGGTCGCATTCTCCACCAACATATCAAGGATCTTGGCGTAAGATCCTTTCAGCGGGTCAAAGTCAGAGGAAGATGAGGCTAGTGATTGGGTGGGTTTTGGTAATGTTTGGGTATGGTCAGTTCATACGGGTGGTGGTTTAGACAAGGGGTTTTGATAATTGGATTTAACTAAACGTGGCTTCTTCGGTGCAGAAGTTATGTTTAGTTGGTTAGATGATGAGGCCACAGATGACGTGGTGGTGGGAAACAACCACAGAGAAAGAGGAGTGACAGCAAACAAATCCTTTGATGATGGAGTTTGTTTAGGGTTGATAGGTGGACAGGATACTTGGGGTGACGGTGTTGATACACCCATGGATCTTTGTATGGGTGTAGAAGATGCAGGTCGTTTCAAAGAAAACGCAGGAGGTATGATGTATTGAGGCAAGGTGGAGGGGTGAGGTCCCAATATAGAAGGTAGGTGTGTCGGTGAGGGTTTTAGTTGTGACAGAGGCATAGATTGGACTTGAGGAGATTGGGTTTGTCTCTTAGGTGGATGGATGGCTTTATTTTTGGATAAATCTAATCATTTATGTGGGTGTGTTAGGATGGGTATTAGTGAAGTCCCAAGTGTAGGGGAAGGTTTGGTCAGGTTAAAAGAGGTGGATGAGGTATTCAATAGGGATGAGGGGGGTGAAGATGAGGACATGCATTTTGAGCTTTTGTAAACACCTCGGGTATATGGTAGAGGTGTCTGGATCGGTCATCTGCATTTGAGTAGAGCATGGTGTACTCAAACGCTCCCATAGGACTCGTCCATCTTCTGAGGGATGACAATCTTCATGTGTGAATAGGAACTTTGATATGGAAGAGAGGTGGGTTGTGATTCCGGTCCACTGTGGGTGTGATACAGGGGGTAAATGAGTTGTTGTATCAATGGGTGCTAAGAGGTCAACCGGTCACTGAAAATATTTAGGAGATGAAGAACTAATAGGTAGGAGGGCATGTTTGAGGGGATCCGTCATGATTAAAGAATTTGGTGATGTCGGTTGGAGAGGTTTCTCTTCTAAAGATGATAGAAACAGTGGCGAGCCTTCTTCTTTTATAGCAAGAGTGACGGAAGGAAATGTTTGGGAAATAGATAAGTTGGATAACATCCGCTCACAATCTTGCATGGATGTGGTGTAAGAAGACTCATTCGTGAGAAGAGAACTCTGGGAAGTTAATTCCTTTATGGGTAAAGGAACGACAAGGTTATCATCTTGTATTGATGGTGGTGAAGTGAGTGCGGATCTCTGCGTTAGTAATGAGGCTTGATTCAGAATTTCCTCGATAGAAGCTTTTGGTTGGGAGTCGAAAAATGCATGGATTTCATGAACACTCTCCTCGGCCAAGATATCTTGGTTTATGTTACTATTAGATGAGTGGTTTGGGAATGGTTTGTTGAAGATTTTCAAATTTTTGTTAGCAGGGGCATTAGGATTATCGAGGGTTATATCCCCTGCATCAACCATTTCCTGCACTATATTTTTCAACATCTTACAGTTTTCGTGACTGTGTCCCTTCATGCGGTGGAAGTTACAGAAGTCATTTTATTTGTACCAAGAAGGTATAGCATGGGTGGAATCAAACCCAGAGTGAGATTTAACAGGAGGCAAGGTGATAGCTCCTGCTTTGAGCAATTTTTCCAAGATGACACCATAAGTTTCTCCCAAGGGAGTGTAATTGATGGGTTTGTCTTTATACTTATAGGTGGTTTTTGGCAGGGTATTAGACGGTGCTTGGGATTTGACCATCACCGTGTGTACAGATCCTTTTTATTTCGAAGCAGTCGATGCGTGAGAATTGGTGGTGTTGGGTTTGCTGGTGGAGTCTTGGGTTCGGAAATTAGGGTTTTGTTGCACAACCAAAATTTCTCTTCCTCTAAGGCTCAAATTTCTAGTTTCCGAGCCATAGTAAAGGCCTCATCAAAGGTGCGGAAAGTTTGAATTTGGAGGGTAGGAGAAATGTGCTTAGCGCAGGCCCGTGTGAAGAGTTCGATGAGTTTGGCCTGAGGCAAGGCATAATTAAGTTGGTTGATGAGGCCCCGCCATCATCCAACGAAATCTGTGATAGATTCGTCTTCAAATTGTCGGATGGCATAGAGGTCGGTGATAGATACTTTCTTAGCAATATTAATGGAGAAATGATCCAAGAAAGATTGGGATAATTGGTTAAAAGAGAAGATTGAGTGCTAGGTTAAAGCACTATACCACTCCAAGGTGGGTCCTGATAAGGACATGGGAAAGGTGCGGAGTAGTAAGGCATCGTCATGAGCAATCAGATAGCAGGAATGTCTAAATGATTGCAAGTGTTGTTGAGGATCCTCCTTACTATTAAAACGAGTAAATTTTGGTAATTACCATTGACGAGGATATGAATTAAGGGGGACAGAAGGATGAATAGGCTCCCGACAAACTTGCTCGTATGTCAGGGTGCTACGGCTTCCTGAAATAGAATCCTCCAGATTTTGCATCTTGTCCATCATTTGTTTGATGAAATCAGTGGTTGGATGAGATGATGGTGTGGTTGTTGTAAACAGAGGAGGATTGGGCCAAGAGCCACCACTAGAAAATGGTGGGGTTAAATGTTGATAAGGTATTGAGGACGAATATGCTGAGGTGACCGAATAGGGATGTCCTATATAAGGTGTTGAAGCCACCGAATAAGTGTGTGGAAATGAAAAGGTGGGCGGAGCTTGAGAAGGAAAGCTCGTGTGGATAGGTGGCAGAGAGCAAGTTATGAGAGGGGAATTCTACGAGAGAGATGAGGTAGGAGCAGTCGGTGGTAATGATATGTGGTACCCCAGATTAACCAAAGGAAAGCCAATCTGTGCCGTATGAACCTCCGGAGCCACTGAGTTGGGAGACGGGGCTAAGGATGAAGAAGGTAAGGCGGAGGTATTAGGTGGAGAAGGGGCTAAATGAGCAGCTATACTAATAGGCATACCCACGTGAAGTTGACCGTCAGGTGTACGCTTAGCGGTATGAGACAAATAGTACTGTACAGTGCTAGGATTAGCATCCAAAAATTTCACAAATTCCTTATCTCCTACAGGGATTTTGGGAACCTCACTGGTGTCCGTAGGATTCCCCATAGGATGTGAAGGGGGTGATTTAGGCAAAGGCATGGAACAGGCATATGAAACCATGGCTGCAGCTTGTTTCCGAGTGATAACAACCATGGACAAGAGTACACAGCAGGGATTCAATCTATCAAAAATAGAAACAACCACAAAATGTTGGAATCGGTAGGTTGCTGGTTTGTCGGGAACTGTGAAAGACAGTAACCGGTATCGGTTTGATAACCGATGTCGGTTACAATGTAGCTGTCGTCGGTCAGTTAACTGATGTCGGTATAATAGGACCGGTGTAAGAAGCTGTAAGAAGATGCTGATTTGGGGTTAACAATGCTTAGTATACCTACCAAACTGTTCTGAAGTGATCACTGAAACAGTGTATGATAGAGAAACAGAACTAAAAACAAGCAAGATGCACATGCAAATCGAGATACTAACCATAGGATTAGTTTTAATTATTATGGGCTTATGCCTTAGACACAAGATGATGTCAATCCTAAACAAAAGACTTAAGGGAAATGTCAAGTTTGTTTTGGCTTATAAGGTTACCTCAATCGGGCGGAGGAATATCGCGGAAAAAGGGGGGATGTTTGAGCTGTTGTGTTGATTATGATGTGATTTGGTATGTGTTGTGCAGTGAAAGTAAGATTAATTTCTTGTCAATACCGTGGATATCACCCCCATGTGTACAACCTGTTACTTAATCTACGTTCACTAGAATTAAAAACAACAAGAAAACATGTGATGTATGTGTTTTAAAACCCAAATCAAAAATGATATTTGATGAAGCAAAGGAGATGACTTCCACTAAAGAAAATATGAAGAAGAAAGACAAATTATTTTACCAAAATAACAAAATATCTTGTGAATATTTAGAATAAGAAAATAGCAAGTGTGCTCCTTATTGGAAGCAAGCAAGAAAGAAAGAAACCCAAGAAAGGGTCCCACTGAGCGTGCCAAAATGTTTCGCACACAATGTTTCAGTTCTTAGAATAGATTTGCTTCTATCCTTTCATTCTCTTGAGAAACAGATAAGGGTTAGGGCTAGGAGGAATACCTGTTGAATGTTGGGAGGGTGCACGCGTACCGTAGAAAGAGATCAGATCGATTGCGAAGAACTCCTTTTTGTTTAGGAAGGACTACCTGCAAGTAAGAATACAAGACCACCAGATTTTAGTTAGACAATAAATGAGGGAACTGCCTTGGGCCCAGGAAATATTAGACTTCCTTTCGAAGGTGGTCAGTTCCCCTCTTAATACGAATTAACACAAATTCTAACAAAGAAATTATTGCTAAATTACAATTGAATTACCTTGTTAAAAGCAATAGAGGAAAGGCTGGTTTTTGTTTGAGTCACAGTGACCGATGCCAGTCACTGTACAAATGACTGCGGTTATACATTGGTACCAGTTGCTGATAACCGATATCGGTAGGGGCAGTGATTTAAGGGCTTTTAATGAAGGTTGGCTATAAGGTGGCTATGGTGTTTATAAGGATGGTAAAGGATTAGGGATAAGCAATGGGGTGATGGAGAAGACTCAGAGAGTATGGAGGCTGTTCTTGGGGAAATGTAAGGGTAGAGGAATGACAGTTAGATGTAGGGTGTTACTAGGTAGTAGATCTAGGAGTAGACTTATAATTACTGTGATTCAGAAGTTTAAGAAATGTTATTAAAAGAACGTACAAGACACTACTTACTAGTTCCTGATGAAGATACAGGTCCAAGGACTGTGATGACGAAGGCAGGGCTCAGGTGGGATGATCTGATAATCAAAGACGAGCTATATTCTCTCCCAATGCTTGGATGAGTGTCGCTGTGCTCTAGTTATTCCGTTGTAGTCTTGGGCTCGATGTCCTTGTCTACAAACGCTTCTCTTTTCTTCACTCGTCTCTGTCCTACCAAGTGAATTCCGGATCTTTCAAATGAATTCTGATCCTTTGTTTTTGGCTGGGGGAGGCCATTTATAGGGAACCGATGGCGGTTACGTAACCGACGGCGGTCGAGTAGGAACTAATGCCGGTTAAGTCAAAGTGGGCTATTTTTAGTAAAACAGCCAACTTTCCCTCCTTTTCTCCCGAGGGATTAGTTGTGGGCTTGTTCAAGTCATTATTAGGTTGGTTTTGGTGCGGGTGAGGGGTAATTAGTCATGGGTGTGGATGTAGACCAATTTATAGGTCTTAATTAGGTTAGTTTAGGGTTAGGGCTAGGTCATGGTGAGGTGGCAAAATGAGGTGGCAGGTTTGGAGATGTGGATTTATTAATTATAAGGTAATTAATAAATAATTGTGCAAGGTTTAGGTGGTGAGGTTAGGTTGTGAAATGAGATGCGGGGTACAGGGTGTCGTAAGACAAAAAATTGGTGTCTACAGTAATCTCTCTCCGAGGCTGCAGTGTAAACTACGTAGGAGTTCATATAGAACCTCCCCATTGTGGTAAGTTGTTGGAGCTACTCAGATATCATGCTGCTTATGATCTCTGCCCACTCGAAGCATTGATCTGGCACATTCTTGTTTATTGTCTCCAAGTATCTTAGCATCCGTTTATGAAAGTAGTGGGCGTCAGGAAGCCCAAATACTCTGCTTAGGAACATGATTTTATCACTTAGTTACTCTGAGAAATCATTGCGATGAATGACTTGTGGCCTTTTGGTCACCACCTTCTTGTTTTTCAGGTATACTTCATTCATTAACTGCATACACTGGTCTTCATTATCATCCCAAGCCTTGGTACAATCTTCCTGGCTTACGGCCACAAAGTTCCAGTGGTGAGGAATGTCGAGCATTATTTTGAAGTTTCGGGCAGTGAGGTTGATCACGACCTTGCCTTTCTCATTCTGGACACACCTTGTGTCTTTGTTGTAGCAGCGGGCCACTACCATCATGAACTCATTATTCACAGCACTGACTGGGATTCCCCCAGGAAAATGTAGGCCACTGCCTACCAGTTTTTCCATCCAAGGACTTCCTGTGACCCTCCAAGTTCTGGCCCAGAAATCCTCCATATCAATGTGACCAAGTTTAGAGTCTCTTATATCCAGGTCACACTCTGCCTGGGATTCAAGCATTCTAAGCCTCTAATATTTGTACTTCATCTCTTCCTCTGTAAGCTTGGCTTTGCCCTTAGACTTGGTTGGTCTCTTACTTGATGTTGACATATGTAGTTCTGAACTCAGTTGCTGATATGCAAGAAGAAAAAGTGAAACCCAACGTAGGAAAGTCATATTAGCTATTTGATATTCCATTAAAGTGTTGACAGAAGGAAGAGTAAGCAATTTTAAGGCCTCCAAGCACAGGGTGCATGAACACTGCAGGTTGCAGGGTTAAATAGTATGGTGCACAGAAAAGGGGTGTTGCAAGGGACAAATCAGCACCAAAGGATGCAGGGTGCATGGACAATGCAGATGACATTTTTTGTTGTTGCAAGCGGAAGTGCACCTGCGCCATATATATGCATTTTATAACGGGCGCTGATATTTTTCATGTTACACGAGTACAGGATGCGCCAAAGGGCGTAGGTTTAATGCGTGTAACATCATTTTTTCATGCGCCACAGGGGAACTTGGTGCGGCGCATGGAAGGTCTGCATGACATGATGTTGCTGTAATAAGGGATGCGCCTGTGCCGTTAATGGTTTTATTCTTGGGGCAAGTAAGGTTGATGTTGTAAGGATGCAAGGTGCGCCAATGGTGCAAGTTTTTGCAATGTTACACATGAGTCTGGTGTGCCAAGAGGGCGCAGGGTTAGCGGGTGTTACAAGTAAGGAAAGTGCGCCTTGAGGGCGCAACTATTTTTTATGCAGCAGGCATGGTGGATTCACCATTGGCACGACTGTACTTCATGTTGCAAGGGTGGCGACTACGCCAAAAAGGAAAAAAGTAGTCTATCAATTTTTAAGTCATTGTTCTTTGTCTGGAGGGGTTACATGTGTTTCAACTTCTTCTGCAGGGTTCCTTGGATGATGAAGAGGATGTAATAAAGAGACCCAAGTGATTTTTTCAGAGGCAGAGTCTTCTTTACCAGAAGATCTAGAAAGAGGGAGAAGCGCATTGGGGGGGACAACAAAAAAAGAAAAAGGGGGGAGGTTTCATGGCTTCACAGATTATACAATCCAACCCTACAAACAAACAGCCAACAAACAAAACATAAAACATGAGAGCAACAAGGATCACTTACCAGGAATATATATAATATGAGAGGTGAAATTGGGTCCACGATGCGATACGAGAATGACAGGCGTGCTGACAGGTGCAGAGGAAAAAGAACAATCACATGTTTTCTGACTGGTGAAAGTGACAGGACGGATGCACCTATATATAGGCAAAGTTGTAATAAATGCGCCAACCACTTTTTGAAGTGGCGCATCAAAACGCCTGTCGACACTGGAAATATTGCACCCTTTGGCGCACCAAAAGTGATGTCAACACAGAAATACGTGCACCCTTTGGCACACCAAAATGCAGTGCAACAAACATATTGTTGACACAAAGGCGCATGCACCTTGGCGCACGCAAAAAAGGTGCAACATGGTGAGGCGCGCCAAAATGTGTGTCGACACTTCAAACTATGCGCCAAAGGAATTAAATGGGGCACATGCTTACCCTATGTTGCATAGACATTAGGTGCGCCTGACCAAAAAAGACCAAAAATGGATAAGTTTGGAAAATTAGATTTCTCGGGAAGGAATTTTGCAACGTTCCAAACGCAAGGAATCTCTGACAAGGGACTAGAACAAAATTTTGGTAGGGTTATCTGTAAAATTGCCCTTGTGAATTTTACGGGATAACAATATTATACAGTTTTTTTTCTTTTTATATACCCACATCGACCTGACCAGCGTTGGTTATACCTAGACCGACATCAACCATGTGCCTTAACAAACTGTGGTCAGTTGTACTTAAACTGATATCATTCTTGTGCCCTAACAAACCATGATCGATTTACCTGGACCATCACCGGTTAACTATGACCAACATCGGCTGCCTGTCATACTCCTGTCAATACTCTTTCCCTATTTTCGACCAACATTTACCCTTCCCCGCCACCGTTTGACCTTACCCACCCTTATCGCAACCTACCTTCAAGCCTACATTACCTATCCCTGTCCTTAATTGCATTTAGGGACTTGTTATTTTACCTATACCTCGGCCCTACTCATGCCATGACCTAACTACCTAGACCCAGAACATTGCTAGTGACCTGTGAACTCATGTGTTTGTTATACCTTACGACACTGTTACCCATGTTGTTTGAACTAATGACATTACCTTGCCTATTTTCGTGTTGTTTATCCTGACCCAAACTTTGGTGTACCGGAACATACCTAAATGTTCTTACACCTGACCTACATTGTGTTTTTACACCATATCCTATCCCTTAGATACTGAAATCACTTCAACCTTGTTCGGATAAACCTATCAACCTTGGACAATGTAGAGTTTGCAAGCTCTTCAACCTAGAACCGTGTCACAGTTTATTCCATGTGCATGAGTTTGACTGCCACTACTTTTGACCCTAGCCCATTTACCAGTTTGGTTGTTTTTTACCTCTACCCTTTCCCACATTCACCCACATATACGCTCCTTTTCACTACATCCACCTTTTATTAAACCACTCACCACTTCCATTTTCCACCTCACTAGTTCCTTGTTTGAGGGTGATCACCTTCACCCACACATGGGGCACCCACTTCTTATTTTTGTCAGTATCGCTTACCAATACAAGCTACGTGACAAAAAGGGGAAAATATAGACACCTAAATTTGGTTACATTCCCCTTATTCCCTGATCGGATAACTAAATTAAACATGGAAACCTAACCATGGCATCCTTTCACGCCACATTAATAATTAATTTAATTATTTTAATTAAATTAAATACCCATCCTTACAATATCCATTATTTTATTATCTTAATTGGCCTAATTTCCACCTCACCTAGACACCTCATCTAGCCACCTTGATGAGGGTCATCAATCCTCGCCATTAATAATGTCAATCCAGGTTGGTGTCCGAAGGCTATATGCATTAAGAGAAGAAAATATTGGAAAGTAACTCCTTTAAACACAAAGCAAACTTGCATAAAATAAATCACACTTGCGGAAATTAAAAGGCACACTTACAGAAATAAAGTTTTCATGAAAGAAACACACTTGCATGAATTAAAAGGCACACTTAAATAATGAAATTTGCATGAAAGAAACACACTTGGATGAATTAAAAGGCATAATTACATAAATGAAATTGCTAAATTAAAAATAAACACAATTGAATGAAACACCTGCAGGTTTATAACAGATTGAATTTTCACAATACAAAGATAAAAAAAATAGAACAAAAGGAATTAAAGACAAATGGATAAACATAAACATACATAAAAAGATCCATCTTCCTTGGAATGAGTGGCCAGCTCATTCCTTAGAAGAGGATTTAAATCATACTTCTGAGATCTTAAAACTACAGAATATTTGAGAGGAAAGAATAGATCTTTATTTCTTTGGAGAAAAACATTACATATCTAAGTGTGGAAGGTTGCAATTATAATTCATGCATCCAACCAACTCCTTATTTTAGGATATATAATCTAATCTTAGCTTTATTCCAATCCTAACAACTAAGATCTCCATCTCCACAAAATACGAAGAGAGATATATTATTGAAGTCAAATCTTATCTCACTTATTTTAGGAAGATTTGCTCCCAAATCTTCTCCTTGCTTTTTGGTAATATTCCTCGACATCATTAGAAGGAGGATTTTCCTCAAAATATAATTTTGACCAAATACCTTTCTCATATTTTCCATTTGACTTTGTTGTTTTTAATTGTGGAACTTTTGATGCTTGTCAAATATGATTTTTCCTCGGACTGCAGTTCACTAAAATTTAGATTTATATTGATTGGTAAAACTTGTAGAAACTATGAATGAATTTTTTGTTAAACACATTTCTATGAACAAAAACCTCTATTAGATTTTCTATTTGACTTTTATATTTCTGTTTATGGAACTTTTAGTGCTCATCTGGTACGTGTTTCCTTAGGTTGTAGCTTACTAAAAGTTAGATCTATCTTCATTGGTAAAACCTGTAACAAATATGAATAACTTGAACATAATTCTAGTTTTCTTTTTCATCCTATTGTTAACATGATCAAAAAGTGCTGAGAAGAAAGCCACTAGGTAATAATTGATTTCCTTTGATTGGTCAGCAAGCTGGTTTTTCGATCAAAGTTTTTTTTTTTGCCTTTGATTAGCTAGCAAGCTGGTTTTCCAATCAAAGTTGTTTTTCATTTGCCTTTGATTGGCCAGCAAGCTGATTTTCCAATCAAAGCTTTTTTATTTTTATTTTTTGCCTTTGATTGGCTAGCAAGCTGGTTTTCCAATCAAAGCTTTTTGTTTTTTTTGCTGAAATGATAGCATGAGAAGGATTAGAGAAAAAATTGATCCATCATCAAACTATATTCATCAAAGTACAACTGGTGTAAAATAAGAAGCAATGTCTGAGATCTCATAAAAACTATTTTTGCATACTTAGTAACTCCAAGAAGATTTCCAAAAATTGTGTGGACAATTTATAGGTCTTTAAAGCCCATCTTAAATTGTGCATTATCGGAATCACCATAGTAATCTTCAAAGCACGGACTAGTGATCTCAGGAGTTGTGAAAAGAGAGAGTGAAGGTATTTGTGTGTCCGTCCAAAATCCGCATGCTTCTTGGTTGATATTATTGGTGCTCTAAAATCTACATGCTGATATCAAGAACAACTCTAGAAATTTCTATAGATCTAGTCCTTAGATGTTAGTACGCAAAAAGTTCTCGTGTTGATATTCACAATAATTTCTTCTTAACGTTATGCAAGTATATACAAAAATGAAGAAATTGAAAGACATGAAAACAAATTTTTCTAATGGATATGGTTCAGGGATTGAATTTTATCATGGGATGAAAAATAATTTGGATGGGTGGATTTATTATGAGTGAGTTTTTATTTTAGCTCTAATGAAATCCCTGAATATGGATGGAGTTAATTAGAAATGCTACCACTTCATTATTACAAACTGGATAAGCTAGTTTTTGACTAAGGCTATGTGTAATAAGATCATTGAGCTGTTAGTTGATACAAGGGGAAATGGTGGTGGTTATAAAAAATGGCATATGATATTTTATCAACTAGATATACTTCCAAATTCAATATCATGTTATACCATTTCCAGATCTGAATTATTTGTTCATACCATTATACCTCTTGATCAAACATCATAGTCATTTTTCTTATACAAAGAGTTAGTTTGTGGGGATATATTTACAATCTAAAATTCCTAATTGCAGAAATAAAATTTTAATCTACTTGTAGGAAATAAAAGTCTAAAGAAACTACTTACAAAATTCCTCTTGTTACAAAATTGTTAAAAGGTATTCTACTATCACTAGAATATTCTTTTAGAGAACTCTAAATCTCCCAATAACACCATGTCCCTAGCAACGATGCCAAAATGATGAGGGTCGTCAATCCTCACCATTAATAATGTCAATCTAGGTTGGTGTCCGAAGGCTGTATGCATTAAGAGAAGAAAATATTATAAAGTAACTCCTTTAAACACAAACCAAACTTACACAAAATAAATCATACTTGAGGAAATTGAAAGGCATACTTGCAGAAATAAAGTTTTCATGAAAGAAACACACTTGCATGAATTAAAAGGCACACTTTCATAAATGAAATTTGGATGAAAGAAACACACTTGTATGAATTAAAAGGAACACTTGCATAAATGAAATTGCTGAATTAATAATAAACACAATTGAATGAAACACCTGCAGGTTTACAACAGATTGAATTCTCACAATACAAAGATAAAAACAATACAACATAATGAATTAAAGACAAATGAATAAATATAAACATAAATACATAGATTCATCTTCCTTGGAATGAGTGGCCAACTCATTCCTTGGAAGAGGATTTAAATCATACTTCTGAGATCTTAAAACTACAGAATATTTGAGAGGAAAGAATAGATCTTTATTTTTTTAAAGAAAAACATTACATATCTAAGTGTGGAAGGTTAAATTTATAATTCATGCATCCAACCAACTCCTTATTTTAGGAAATACAATCTAATCTTATCTTTGTTCCAATCCTAACAACTAAGATCTCCATCTCCACAAAATATGGAGAGAGATATATTATTGAAGTCAAATCTTATCTCACTTATTTTAGGAAGATTTGCTCCCAAATATTCTCCTTACTTTTTGGTAACAAGAATCATAATGATTTTATTCCTCTACATTATTGGAAGGAAGATTTTCCTCAAAATATAATTTTGACTAAATACCTTTCTCAGATTTTCTATTTGACTTTGTTGTTTTTAATTGTGGAACTTTTGACGCTTGTCAAATACGTTTTTTCCTTGGATAGAAGTTCACTAAAAGTTAGATTTATCTTTATTGGTAAAACTTGTAGAAACTATGAATGAGGTTTTTGTTAAACACATTTCTATGAACAAAAAAAACTCTCAGATTTTCCATTTGACTTTTCTATTTTTGTTTATGGAACTTTTAGTACTCGTCTAATACACTTTTCCTTGGGCTGCAGTTTACTAAATGTTAGATCTCTCTTCATTGGTAAAACCTATAACAAATATGAATGATTTTTTTGTTAAAAAAATTTCTATGAACAAAAACCTCTCTCAGATTTTCCATTTGACTTCTCTATTTCTGTTTATTGAATTTTTAGTGTGCTTGTCCAATACACTTTTCCTCGGACTGCAACTCACTAAAAGTTAGATCTCTCTTCATTGGTAAAACCTGTAGCAAATCTGAATGAGGTTTTTGTTAAACACATTTCTACGAATAAAAATTCTCTCATATTTCCCATTGGAATCTTTGAGTTTTCACAATCCCTCAAAAATTGTCATTCCGTTGATGCAAGTTCCGGAACTAAAGTTAACATTCCTTTTATGCAAGTTCCGAAACTAAATCTGATTTTTCCATGAATTGAAAGTTTTGGAACTAACTGTCATTCAATTGATACAAGTTCTAAAACTAGAACCTGCGAGTTCCAGAACTAAACCTGCAAGTTCTAGAACTAACTTTGTGAGTTCCAGAACTAACTCTGCGAGTTCCGCAACTAACTTAAAACAACTATAACTTTTGCATGTGACATAAGATTGAGATGATTAATTTTTTGAACTTGCATAATTTTTTGAGAGGAATCTGAATATGAAATCAGATATGATTTTAAATCTACTATTTATGATCAATTCCACTTTTCCCAATACTAGCATTATCTTTTCCTCTATGGCTTGTATACACAAGACTTTACATCTTTTCCCAAATAATCAATAGGATTAGTCAACAAAATAGATAATTTTTTTAAAGAATAAATAAGATATATATCCTATATTCTATCTTAAGAAAAATATAAGTTTCTAGATTAAATTTAAATCCACTTTCAAAGGTAACTTGGAAGGATAAATTAATGGTAATTTATGGCCAATTTATGGCCTCATCACACCTCACCCTAGACCAATTCTTGGCATGTTTCCATAACTAAAAATAACTAAGTCTTACTTTCCTTAATGAGATAAGATTTGGTCTAACCCTAAAATCAATGCCCAAGATTTCTCTAACCACATTCCCACTCATTAGAAGGGAAGCTTCCGTTCTGATCCATGACACCAACTTGGCCCAAGAAATTAGAAAGATCTTCCCATTTTAGTAAACCTAGGGAATCTCACCTTAACCGACACTGGTCAAGGCGGAACCATCGTTGGTTACCATTTATTCACCTTAGCAACCTTGTTTGAGAGGTTGACACATTCTGAGAGAAAAAAGACAAGAAGAGAGCTACATGCAAACAAAACCAAGTTCTTTTCATGCACCCAAACATCCATAACCAACATCAGGATTGATCCAGAAGCATTGGCACTCATGGTAACATTCCAAGAAGCGTCACTATTACAAAAACATCCATTCCATCAACCGATCATCACCACCACCCAACCATTGGACCTGAAACATTGGTAAGTGTTTTTATCATTAATCATTTCCATTATTATTCTACTCATAGAGTTATTACCATTTATGTTATCATTCTTCTATTAACATTCCCATCCCCCCATAGCCTTCTTTATGACAAAATAAAAAACCTCACCCACCCATTTATCAGATCACCTATCCTGGCCCTTCCACCTCTCTGAGTGTTATCAATATTCCCACAAACCTTTCCATCCCCTTCTTTAGCCACATCTAACCTCACCTAGACTCTACAATAAGGTTTTCATTGAACTACTGACATCCTACTGTACTGACACCGGTTACCCATAACCGTTGTCGGTCTCCCTTAACCGTCATTGGTTATAACCAACCGACATCGGTCTCTATGTTTTATACCCTTCCCAAGAACAGAGCCAAACAACCTCCTACCAATTGACCTAAACAACCCAGAATCAAACCCTGACCAGTCCCAGTACCTTGACAGTTACCTCATCCTTTAGATCCAACTATAGCCTAGCCTATTGTGATTGGATTTTATTATTGTACTTGAATGAGATACCTAAATCATATCAAATACAGTAGGAATTTACTTATTTCTCCCATTAATTTGTTTTAAACAATGGATTGAAAGCCATATAGGAAGTATCACACTTCCCAAAACTAGGATACGCTAGGAAGTCCACTGTCATATATCATTTAACTTCTCTTTTGTGGTCTTGTTTTCTATTACAGGTAGTTCCTCCTAGCCAAAATGAAGCTCTCACAATTGGCATTGGGTCAAGAAGTCAGAATGTGCACAACCACCATCAACCTACCCATTTAACAGGTATTCCTCCTAGCCCATAACTTTATTTGTTTTGTCATTCAAAAACATAAAGAAAATGGTGAAACACCCACCTCTAAATCTAGAGGCTTTTATTTCTAGAAGCCTCTCTAAATACCTCTTTCCATTGAATTTTTAATTCAATAGAATCTTCTTCCCTCCATAAATTTTAAATTCAAATTCTAGAGTTTTCCACTCTAGTCCTTACATGTATTCTCCACCCTTGATCCAAATCCAAGTTGGCTTCATCTTAGCCATTAAATCCTCCACCCCTCAACTATAATTTGGAATCTCATCCTCCATGAGATCACGAACTGGAAAAATCCATAACCAACCTTTTCCTTTTTTTTATCTTCAATCTTCCAATCAATCCATCTTCAATCTATCAATCCATCTTCAATCTACTCCAATCAATTCATCCTTCATCAAACATCTATAAATTCAAGGCAATCAAGGGGAGGTGCTGCCCAAATGACTCCACATCAAATATGAAGCAATCGAACTTCCATCCAAGAGAAAATCCAACACATCAAAGGAGGAGTTTTGCAACTCGTAGTAAGTTTAGGTATTATACTCTCTCATTTTCATCTATTGATCTATCTGAGGTTTTGTTTGAGAAGAATAGATTTAGGAATCAATTGGTTTTTTTTTGGTTTTTAACTTTCATCTAATATTTTATTACATTACATAAAATACCTCATAGTAAGGATTGCATGTAGGGAAGATGCTTTTGGAATGGATTGGAGGTAAAAGCGTGAAAAGGGACACAAACAAAGCAATGCACTTGTAGCCATATGACAGGTCTTTACATATAACCAATGATATTTAACCACATATAAAATCATTAGGGGAAGATGGAAGGTGTACTTAAACACCTACTGTAGACATGATGAGGGGTCTTAGATGTAGTTTGTATGGGGGAAGTAGGTTATCCTTAGGTTTTTGTCCTAGGTCTATGCCCCAACTTTGAGAAATATTGCACAAACTGATCAATGCAGGAATTTTTCTTGTAGTGGGAATGATGATCGATGCATGAAGCTTTCCTAAGATGCTTGACTTTGGATTTTTATTTTTATTTTGATATTTAGAAGGATGATCAATGTGGGAAGCCTTTTATTGCCATGATACAACAAGGTAACCATCCTTCGAGGGAGTGGTCTACAATTAGATTTTTATTTTCTTTCTTTTGACTTTGAATTTTGATTTTAGATGGTAAGATAAGATATGTGACAACTGTCCTTTAAGTGACCAGTCTATAATTTTGATAATATTTTCTTTATATGCATAGCTTTCATTTGAGGGAGCATTCTATTTTTGGATAATATAGCTTTTGATATGAGAATCCGTAATTTTTGACTTTTTATAATGGAGTTGAGGATAACCAAGTAGATCACTTGGGGAGCATAAGTAAGATGCGCAAGCTACACATGTGGACCCTTATCATGGTTCCAATAGGTAGATAAGAAGGAAATCGATGTAATGATCGCGAGGTTCCATCATAATAGGAGGAACCTATCCATGAGGAACATGCCATGAGCAGAGCCATGGTAACCATGTTAAAGTTCATAGAAAGGATAGTGACAGAAGACCACATAATTCCAAATCATTATGATGGAAGATGGAGAATATAGTGACAAAATACTAAATAATTTCAAATCACGTTTTATTGAAAGGATATTTTTCCATTTTTGGATAGATCCAGGGTACTTTTCTAGTGGAGATATATTCATATATTTGTGTATACTAGGTGTCAGATGTGATCCAAAAACTAGTACTATTTTTTTACTCAACCAACAGATCCTTGTAGGCTATTTAATTTTAATGCCAATTTTAACCCTAAAAATAAAATAAAATCAAAGAAAATGCAATACAAGAAAGAATGCAAATGCACAAAACTTAATAAAAAAGTTCAGAAATTGCCTACATCTCTAGGTTCATTTAATTGATGAACCGATTCATTATAAAGTTTCAGATGTAAGTAAAAATAAACTTACAGTACTATAATTAAGTTTACGGTTCACCATGAACTCATTGTCAATCAATCCAATAGAGCCTAGACTGGTCTTGGAGGATTTCTCAATGTTTCAACACGGGCTCCTAGATTTACACTTCCCCTCTTTTTTACAACCTCCAACCTATACACAAAGCTAATTCAAATAGCATCAATTGTAAAAATCACCCTCCTGTAGCCTTCCCCTCTGTTTCACAACCTCTAGTCTCTACACAAAGCTAAGTTAGATCCAGTGTCATTGATGAGCCCAACAATAAAATCCTCTTCTGCAGCCTCTAAGAAACATGATAGCATATGAAGAATCATAGATCTCGTATGTGATTCTCCAGTGCTTGAAAATATCACTTCGGTTCCAAAATCGAACTCTAAGTCCAACACGAGAAAATTAAGGCTTAAAAATAGCCTTTACAACAAATAATATTGAGTTAAAATAATTAACTCAATAAAATAATATTACCTAAAAATAGGTATTAAATGCCTTAATAATCCTCGTAAGGCTCTCCTCCTTCGCATTAATATTTCACAATAAGATTTGATGTGCTTGTATGATGGGGGGTTTATATATTGACCTCAACCCCAAGATATATGCTATAGGACATATCAACCAACTCATACCATGCCAACTTGGTTGGGCTGCTCGATCCATACAGGTAGGTCAGAAGTTTGAAACTACTGTTGACCATTTTGGCTTACCTACCTTGCTATTTGCACTATTCGATTTCACCTTTCCCACTGAGTTGTTCACCGAACCCACCTCATCGACTCTACCTTATCACTTTATGATCAACATGTTATCACTTGGTATGCCACATCCTTTGGCCACTGGCATGTCCGTGTTAGGATTTCTGTCAGCAAGGTTGTGAGTTTTGGGATTAATCCCACATTCGTGGGAAAGGATTTTGCCTTATAATTTTTAAGGCTTTATCTTCCCAATTCACATGTGGCGTTGGACACGTCCTTTCTCTATTTTGTTCACTGGTTATGTGTGGAATGTTGGTTTGAATTCCATATAGATCTTGTTATGAGGCTTAGTTTGAAATCGCCCTTAGCTCACCATGAACTTGACCCTAACTCACCAATGGGATCAACTCATCAATCAACTTGATCATGAGCTCAAATCGGTCTTAGATCGATGAGTTACTTTGAATTCTATGGTAGTTGAGTCTTCCTTTGAATCAAGAGTGGACCCCACTATTCCAAACTATTTTTCTATTTTTCGAATATCGAAGGTTAAATTTTTTTTCTCCACATCATGCCACTTGTCAAATTTTTTAACCTAGTTCCCATTTTGTAGTATGCCCTAATGCTACATCACATTTGCATGTATGTCTCCTATTGGCTCATGTTCCTAAGAAAATGATATCTCACACATACAATGTCTATTTTTCATGTTTAAATATGATACATAAGGGTCTTGACCTGCTCTTTCATAAGGAATAAGTTTAGGGAAATTTAGGGAGCATCCAAAACATGAAAAATCCTTTGGATCAAGATGAGTTGTATTCTAGGTGATCAATAACAAGAATTTTGGTGCTGGTATAGGATGGCCAATTGAATTTGTGTACGATGATGAAGAGTTTTAAATCATTTAGTGGTAAAGGGATGAGGGAGGAAAGTGAAGCCATGGTGTATACAAATTTGTTAGATAAACAAGGGGTGGTTTGAATTTCGTAAGTGTTGAAGAGTTGTAATAAGTATTCAACGATGGTTTTGTATTTTTGTAGGACCTCATTTTTACATTGGTAGATCCCTTTGATTTAATTGATGATAAGATGCAAGTCTTCATAAATGTTAAGGATTTATACACCAAGGAAGGTGACTATCTGAAGTCTCATGATGAGGGCTCATATTTCTCCATGTTGGTATTGCATTCAAAATTAAGTTTAAAAGATAACAAAATAAGAGTGTCCCAAGGGGGTATTATGACTATTTTGACACTTCCCTCTACCTACATTTGGACCTATTGAAGAACAAGGTCATTTTAAGAGGGGTATTATCGTAGTCAAGAGTGTTGATAGATTCATCCCGAAATTGTTCACATGGTAATTGATTAGATAGGAGGGGAGCTTTAGCGAGATGATCAAAAATGACTTGCCCCTTGATGGATTTTGAAGAGATAAATTCAAGGTCAAATGAAGTCATTATCATGAGTCATTTGGTGATGAAATCATTGTGATATTTTTTGGAATTCTATGTATCTGAGTGAATTAAAGTTAGTGAAAATGTAGGATTTTTGATTGAGGATATAGTGATGGATTTTAGAAGTTGAAAAGTACAAGGCACAACACAACTTTTTGACTTCCAAATAACAATTTTTGTAATCACGAAGAGTGTGACTAATGTAATGAAAAATTAATCCTTACCTTGTTCATATTGATGCTCTAAGATGGATCCAAAGGCATGAATAGTTGCATAGATATAAAGATAGAATGACTCCACCCTCACGTGGAGGTGTAAGTACTGGTGGTGATAAAAGGTATTGTTTCAGGGCATCGATGTCTTGTTGGTAATTATCGTCCCACTTTAAGTGGATGTCCTTTCTTAGAAGGTGATGGAAAGGATGAAAATGGTCTGATAGTTGAGAAATTAAATGACATATTGACCAGAGATTTCCTTGAAGGCTACGAAGTTGTTTGAGATTAGACGATGGGGGAATTTAAAGAATGGATTTAAATTTAGTGGGGCCAACTTCAATTCTCCTGATAGACACTATGAATTCTAGGAGTTTTCTTATGAGAACTATGAAACTGCACTTCACAGGGTTAAGATAGAGAAAGAACTATAAAATACACGTAAATATCACATAAAAAATAGCTAGGTGGTCTCTTTAGTGTTTGGATTTATCTAAGAGATAGTTGACATAGTCTTCTATAATTTTGTGGATGAGGTCATGGAAGACGTAAGTCATGATGTGTTGATAAGTGGATCCTATGTTTTTCGGGCCGAAAGTTATTACTCTATAGGATAAGTACCCCATGGGGTGATAAATGATGTCTTGTGTTGATCCTCTAGTGTGATAAGGATTAAATTGTAACCAGAGAAACCATCCATAAGATATAACATCTCATGGCCTTTTATTAAATCGACAAGCTATTTGATGTTCGGTAGAAGAAAATTATTTTTGGGGAAAGTGAGGTTTAAGTCTTAGAAGAACATAAAGATGAACAATTTACTAGTGTCTTTAGTGATGGGTATGATGTTGGAAACCCATTGTGGATAGTCAATAAGTAGTATGAAGTTTGTTGGAATGAAGAAACTGGAGTTCTTCTTTGACTAGTAGAGTGACAATGTGAGGATGCATCCTATAAAGATTTATACTTCACGGTCTTGGCAATCTAGGATGGAAAAAATGTTTTGGATAATGATGTTAGGTTTTATAACTAGGCATATATCACTGTATAGGACCATGTGAAGGCTTGACTATTTTTGGTTAATAAATAGCAGATGGATTTCTATAGTTCACGCGAGCTATAAGGCTTGGATCAATTTTGATGATTTGCGGCTCTTGCGGTGTGTTGATATTAACATCACTATGGTTGATTCATTAAGAAGTCGTAGGTGTGTTGAGGAGGAAGGGTTTTTCTGAATATAACTATCCTCAAACACCCATGTAGGCCAGAGATTACATCGTCGTCATGATAATCGAAGAATTTCGATGGAAGGAGAATCTTCCTTCTATCATGTGTAGGTAACGATTAGAGGGGATAGATTCATTATTTTTGCCATTAACCTGATAGGTTAAATGGTCCAAATATGATGACATTGATTAATAAAATGTTAGAACGGCATAGAAATGGTATCATCAATTTTCTAAAGGATGGATTCTAACATAGTGAAATGATAGGGATAATTGGGATGTTGATGTTGATGGGGATGGGTCGGAGGAGAATGTACTTTGAATCTGAGACCATATTTCTCATAAGGCTTTCTGGAAGTATTCAAAGGGTAGGTCTTGTTAGACCTTATTCATATCATGACCAAAACCAAATACCTTTCTACAGCACAATGATAAAGATAAGTCTGGGTGAACCGAGGCTTGTCTAGGAATGAGAATGTCTGAGGAGAAATGGTTTCACGCATATGGTTGACTGTCAAGATGCACCATGAAGGGTGGTCAGATGCCTTTGTACACTAATTTTGTTTGAAGGAATGAAGGGATGCCAATAGGAAATGGTGTTTCATACATTAGGACTCATAAAATGGTATTGTTTGTCAGGCCTCCAATGTGTGTTTATGTGTGTAGGGAGTGTGTTAAGGGCTAGGAGGTAGGTACTTCCCCAAGCGAAATGACATTGCATAACATCATTGAAAGTAGTTGATCATTTTGTAGTTTGGATGAGGGGATGGAGAGAGATTCATTGAATTTTGATATGAAAATGTAGAATATTTTTATTGGAAGTCCAGTACATCATTAGTTTTTTTAGGTCATGTGACATGGCTCAAAAGGAATACGAATAGCTGAGTACCATGAAGATTTTACCTTCATGTTTATATTTTATACATCTATGTATTTTTGATGGGATACAACACATGGCATGTATCCACAGGATGTCCTAGTAACATGTTGTACTGGAAATATCCTTCTACAATATAGAAGAGCTCATGTCAAGACTTGTAACGCCTATTTTGATAGGTAAAATGAGTTGTGCCCAATATGGAGGTGACAAGTATTATTGAAAGTGTGACACAAGACAATGAGTGATTGAGTGACAACTGGTATGTCAGGTAGTTGAAGTTATTTAAAGGCATGTGAGATGATATTATGTTAATGACTGGTGAAATTATCGATCATAACCCTTTTAACGATGAGTGTGGTTTATTTGGGAAGTAGATGAATAGAGGAAGATTGGGGTGATCCTCAGGTTATAAGGTATAGAATTTTAGAATCCTCAAATGTGATATTGGAATCCATTTTAAGAGCACCAATGAGATTGGAAAATGGTTGGGATTAATATGATGGTATTAAGATATGGATTCAAGAGCTGCAATCATGACTTTCTAGTGCTACGTGAAGAGTTTTGAAACAAGATCATTAAGAGATATCTTGACAGGAGATTAATGTAATTGTTTTATGACAAAAATTTTGTATGGATGTAGGGGATCTGAGTTTGAGGTTCCAGTAAGGATGGACACCTTAGCTTTAGATTCTAATTGGTTAGGTGAACTGGAAAGGAGAGATGGAGATGAAGAGACCTTAGGTCAGTTATTTCAATTCTTATGCAAATGTGCTCTTGTGGTTATATGAACTAGACATATATCTAGAAGTAAGTGGGTCTTTACTAGAGGAAGCATTGTATTTTATTGGATACGGTGTTAAGTGATGGTTTGGATACCTGATATGTTTAGGGATACTGATAGAGGTGGATTTTGATTTGATGTTTGGGTTTTAATTATATCTATGACTAAGAGGCAGGATGATATTTATCTGTAAGGACAAGTGCATTTATCCAGAGATACTTCGATATGATGACATGGTGGGATTTGCAGTCCTCTGTATAGATGTCATTGTATTTGATGATAATGAAACAAATTCCTCATAATTATACTCAGGAATGTTTTTTCCTCCGAAGGGTCATAGAGGCATTAATAGGTGGTTAATTTTTATGAATATTGATCATGGGTGATTCTTTTGAAGGATGTTAGTGTAAAATCTTGATGATTAGGATGAAAGTATGGGGGATATGATTTAATAGTTTTGGAATCATTAGATTCTTGAGTAGTTTTTTTTGAGATACGTTTAGGTGTTGCTAAACGAGGGATGGATTTAGATTATATGATGGTGATTGTAAACTTGGATGAGGGATGAGGTCAAAAAATGGAGGGTAAGGACATGCTATCATGTGGTGTGTTTGTATGGTGAGTGTCTTGCAAGATTTCTATTTTCCTAGGGAGGTGATTTATATCTTTTTGTCGTTGGATTACCAAGGCTTTGGGCCCATTGGTTTATGGTGACATGGTCTTGGAATGAGATAATTAGGATTTGGATGATACATGATTCCTTTCTAGTGATTCTGAAAGGAATAGTATGGGAAATTTCTATGCTAGTGGATGCATTAAGGTTTGGATGTTGTGATGTGAATTATCTCAAGATCTCAGTGATGAGGGAATACTAAGGAGTGATTTTATTCTGGTGGACATTCTCCTACTATGGAAACAAATGGTTTTGTAGATGTTGGTGAGGAACTATTGACTGTATTGATGGTTTGATAAGACACCTATGACATTGGAATGAGGTTTGATTACCAATTGGTGGATGATTTAGGAAAGCTTTATTTAAAAACACATCCAAATTTTGATTTGGAGGCACATTCAGATTTTAAAGTTGTAAGTCACCATGGCTGATAAGGTCTTGGGATATTTATAAATTAATGACACTTTTCAATTTCATTTCCTTAGACTCGATGATACTTATAATAATAATTCTCTCTATACGATGATGGTTTGGAACTGGATACATCGATGGGTCAGATAAGAGGGATATTAATCATACAAAAAACCAAAAGTTTGTCAAGATAACACTATAGGAATCCCAAAAAGGTATGTATTTACGTTGAGGTTTGGATCATTTGGAATATGAATGACCTTTAGACACAATTTTAAAAACAACTGGATTTTCTGATGATTTAGATTTGTTTTTGTTGGAAGAATTTCTAAAAGAGGACTCAGGTTTTGGTTTCTTAGATCATACTTTAAACTTACTGTGATGGAGAAAATGATGGAGGGACTGTCAGTGCAGTTTCTACAGTCCTGGCTAAAGAATTTCTGCATACTAAACCTAAAATTGCTGAGGAAAGGCTGATGTCTGGCCAAAATCAGACGGTTGTAAATCTGCAATGATGGGATCCACACCTCTGGCCTGGAATAAGATTCTTCAAAGCCCTAACATCAAAGTGGGTCCACATTCTCCTCAAAAAATTCAATTCACATGGGAAAAGGACAGTGAAGGTGCCACCTACCTGATGGTCCCAGATGGCTGTGTTGATAGGGCTTTGAGCAAAGAGAATCTCTCACTTGTTGGTAAGTTTCTTGGCTCTCGACCTAATATAGATTTTATTAGAAAATGGGCTCTAAGAAAGTGGAAACCTAAGGGGGGTCTGAGTATAACCATCATGCCACGAGGTTTTTTTCTAGCAAAATTTAATCAACAAGCTGATTTGGAATCGGTGCTTCTGGGAGGACCATGGTGGCTGGGTAATATGGGCCTCTTTTTGAAAAAATGGTATCTTGGATTTGACCCTAACACTGAAAATATAAACACCATTCCAATCTGGTGTAGGCTCCCTGGGCTACCATTACATTTTTGGGATGATGAAATTATGTTAAACATTGCTAAGTCCTTAGGTACTCCTATCGGGCTGGATGGGCCCATGAAAAACAGATCCAAACTTTCTTTTTCTCAATTCTACATTTCTTCTGAAATGGAGTAGGAATTACCGGAGCACATCATCTTGAAATCTAGGCATGGGGTGTGGACTCAAAAAATTGAGTTTGAAGCTTTTCATTTGAGATGTATGCATTGTCATCACATAGGACACTCCACCAAAATCTGTCCCAAGAAGGAGTTCCCTACTGTGAAAGCTGAACAACCTATGGATGACTCAGTCTTGAGCAAGGAATGCAGGGATCTTGACACTAATATCTGGAGAGAAGACAAAGCCCCTGGTCAAACAGAGTTTGACTACAATAGAAAGGGGAAAAAAATAGGTTTTAGAACTCAAATAAGGAAACATTTGGTCTGGCATCCTAAAACCCCAGCAACAGCTTTTCCCGTAGCACCTAGCAAAGAGGACTTGGAAAATCCTATAAAGGTGTCCATGGTGGTGAATGAACAAGAAGGAACTATGAAGATTAATACAGTCCCTAATGATCAACATCAGTCTTTGAGCAATAAGGAAGCTGAGATAGATAAACCTCTATGCATCATTGAGGAAATATCAGACAAGGTTAGTATGGATTTTAAAGAAACTTTGAAGAAAAACACTCCTACGGGAGATGGTAAATTATCTACAGATATACCTCCTTGCTCCAGCAACAAATCAGAAATTTCACCTACTTGCTACAGCATCAGAACAGTTGATCCACACTTATTTGACAGGAATCAGAAAGACCGTGAAGAGGGAGAAGTTACGCCTATCAAAGAAGATGAGGAACTAAATTATGAATTCACAAAGATCATTTCAAAAAAGAAAAAGAGAATGAAAGGATTTGAAATGATCCCATAATCACTTTACAGTGATAAGAAAAATAAAAAGGACAATTGGGATACCTCAACATCCAGAACTACTAGGTCTTCTGCAAGAAGACTAGTAGATTTTGGAGGTAGTTCTAAAAGAGGAAGGCCCTCAAAAAAGGCTCTTAGATCTAAGAGAGCTGAGAGAGACATTGCAGATGGCATTCAACATCAATTGAACCATCAGGAAATCCCAACTCCCAATCTTTCCAAATGAAGATTATTTCTTGGAACATCCGGTGTCTAAATGGAAACTCCAAGCAGAGAACCATCAAGGAGTTACGAGATTCTAGTAGTCCTAGTATTTTGATTTTGTAGGAAACTAAGATGAAAGCTAAGATCCTTGAAACTAATAAAAAGAGTTTTTGGGAAAACTCTGAAATGGAGGCTGTAGACTCTCAGGGAGCCTCTGGAGGACAGGCTACTCTTTGGGATAAAAGGCATTGTACTAGTACGGTTCTTAATGCTAGCACTAATCATCTTGCTATCAAATTTATTGCTATTGAGAATAATGGTGAATGGATCCTTTCTAACATATATGCCCCTAATACGGTTAGTGGGAGATGAAAACTTTGGTTTGATCTTAAAACCTTTAGAAATCAATATAGTACAGCTAACTGGCTTATTATGGGTGATTTTAACTCTCCTCTAAACCCAGGTGAAAAGTATGGAGGAATCTCCAGCTTTTCTACAGGTATGGAGGATTTTGCTGATTTTATTACTAAACATAATCTCTTAGATGTGGATCTCCATGGGAATAAACAAACTTGGAATAACATAAGATTGGGAAAAGATCTTATCCAGGTTAGATTGGATAGAGCACTGATTTCAGCAAGCTGGATGCTCAATCAAGACTTTCACCTCTCTTCCTTGCCCAGAATTGGATCGGATCACAATCCAATTGCTTTAAATCTTCTCAATTGGACTAAACCCATCAGAAGCTCATTCAAATTTGAAAAGATGTGGATGGAGCATGACAACATCTATGACAAGATAAAATAATGGTGGGGATGTAAAGGTGAAGGCACTACTGAATTTAGATTGATTCAAAAGCTCAAAAATGTTAAAAAGCAAGTTAAAATCTGGAATAAAAGTGTTTTTGGAAATGTGTTTGATAATAAAAATAAGTTAAAACAAAATCTCTAGGATCTGGAAATCAAAATGGATACAATGGGGAGAATTTTTGAAGACCAAACTAATGAAAATAATATTCTTTCAGAGTTGCATATGATTTGTAGCAGAGAATAATCTTTATGGAGACTTAAGTCTAGAGCTATCTAGCTTAAAGAGGAAGATAGGAATACGAAGTTCTTTCATATGACCACTTTGAAGCACAGAGCTTGCAATAGGATCATGGAAGTGGCTAAAAGTAACGGAAATATTATAAAAGATCCCAATAGCATCAAGGAAGAAGCACTTGATTTCTATAAAAAACTCCTTAAGGAGAGGAATATCATCAATGCTAAGGCTAATTATTTTATGTTGGAGGCTATTCCCCAAGATAAAATTGGGGAAAAAATATTTAGAAAATATCACCAAAGTTGTCACGCTTGAAGAGCAACAAAAGGTTGTATTTACTTTAGAAGGGTATAAGGCTCCTAGCCCGGATGGTTTCTCCATTAATTTTTTCCAGAAATTTTGGGAAATTTTTTTGGATGATCTTCTCAGAGCAGTGAATGAATTATACAGAACTGGAAATCTTTTGAAAGAGCTGAACAACACTCACATTGTTCTGGCCCCAAAAAAAATGGATGCTAACGACTTCAAAGACTTCAGACCCATCAGCCTTGTGAATGCTATCTATAGAATTTTTACCAAAATTATTGCTACAAGGCTTCAACTCATTATGAATGATTTAATCTTAAGGCAGCAGAGTGGATTCATCAAGGTAGGATTATACAAGATGGAGTGATTATGGTTCATGAGACCATACATTCTATGGAAAATAATAAAAAATCAAATATGGTTCTTAAGCTTGATATGAATAAAGCCTTTGACAAGGTTTCTTGGGTTTTTTTGGACAAAGTCTTGACTAAATTTGGTTTTCTGGATAAATTTAGAAAAATTATTAAGGCTTGTATCTCTACGGTCAGATTCTCAGTGGTGGTTAATGGTGAGCCTATGGGTTTTTTCACTAGCAGTAGTGGGCTAAGGCAAGGGGACCCCATCTCCCCCCTAATCTTCATTCTTATGGCTGATAGCCTTAGTAGAACAATTGATAAAGTAGTCAATGACGGTCTTTTGAAAGGCTCAAAGCCCACTTCCATCAGCCAATTTGTCTCCTATCAGCAATTTGTGGATGATACTATCCTCCTTCTTGCGGCTTCCGTCATTGAAGCTAAGGCTACCAAGGCTATTCTGCAGCTCTACAAATATGCTTCTGGGAAAGAGATCAATTATGATAAAAGCTCCATTTTCTTCTTCAACACTCTTGAAGAAAGATAGCTTAAAATTGCTAAAATTCTGGGTTGTAAAATAAGTGCGCTTCCAGCCAATTACTTGGGTCTTCCTCTTGGCACTAAAAAAGTCTCTAGCAAGGTGTGGGATGATTTATCAGAGAGATTTCAAAAAACAATGGCTGGTTAGAAAGGAGCCATTTTGTCTAGTGCTGGTAAGTGCCTGCTCATAAAAAATACTCTTCAAAATCTACCCATTTATATCATGTCACTCTACAAGATCCCCTCTTCCTTCAGAGAAAAGATTGAAAGGATTCAGAAAAAATTCTTATGGCAGGGCATGGAAGAGAAGTTCAAATTTCATTTAGTTGCTTGGGATAAGGTTTGCACTCCGAAGTCTATGGGAGGATTGGGTATAAAAGACATCGAGAAAATGAATGAGGATCTCATTGCAAAAATGGACTGGAGAATGCTTTCAGAGAAACAACCCTGGATAGATTTAATCAAAGCTAAATACCTAAATCAACAAAATGTCTATTCTTTCCTGCAAGATGACACCTCCCCTATGGTTCCATTTTTTGGAACAATCTGGTTAAGAGCAGAAATTTCATTAAGTAGGGCGGTAAATGGAAAGTGGGTGATGGTTGGGATATAAATTTCTGGGATGATAACTGGTTTAATGGCAATCTTATGGAAAGATTTGGGATAGTCAAGGACAGTCTTGTAAACATGTATGGCATTAAAATCAAGGATTATATTGAGGGAAATGACAACAGAAAGAAATGGAAAAAACTTTCAGTGGAGAGAGATGATCCGATAAAAATTATTTCCTCCCTTTAAGATCAGTTAGATCTTATTCCCTTAATTCAACTGGATACTAAGGATGAGCTGGTTTGGAATAATTCCATTGATGGAGACTATTCTGTCAAAACTGGATATAATACTTTCTTCGACAATAGTCAAACAGAGTTCAATTGGAATAGGATTTGGATGGCTGAGTTAACTCCTAAAATAAATTTCTTCCTTTGGTTGGCTATCAGGGGTAGGATTCTTACCACTGACAACCTGATGAGAAGGGGTTTTATAATGCCTAATAGATGTCATCTATGTAAAAAAGACTCTGAGGATATCAGTCATTTATTCATCCATTGTGATTATGCTAACAGAATATGGAGTTTTTCCCTCTCTAAATTTGAAGCTTTCTGTTTGGTGCCGAAGGATTTCAATCAGCTATGGACTCAATGGTACCCACCCTATAGGCATTGTGTTTTCAAAAGGATCTGGAAGCTGGTTATCCCTCATGTTATTTGGAGGATATGGAAGGATAGAAATGATATTGTCTTTAGAAATAAGAATCAAAACTATAAGCTCAGTATTGGTAAAATTTCTAATGATATCAAAGAGAATATAGCTAGATTTAAACCTCCCAAGAACAAGAGTTATCCAGAAAATGAATAATATGTCTTATCCAATTGGAAGATTGGAGCTGTCAATAGCCGTAGCAATTCTGGTACTAGTATTGATAGATCTTTGATTAAATGGCATCCTCTTGATTTTAATTGGTATAAGTTGAACTTTGATGGGGCCTCTAAGGGTAACCCTGGGATTGCGGTAGGGGGAGGAGTGATTCGGGATACTAAAGGTAGTCTGATTGCTGTGTATGCTAGAAAAATGGGAATTCAAACCAATCATTTTGCTGAAGCAATATCTGCTTTATGGGGCCTGAGAATCACCCAGAATCATAATATCCAAAACCTCATTCTTGAAGGGGATCCCTGAATATCATTAATCACCTTAATCAGTGCTCACCTCCAAGTTAGAACATCAAGGATTTTATCTTGGAGTCCATAAGTATCTGCCAAACCTTCAGTAACATTTGGATCATGCATACTTACCGGGAGGGTAACAAGTTAGCAGATGCTTTAGCTAATTATGGCATTAATGGTAACCATATTGTTTGGGATAATAATAGCATCCCTAAATAGCTTCAAAGCAGCATTCAAGCAGATATCTATACACATGTAAATTCATGATTTGGGATATGATCATTGGGAGTGGATTAGTATTAATAAAACTCCCACATGTGCTGACTTTAAAACTAAGCTTATACAAATCTTGTACAATCAAGATTGTATGAATTATAATGGAAAGTTCAAGTGGATTTATATGGAAAGGAAATTCATGCATGCGGGAAAATTTGGGCTCTCAACAATCTAGGTACAAGGCTCTACAGATCCCCAAGACATAAATAATGCTAATGATGATATGGAGTGGGCTAACGAAAGGGCCATAGTTCCCACATGCGGACTTCCACAGGTTCAAATCAGTAGTCACGCGGGTATTCGTGGGAAAAGCAACGGCTATTCTAATCAGCATTTTCACTACGTGGATAACAATAGTGAAAGGCGGTCTGGTTTCAGCGCTCTTAAGGATTCTAAAAATTTTTGCAAGCAGTTAAGCATGGTGACAATGGGGGGGACCCCCTTGCCAGATTGAGCCCAGTGTGGATCCAGATTGGAAGGATAATGTGGGGCTTTGGAATATCCTCAGCTAGGGAGGCATCGTCAACTTTATAGAGAAGATTTAGGGCCACGATCAAAGTATTTTAGTGTGTTTTGCAAAGGACTAGAAGGATCGCATTGTGGATTATGGGGGGTAGAAGATTTCGATCAACGAGGAGTTAATTGCTGAAGCGACTGGCCTTGGCATGGAGGGATACTGATTTTTAATAAAAGAGTTGACAGAGAAGATGAAGAGAGGAGATTTGTTAAGGGAACAGAGAAGTTGGTATTTTTCATGGTGAGCCTGCTTGTTAGTTCGATCCCTTTGCCCTATGATGAGGTTACTCGTATGATGGTGCGCTTCATTTATTTGGAAGGGAGGTTTGTCACTGTGCCTGCTAAGCATCTTATCTTCCTCAACCACTTCCGTTGGAATCACACGGTATGTTTCCCCCATTATCTGCTTAACTTTCTTGAGTGCTCCATCTTGGAGTTTCAAAAGCATGCTCGTGCGGTTCCTTTGCACCAGGGGCTAATTTTATTGCTGCATAAAATGTTTCTTCTTCGATCTCCTGGTTTCCCTTCCTCCCTTGGCTCTGCTCCCCCTCTGCCTGGTTCAGTGGCCGCTAGCCCCATCTCTCCACATTCTGACCCCACTGCTACTGCTGTCACCCCTCTACCGGCCTTCCAGGCTCCTTCTTCCATTCCCCCACCTCTTCTCCCACCCCCTTCGCTTCCACTTCGGCCAGACCTGTTACCAGGTCTTTTAGAAGACTGAACCTTGATTCCCTTGATGTGGGGAAGGGTCCTCAAGAGATTGAAATTACTCGTAACCTCCTACATATTAGCAATGCTAGTTCCCAGGAAGCTCATATGGAGAACTAGACCAAAAGGATGGAAGCCTTAGAAGCTGACATGAAGTTTTTGAAGGAAGAGGTTAAAAATTTGGCAAAGTAAAAGGGTAAGAGGAAGAAGGAGGAGGAGGTAGCTATGGATAATAGTCAGATTGAAGATATTTACAAGAAGATGAACTCCTTAGACTCCCGTTTAGGGAAGGCCAAGACTCACCATGATTATAATATGGCCATTTTTAGTGCAATTGAAGAGTTCATTGAGCAGCATGTCCGTAGTGTCTCCAATCTCAGTGGGGTTTCAGCAACACTTTGGGGCAATGATAAGGAAAGCAAGAGAACCATTGATCAGCTGGATGTTACTGACCCTGCCCACATGATGAATTTGGCTATGTTCAAATCTTGGCAGAATATCAAATTCAGCATTGAAAAATCCACCAAGAAGTAATTGTGGGTGCTTTTGCTGCACTTTTTTGTAATTATTGTTGTTTTTTTGCTGTCTTTTTGCTGCTTTCCTGCAGTGTTCGTTCTATTTTTGTTTTGTTGGGGTAGCTTCTCTTGGGATACTTTGGGCTTCATTGTCTCATTTGTATTTTGATCCTTTTTTTTCTAGTTCTCATTCCTATTCTAGCTTCTAGGCCCTCTTTTGTTCTCAAGGGTATAGTCCCTTTCAAAAAACTATTTACCAAGAATTAAAAAAAACTTACTGCCCTCAAGGGTGTGGATTTCTAATTTCCAGGCCAAGCTAAAGGCCTCATAAAACATATGAAAGGATTGAATTTGGAGGGCTAATGTTATGTGTTTGGTATAAGATCGAGAAAAAAACTTGATAATATTATTTTTTAGAAGAGAGAAGGATAGTTGGTTGATAATCCCTCGCCACCTAGTGAAGAAATTAAAAATGGACTCATCCTCAAATTGTTTGATGGTATAGAGATCAGTGATGGATATTTTATGGGTAATATTGATGGAGAAGTGTTCTAGGAATAACTGCGTGAGTTGTGTGAATGAGAATAGAGAATGTTTTCAAATACTATTATATCAGTAAAGGGAAGGGCCAACTAAGGACACGGGGAATGTTCTCAATATGAGATCCTAGTTATGAACAATAAGATAACACATATAACAAAAGGCCTTGATGTGTTTTTTAGGGTCCTATTTATTGTAAAACTTGATGAATTTTGGGATTTCCCAGTGTGGAGGATAGGTCTTAAAAGGCACGCACTGGTTGATTGGTTCGTTACAAATTTTTCATATGAAATATTGTTCATGGGTCCCATAGTGACAACTTCAAGGATAGATTTTCTACTTAACAGTTCTCGTATGGGATCTGTTGGAGCTCAAAATTGCACCCATCCTAAATCAAGATGATCTAGGGATTTGAGGCAAGATGGGATTGTATTTAAGTTGTGGGACCTTGCTAAAACTATTCCTAGGAAGGTAAATGCAACTATCTAACTCTACTCTATGGTACCAATGGACCAGGGTGAGAAGGAGATGCATAACATGAAATTTGAAGCTAAAGGGAGGTGATAACACCAGAAACTAGGGGAAGAACACTCTCAGATGAGTGAAAATGAAAGAAAATGAGAAAAGGAAGGGCAGACATGTGTGCCACAATCCATAGCAGCATTCAAGCTCTCATTTCCATGAATCACAATAGAAAAGAAACCCTGCAAAATATATAGGACATGTACATCATACCAATATTTCAAAAGAAAGGAAAGTAGATGTAATGAAACATGAGCTAGGGTAGATAATAACCATAAAACATAATTTTTATTGCTTAATATGAGTACGCAAAATTCGATTACAATTAGAAGGGAAGAGGTAAGAATCTATACATGGAATGGCTCATATATGAGGCCTGCAACTCAAAATGTAAATAATACACTGCTCTGAATAATTCTCTTACAATCCGAGGGGTTCCAACCTTTACAAATGAGCATTATTCTATAATATATAGAAGAAAGGGAGAGAAGAGGAGGGAAAAGAGAAGTAAAAACTCCTATTTCCAATCATAACCACCAACAAGATGTAATAAAGACCTATAAATCCACATCGATATCTATGTAAAATATACATACCCACATTAATTTTCTTATGGAAGAGGGAAATAAGCCAAATCCTATGAAATCTAGGTGGTTGAGTTGAATGGAAGTGTGCATTAATAACATGAGTCATGTTTTCCCATTTTTAACTACTAAATCCCACCAAAATCTGATTTCGAATAACCTAGAATGTATCCCACATCAGCAGATTTCTATTGAGACTAGGAGCACATGATTTCGAGCTTTGTGCAAGAATTTATGGCGATTTGAAGTTTTGTAGTGCAAGAGGGACACACAAGACATGTGGCACATTTTTATTAGTCGTTGGAGTTGGCTGATTATTTACTGGTTTTGTCTCTACCATGTGTCACGAATTTATTATCTATAAAGATTTGGTGCATATCTAGAGATTTTCTCTTTATCATGTGATTTTCACTTAGAAATGGACATGTGGCATGCTAGGATTGGTGGATAGGTAAAGACCTTGGGTGCATGCATGGGAGTACGAGGAAGGGAATCAAGAAGAAATCCACCACTGCACTCAAAAGGGTGTGTAGGTGAAAGAGGAAAGGTACATATTTGATAAGGCATGCAAATATGAAAGGAGGTTTGGAAGAAGATGGCACACACAAAAGTGCATGGAAGGAAAGTGAGAGTGCGAGGAAGGGAGTGTGAAGGCACAATGCACAAGGGAAGAATGAAAAAGAAAAAAGTGTGCACACAGTGATGTGTGGAACTTGGAAAGAAAAAGGATGCACGTAGGGCATGTCAGGGACTTGTGAGAATGTAAAGAAAATTCCATGGATGCATGTGATGGAGTTCGTGTAACTGGGAAGAATGAATGCAATGCATAGGGAAAACACGTAGAGGGAAAATGGAGAGAGAGAAGAATACAAGGGAGGAAAGTGAGCATGTTTGAAAGCTTCATAGAAGAAAGAAAAGGAATGGGGAAGAGCAAGGGAAGTGTGCAAGGGAACACACAAGAACCTGCAGCTAAGGAAATGCACCAAGGAAAGAAACCAATAATGCGTGTAACCTAAAAACATGATCCAGAGCTAGAATGGAACCGTAAGTTGCTAAAATATCCAAGGGTTATTTTGGAAAATAGTTTGGTGACTTTTAGGGACATCTGTCTACTAGATGAATATTATCAGTGGCCTTGAAGCATCCATTGGGCATGGAGTCATCCTGAAAACATGAAAGTTCTGATCTTCCACTTGAAGAATTCATCCCTAAAGTCACATGAGGCACTGTCTGGATTCTACAATATAACCTAGGAGTGTGCACAAGGACTGTTGGATACTTCCCTTCTCTAAACCTAATCATTTGAGTATAGAAACTACCATCCCAAAAGAAACAAAAGAGCGTGTGAGAGGAAATAAACATATACTACCAATGGAAAACTACGCGCAAGCACACACTTGGAGGAATTGAAACTACTCTACTATGTATGTGATGCAAAATAATTTAATGGAGATGTTTGAGATAAATCCGATTGACTAGGATTGGTAGTGTATCTCCATCAAGATGAGACAACTCAAAATATTTATCCTCCTTAGAAGAACTGCTAATATATGGCCCAATACAAAAAACATCAAAATTTGAATGGTGCCCAGATTTAACTCTACCAGCATCCAATTTCTAGACCAGATCACCCACTTTGAAACCCTTATCTCTAGCCTTCTTTTCAAACCATTTCTTGGTTGATTTATGATACTATTCCAATTTTATCATGGCATAATTCCTCAATTCTTCAAGTTCAACCAAATATTTCATTCTAATTTTTCTTTGATCTGTGCCCTCAAATTCTAATTATTGTGCCAACTCTAGTAAAGGAAACTTGAGTGATAAAGGAATCCTAACCTATTTACCATAAAAAAGTTTGTAAGGTGAAGTACCAATTTCCTTCTTCATTGTGATTCTATCTGCCCAGAGCACACTTGAGACCTTTGTATGCCACTGCCTCTGGTTGATGTTCATTGTCTGCTTCATGTTTATGATTAATTTCTTGTTAGTAGACTCAACAAAACCATTACCTTAAGGATAGTAGTTGGAATAAGTATTCAGATATATACCAAGGATAAGAGCCCAATCATAAATCTCATACCAAGAAAGGATTTTACATTATTAGAGATAATGGTTTAAGGAATGCTAAACCTAGTCACAATACCCTCGAGGAGTCAAGGATGATCGCATCAGTTACTTCCTTAAGTGCAATAACCTATGTTTTTCTGGTTAATTAATCCATTGCTGCTGACACCCATTTGTGACCAATTCTTGAAGGAGGGTTGATCATGCTAATGAATTCAAGACCCCATTGCAAAAAAGGTTGATTCTCTTGGATTGGACCGAGGGGAAGTGTGTCTAATTTCTATTTTCTTTTAAAGAAAGTGCATTCTTTACATTTTCTAACCCGCTCGTGTGCATCTACAAATAACGTATGCCAAAAGTAACATGCATTAATGATCTTCAATGTTGTAGCTTTGACAGAGAAGTCTCCACCAGAGAATCCATTGTGGAATTCTTCTAACACTTTATCAACCTGCATGCCATCAATGCATCTCAGCAGTACACCGTCAATGTTTCTTCTAAAGATAATTCCATCAATCAACGCATAAGAGATGGAATGTAACCAAAGATGTGTTCTATTTTATTTGTTTAGGCTAGAATGATATGCATTAGATGATAGGAATTTTTTCATTATATCAATCCAGTTGTGTGTATTAGGATTTTAATCTTGTTCAACTTTAGGGTGCAAAGATTCTTCATCCAAGAACAAAGAAGTGTCCTAATCATTCTATACATCCAAAGCAAGTTTCTTACAGAGTGTGTTTCCTCTAGTTGTTTTGGTTTTCATAGTAATATCATACTCCATGATTTTTTACCCCCATCTAGCTCTTTTATCACTGATTTCCAATCCCATGATGAAGTCCCTCACACTAGAGTGTGAAACTAGAACTTTGACATGATTAATGGTGAGCATACTTTTGAATTTATTCAGCACAAACATGATGGATAAAACATTGTTTTCTATGTGATTATATTTCAATTCATAATCCTTCAGTGTTTGAATAAATAAAACCACTGGATGCTCTAGTCCTTATTAATTTTCTTACGTCAAGATAACAATAGTAATAATATAAGCTCCATACGCATAAAGGATGAAATCCTTAAAGTAATACGGATTGATAAGTGTCGTGCGTGACGTGAGAAATTTCTTAGTTGATCTTGTTAAATATTTATTTTCCTTTTGTTGTCCAATTGAATACTGAGTCTTTCTTAAACATGATAGTGATATGCCTAATCAATCTTGCAAAGTTAGGAATGCATCTCCTAAAAAATTTGATTTTTTCTTAGGAATGATTACAGGGCCTTCTTGTGAGATGGAAAAGAAATATAAAGGATGGTTGAGACTCTTATCAGATTAATGACAATACCATCCTTTGAGAAAACATGGCCCAAATTTTTTCCTTGGGCAACATCAAATTTGCATTTCTTTGGATTAAGAGATACCCAAAATTCTCTGCATCTTTCAAAGAATTTCTCAAGATGCATGATGTGGTCTGTACTTTTATTTTAGAAGACAGTTACATCATCCAAGTAAACTAGGATGAACTCATTGACGCATCCTTTGAAGGAAATATCCATTTCTATTTAGAATGTCACACCTATGTTTGACAAACCAAAAGGATTTTTCTGATAAGAACATGTTCCCCATTTGGTTGTAAATGCAGTTTTGAATTGATCCTTTTCCTTGACCATAATCTAATTAAAACCTGGCTAGATGTCAAGCATGGAAAACCTTTGTACACCCACCACAGTCTATAAAATATTCTCCATAGAAGGAAAAGGATAATGATCCTTTAATGAGGCCTTATTCAAATATTTGAAATCAACACAACTTATAATTTCACCATTATTATTTCTTACAAGAATAAAATTTTCCACCCAAGTAGAGTATTTGATGGGAAATATTATTTTTTCCTCAATGAGTTTGGTTAACTCTTTCCTCATGAGGGGCTCTATCTTAGGATTTACATGAATTTTCTCTTGTCTGATGGGCTTGACACTAGGATCAAGGTCAATGGAGTGTTTAAAAAAATTTGGATCAAATCCCTTTGAGGTCTATTCATAATCCCATGAGAATATTTCATTTTATTTTTGACACAATGATATGAAGGCATGTTTCTCACCTTCTGCATGCATAATTTTCCAAGTAACTCTCTGTCTCAGGTGTAATAGTGACTGGATGAAAGTCTTATTACTTTACTCTCATGTTATTTTATTCACACTTGAACTCATCATAAAGACAAAAGATGTGCTCTATGGTGACCAATCCTTTTGGTAACTTATTTGTCTTCAGCTGAATAACTTGATCACCATAGTTGATCATGCAAATTAGAATTGAATTTTTGAAAAAAAAAACTCAGCTTCATTCTGAATGAATTGCATCATTTGTGTATCACTGTTCAAATACCTGCCAGCTGGTTTCATTTTCTAGAATTGATGGTTTGACCTCAACATTTGATGTGTTGCACATTTCCTTGAAAAAATCCTCAGTTGGTGAGAATTATTAGCCAAGGGATTGCCATCTAATCTACTTCTTTGTTCAATTTTCTTGGTACCACTCTGCATAGTTAGAGCATAAAATATCTCCAAAAGGTCCTAAACTCTTGTATTTATAAGCTTTCAAATGCTTATTATTTTTTCGTGCACTCATTTCTCACTTGATGGATGACAAATTTAGTGTCCCTAAAGATTTGCAATGTCTTCATCTATCTCTTTTTCAGAAATGAGAAAGACCATGCACCAATGCTTTATAATCTATCTTCATTTTTAGAGCATGCAGATTACAACCTATGTGTGAAGAATAACTTGTCATGATTCTTAGGATAAATTAGAAAAATACCTATGCCTGTGCCATTCCTACTAATCTAAAACCATCAAAGAACATCTTCCATAGTCCAGAAGCATCATCTCACTTCTTTCTTGAGAGGGGTAGAAAAAGTGGATTCTTCTTCTAGGATGCAATAGGTTCCAAGTCCAATTTTTATAAGCTATATCATAAGGATCAAACTCATAATGTTCTCCTTAGCCCATTCATCTAATAATAGATTAGGTATTGAAGGAGGAATATGTTTCTCTTCTAAAATTGGACACTTTGTTCTTGATAGTCTTGTAATGGGATTAGGTAGTTTGATTAGAGAGGAGTAAGGGATCATATGACTCAACATGATTAGGGAAAATATAGGCTCAGCTTGTATGGTGAATATCTAGTATCATACTCTAGTTCTTTAGGAGCATATGAGACCAATCTGGAAGAAAAATTAACCACCCACCTTGGTTGTAAAGTCTCTTGATAGGAAAATGACAAACAAATGAGGTAATTAAATGATTGACACATCTTGAGTTATAGTTAGGATTGGACATGCAGAAAGGGTTAACTCAAGATCCTTTTTTGGGGAGAAGAAATATGGAACTTAGTGAAATACATACAAAAGTTTCACGTGGAATAGCAGAGCATATTCAAAAGTGCAGAAGGATCGGGAAGGAATCACACGCTAAGGAAAAAGGAAGATTCAGGACTTAGCCATTTTCACGATGAGGATCTATTTTTGGAAGATGGCGTGCGGAGCACACAAACCAGTTAAAAACTTGTGCTACATGTATTGGCTATTTTTGGAGGATTGGTTATGAAGCACTTTACACGGGTACATGCTGAGAATATATTTACTACTGATAGTTAATTAGAAGAAGTCTATTGTTAGCGCAGTTACATGTGTGGCTATTATTATAACAGCATGTGGCTAATAATAGCATGTGACCTATTTTGGGATTGGATAAGCGATGAAGGGAAAGTCCCCACCATTATAAATATGTAATGAACTGCGTAATATCGAGGTTTGAGGATAGATATGTAAGGACTGTATTACTGTGAGATTACACTATCAGATCTATATGCACATGATCATATGATGCCATTATTGTAAGAAGCTTCTATGTATTACTACACTTAATATAATGGAGGTTATTGACTAAATCAAGGTGTTAATCATGGTTATAGTTTATTACTGCATGAATTTTCTCACTATGATTATTGTTTGATTCATGACACTTTAAGATCTAGATTTGAATATGTAATGTAGAATGATATATTAGTCATAGCTCTGAATGCTTTAAGTATTCATCATGCTAACATCATGTAATAGCAACCCCAAAGAGGGGCCTGGTACCTTTGTGCACTTCGGGTGAGTACTCGGTCTAGGTTGAATGATGTGCCAGCGTGACTGGGCATTTATTGGTGAATTCTGTAACGTCCTCATTTTTATACATTAGAACAAGTATTTTTTTTTTTGATAAATGCTTCCTGGTTCTAAATACATAATTTAGAACTCACAAATAAAAAACAACCATTCTCATAACAGATAACCATATGCAGCTGTAATGACTTGGAGTACCTCCAATCTATTCATTCCATGACTCGGTAATCTACCGATCTATTCATGAGTATTAAGAGTTGGTGTTTTTATTTAACACATCACTCTTGCGGTTCTCTTCCCTAATCTGGGATTCAGAATGCTCTGTCCAAGGAACCTATCTGAATAATTGTTACCATTATTCATCGGCATCTCATCCCTTAGACTAGGTGACTTAGGACAACGCAATCAGCAGCTTGCGATACTTTGGCCAAAGATTTGAAACATACTGCTTATGTCTCATATTCCTTGACAGCATACTCGTCAATCTGGAATACGTCCTTCACCCCATTCCTATGTTATGTAGAATGTCTTATACTGACTTCTGTCAGACTCTCCTGTCCCAAGTTATTCACTCAGGAACGGATTAGTAAGATGACAACGTTATAGGGATGCTCCCGAGGACTAGGGATACGCTGACATACTGGGTCAACCCTAGTTAATCCAGTGTGTCAAGATACCCCAAGTCTCCTAGGGCAGCCTTATAATGTGACCACATTCCTAATCAGTCCCAGAGTAACTTGTTCGAGTTTAAGGTGTAAATCTTAATGATCAATGCAAAGGGTGTCATCATAAGTCACCTACATTGTTGTATCTTCGAGAAGATCCTAATCTTCTAGAAGGTACAACCCTGCAAGTGACTTGTGCCGTCAACCTTTAAATCCACCTCGAAAAGATCTACTTATTAATAAGTGTTACATACGTTGAGTTAAAATTATACTATAAGACACTCCCTTAAGGTTAGTCTTTCCCAATCCCTGGGTTCCTCACCTTAGAATTACCTTTCTTAATAAAACCCATTACACAAGAGAAGTTATTAAGACTAGAGGTCCCATCAAGGAGTTCATAGAATATACATAATTCTAAATCAATGAAACTGGACACTAACCCTCAATCTTCACATGAGATTGCTAACCAAACCCTTTTTTAGGTTTATATCAGTTCTCATAACTGAATTTATATCTTACTTATTAGTATCGAGATATAGTGATTAAGAATCCAATTAAACGTTGTCTTGACTTAGATCAAGACTAGGAAGTAATGATTTATTCAGCTCATTTAGCTCCTGCTCAGGTTTATTTTAACCTTAGCTTTCCAAAAGACAGTGATCTAGAATTCCAATTTAGCTTTAGATAGAACATAATAGAACTACTAAACAGTCATAAGCATTCAGTCACATAACCTTGCAAGCTTACTTAGATAATCACAAAAGTCTCCAAGTTATACAATAATAACAATGCTCTTAAGATCATTCGAACCGAAGAAGATCAAACCATCAAGATACGAATGCAAACACATAAGTAACAAATACCTCTTTTCATTCCTTTCAAAGCTAATCAAATACATTTTATGCATTCAGCATATTTGATACAATACTCAACAGAAAAAGAACATCTTTCTTCAAGTAGTACATTTAGAGAATCAAGCTGTAATTCATCATAAAACCAAATTAAACAATCTGAACATCCTATCAGATCTGCGTGCCTTTACCACTTACGGCAATCATCTACAAAAATTGTCAACATGGGTCAGTTCGGTGAACTGAGCATGATAAGCACTAATTCTTAAAACAATTGCAATCCACCAATTGTTTTCATTAAACAACCTGTTTAAATGAAATCATTTCACCAAACATGAAAACATATTTCAGACTATGCTCTTTTGTAATACAAACATGACTATAAACGCGTAAC